>JARQZK010001468.1:97500-552500 GCA_030704885.1 Cynegetis impunctata | reverse complement strand
AGAATTTTGCCATCCCTGCTTATACATATTATATATTCAACCATACATATTTTCTCAAAAGAACTTGTATGTATATATTTTCAAAATTTTTCTATTATCATAATATTACAGTGTTCTATAGTTAACAATCTAAATATTATTCAGAAAGTCGAACGTTTCTTGAACAGGTGGAAAAATATAAACTAATTACTCTTACTATCAATGTACACTCTAATTAAAAAACGCTGAAATTATATAATAAGTAAGTATTTATTGAAAAAGCTGATCTTATCGGAAGACCAAACGAATTCAAGTTTTAAATTTCATAGAATCTGGTCTAGATTTGTGTGTTCGTCTTTCTTATTTTTAAACATTTCGTATCCATTTCGAAATTTTCATTGTTGTAAAATTGAATACACTACCTCATGTAGTTCGATTTCTCTGTTGATAATGCTTTAGCTTGAGTTTTAATCTACTGAAATTTTGTTATTTCGTCTCCTAGTGGAAAACAAAAATTCGAAAGAAAAAGAAAGTTTCTATGCCTCTTATTGTAATTGCGATTCAGTTGTAATGGGAGAAGCTACGAAGGGTTTTATCGTTATTGCTATTCGGTTGTAAAGTTACTTCGCAGTGTCGATTGAAGTTGGAAGAAGTATACTGTAATTAAACTTACGTTCATGTCCTCAATATTTAACATTCGATATCGAAACTGCGTGCATCAAAAGTGAAATATTTTCATAATGTAATAGAGTAACTTATTACGTAATGAATATATAAAATTTATTAATAGCAATGTTAGGTATTGTATAAAAAAAACTTATTCGAGATTTTAAATATGCTTCTCACGTTCAAATGCAGTCGTAAATTTTTTTTTCACTTAGATTCGCCCGGTATATTCAATCCAATACTTGATTAGTTCACAGAAAATTGTTTGCTCGTGTGCAATATTCATCTTTACGGCCTTCTTTTTTCGTTGTTTCTTCCGGAGCTTTATTTGAACTGTTTTCATTAGTGGACGTAATAAATGCGAGACACAATTTTGATCCCGAGCGAAATTCATAAAATCCGAGAATTAATTCGAGATTCGTTTTATGATGTTCTTATCCTCGCTATAAAATCGTGATGACTTTTGCTATTCACGCGAAGAGAGGCCGATCTGAATCTTTCCAGTGGATCACTTGGTCATGATATAGTTTGCTACTATCTCTACATGAGTAGAGGGTACTTGAAAGTCACTCGAGAGAATATGGGTTAAAGGTAATTTTCCATTCATGTTGTAAAATTTCCCTTGATGGTAAGTGGCAAATATTGTCGCATAAGTAGCGATTGTCCCATGACACGAGAGCGCATTTGGCGTTTATTTTCGAAATAAAACACCTATTTTTCTATGATGTTTTTTATTGCAGTATACATTATACAATACTTATTGCATGATGATGCCACTTCGAACTGACGATGGAAAATGTGTAATCATAGTTGTTACATATATTTTATTGTTTTCTACATTTATATTTCGTTTTCATTAGAAATTATTGGAGTCGTCCATCAATAGGGCTTTTCTTTTTCTTTATACGGAAATGTTTGAAGTTGAGATCGTACGGTGCTTACAGTTAGAAAAATGGATTACTTTTTGTCAAAAAAAGGATCAGTAAACTCACATCAAATTCATCATCACTCCTGTTGTAATCGATGGTCGGTAACCCCAAGTAGTAATGTTGATGTTCTTCGGCAACAAATTTCTTCAGCTCCTGTAGCTGTAGGTATTTTTTTTTGGCACCGGAATAGCTTCTTTATACAACAATTTTGGGGATCCCTTCCAAGTCAAATTTGGTCCAGCAATTATGAAACTTTGTCTAGCTCCGTTATAACTTTCTCTCGTTTCTATTGTTCTTTGATGTTCGCGGCTAATTCGAATTTCTCTTAGCGGTCTTGTTGAAAATGGGCACTTCTTCTTGTAGGATGGTGCTAGAAACTCTGTCCAGGCGAAAAACATATCTTGCTTACATTCTACAACATCAAATGGTCGTGGTTTACATCTGGCGTTTCTAAAAACTTCCACCCATTGTTGTGGGACATCAACTTCACTTTTTTTGGTTAATTAGACCAAAAATCCTTGTCACATTCAAGGTAGGAATGACCTCTTATAGGAAATGTGACAATCACACAGTCAAAGCGCTTTTTTTATGAACCAGGTAATGCAAAAAATCTCAAAAGGGTAAAGTTTTTTTGTTTTGGCCAGCGCATGAATCACAGAAGATCTCTAAATGCCGTACTTCTGCATCAAGAAAATTAAAGCAAAAATGGTTCAAAAGGGACACAACATCATCTGAGCCTTTTTTAGCAACAGTTTGCGGGTAAGTATAAAAAATAGATTGTGCTGATGAAAGGATATGAACATTAAAGCTTATGAACGTCAATTGCCGTTTGTAATACACATCGTTCGTTGTGATATTTGTTGTTGCTAAATTTTTTGAATAATCCATCGTTATTGCTTCAAAGGTTTTTTGTTTTTGGGCATTTTTCTTAGCGTTACGTTTTCTATTGTAAAAAGTTTCCACCTTAAGTTTGTGTAATTTGTGTTCTGTTTCAATAGTTCTCAGCTGTTTTTCTATAACTGACTTATTTTCTTGATAATCAGCACCTATGTTTTTCAGTTGAGTTTCCAAAGCTTTTTTGACTTTAACTTCGTCGCAGTAACTGCAGGTATCTGATCTAGGATACCCAAACCCAATGTTAAATTTTGTCGTGAAAATTAGTCTGAAGGATTCATAACTTATTTTTTGAGCCGGATATTTTTCACGAAAGAATAGATACATCTTTTTAATATTCAAAGTCTCTGGAAGATACAGTTTTCTTGACTTTTTTAAACTATAATGCGATACACGACCTTTGAAGGATCTGATATGTTCCTCAACAAGTTGCACCATTTCAGGACTCGTCTTATGTGGTCGATTTTGATGCCTACCTACAATTTGAAACTAACAAAGATCTAATATTTCAGCTTTTGTAATGTACACTTACCTCTCATATCGTCAACTGAGCTACCTTTCCTTTTAAGCCCACTTTTTATTGTCATCAGTCTTCTGTTTGTTATTCCATGTAGACTAATGAAGGCCTGCTGACACACTGATATTTCATGGAATCCATCATTCTCCCCATTTTGTATTCTAATTTTGTAGAGAAATGCACTGTCTCTCAAATTTGCAATAAGTTCACTTTTTCGTGGCCGACGTCTTTTAACTGGCAGCATAGAAATCAACCCAGCTAAGTGTCTGTTCTGAGAATTTTTGTCTTCTAATGAGTTGAATTCTTTTATAATATAATTTTCATTGCCGTCGCTCAATTTTTGAAAACATCGCTTTTTACAGCTACAAGGATTCCCAGTCTCAAACGTATGATTTCGGACATATTTGTCAACATCTCTTAGACGACCACATGACTTTCTTTTTCGTGTGTTACTTACGATGTTTGACAATGGCACAGAGTCATTATCACTGCTAGACATGATCATAATATTATTATTTACGACCTTGATATCGCACAACAAAAGATGCACTACACGCTTGAACTCGATTGCAAACAAACTGAAACATGAATAATGAATAAATCGACTCCCCCTCTTGGCTGGCTATGGGACTTAGATCGTTATTTCGTAAATTGGAAGGACTTAGATCGCTCTTCCATTGTACGCTTATTTTTAAACGCGATTTTAAGGGAATTAGATCGGTCTTTCATTGATTTACACTGGACAGAATGTACTTCGCATGCTGAACTGCCGTTTTATGTGATAATCCTGATTTTTGATATTTTGGACTTAGATCGTTTTTCCCGTGTGCTCTTCAGTTGTATAATATAACTAGTTACCCAGCCACACTTTGCTGTTTGTCATTAAGGGAGAAAGTTTCCATTTTAATTTGTAATATTGCAAATTGATTTCGAATTTTGTTGAATAAGAAAGGGCAAATGCGTCATGTCTTCTACACAACTCATCTTTACAGTAATTAAACAGCTGATTTTCGTAATTTCTACTTAGATAAATAACTAGATGTACCTGGTTTGGTGATGATAGATAAAACTGTATTGTTGTTTTTTGCCAGTACATATGTATAAGTATACGTACGAACATCCATTTTAATATGTCTGGCTAAATTTTGTGATATCTGATTATAAGAAACACGTTACCAAGTAAAGTAGTCATTAGATCACTTTTTATACGTCTTCCCTTGGAATTTTCTTAGAAAAATTACACTTGTCCTCTCTTGAAAAGCGATGTCTTCTGTTTTTTATGTCTGCATTCCGACTGGGGGTGGAATCCGCCTGTAAAATAGCAATTTTCGAGAAATTTTCCGCATGAAACATTCTTTTCATATTTAAGTAGCATATTTGTATCCAGACCCGACTTCATGTAATGAGAAGGACTGTAGATGATTAAATTAGTTCAGATTATGTGGAGTTTGTAGAAATTAATTTCAACAGCGCCTTTGAAAATTGAACTCAAGTGATACTTATACGAAAGATTGTTGGAAAAGTGAACATTAAATTGTTTTAATTACACTACCTTTTAATCGGATTGTGTTTTCTATCCTCGATAATACCTAAGAAGAATTAAAATTTAAGAAAAAATTGTTGGCTGATGACACAGGTCAAGGCCATTTAGGCGGCCTGCCTATTGATTTGAAGAAGAAAAATAAGTTAATATCCATTTTATGAAAGTAAAATCATAGGTATTATCCTACATGTACATTACACTCTGATCGCCCATTGATAAATTATATTCCTGTTCTCTTTTTCTCGAACTTGAAAACCTCTCAGATATTTCTTTCGGACGCTTTCATCTCAGTCAGTTTCTTAAATCTTAACGGAATGTGTGAATTTGCAATATTCATCTTCTCAATGCTAAAATCGAGTCTATTTTTTTCATAAGAGCTCATACTAATCGCCAATAGAACAGGCATAATGTTTTAACCATATTCCAGGCAGCAGTGGCTCTGTTGAAACATCAGGCTTAGCTGTCATCGAAAGAACCTGTGGCATCTACTATATACCAGATATTATTTTTCTGTGCGGTAGAGTTCCCTAGAGTTCTTGCGATTTCGATATCAGGATCAAAAGAACCTTTAACATATACAAAACGTCCTCTTCTCCGTAACTTGCTTAATGAGTTCGACCCTCACATCTATCGAAGCTGGGAAAACCATTGACTCCGATGGAAATACCGATTCAGGGAAAGCTATCGAGGCGACGCAAGGACGATTCTACAAAGTGACGGATGAAAGTCGGCGACGCCGGATCGATGCGTCATAATTATATATCGGGTTACGTCGCATACGCGTCCCTCCGGCCTGCACGGCCGAGGGATGTCTCAATTTATGGCGGCCCGTTATGTGAAATGGACCGAGATAATGGGGCGACGACGCCGTGATATAGTCTGGCAGAAATTAATTCTTCCATCCCGTTCGAAATTGATGTCGGAAAGGGAGCGACAATTTTGTTCAAGACGTGTTTAATGAAAAGACATTACCCTTGTAGAATACTATGAACGCTCAACTGCGTGTGAAAGACATTACCCTTGTACAATCCACAACGCTCGACTGCGTGAAACTCGTGGCATTATCTGTTTTTCAGTCCAAGGACTCGTCCGCCCATCCTAGAATGTAACATAAGGTAGATGAGTAAGGTAGACGCTTATGCTGGAACTTTCATATTTGATTCGTATAGATCTATAATTTTTGATCAGAGGAGTATTTAAATCGAGAGATATTTCAAGTACCTATGGCATAAAAGTTACTCTTCAAAACTTGTTTTCTTTTCTTAGCTACTTTTGGTACAACTCGGAGTACAGTAGTTATAATAGTCAAAAATAGATCCAGACATTATCCGGATGTGGTTTACCGCAAGAATCAATCTCGAGTTTATAGAAACCCATGAAGCTATGTTTACATACCTCTTGATATAGTTACACAATACTGGATGTAGTAACATGTCTCTCGACATTCCTGAACCATATCATTCACCCACAGTCTGTCTTACTCTCTCAACAATCGTTCTAAATATGGGAAAACGTTGACCAACGGTTCGTTGGACCTAGATATCGCAACTTTGGGTGGGCAAAACTCATAGCGGGATTGTAGGGCAACGTATGAGTAACCCATTGAGCCAGTTTCCAATTATTTGTGTTTTGTCCTGACATTTTTTTGAAAAGTACCCCTTAATGTAGGATTTTGAATCATAGGGCCGACCTAGGCGACCTGCCGTTCATGCGCACAAATATTCGTTCATCTAGAGGCCATGCCCGATCTAACGATACTAAAAACTCCCTGATGGGTCATCATCGTGTTGCGTTTCGACCAAGACAAGGAAAAAATCGCACGGCAAAAAAAATGGATCCATTGTAAGACTCTTGTTGGCCAGAACACCAAGACCCCATAATTAATTACATAGGTCTTGCCAAGACATATTCTAAAGTGTGTATACCATTCGCTTTGGTAGCTCCTAAGACACACGGATCAGATTATTGGTTTTTGTGTTTTTTTCGGAAACCAAGAAATTTTCGCTACAGCTGGGCTGTCTAATTTCCATTCTTCCAATAAATTTACATAATCGACAATTGAACTTGATAAATTTTACATTCACTCTTGTCAGTTACTCTTATTTGATCAAAAAATGTGCTAAAAATCAAATTAATTGAATTTATAGGATTTATTTTTCGTTATACACATATTTTTTAGTATTAGCGTATAGTTGAACAAAAAATTACACAAACTATAATTATTATATTTATCTTAGTCGATACCTATTATCATGTCCATCATTTCGCCGATTTGCTCGATTTGGTCTTTGCGTCACTCTTCCTCCTATTGCTATCGCCCTTGCACGAGTTTTCGTGAATCTCCAGTCTATCCGGTGCGAATGTACGGCCGCACATTCTGCAGGGCACCAATTCCGCCAGATGGTTCTCCCATATTCTGTTGAAGGTGCCTTCGAAATCCACCTCTCCGCTTGGCGTAAATTTAATCTCTTCCTTCAAAGGTATCCTTTTCCGCTTATGTGGCGGTAGTTTGTCGTTTTCCCCTTTCCATATTTTCAGGCATTCGGGCTCGTGCTCGTAGATCTCGTGGACAGTAAAATGTTTTCCGCATAGGTAACAAGTAAATAGCGGAGATTCGTTTTCCGTAGTTGAAGCTTCAACTTCCCCCACTGACGAAACGGTCGGTTCCGGACCTTTGTCGTCTGAGTTTTCGGAATTGGACAGTACGTTTTCACGTCTGGTTGGCATCGTAGGCCTCTCGTCTTCTGGTAGGTGGTCGTGCATCAGATGCCATTTCTTCAAACACTCCGTCTCGTGTATTTTTATCGATGCCGTTCCAAATTTCCTTCCGCAGATGTAACACTCCACGTTCATCGGCACTTCAGTCCTCTGAAGTTTGTCGTTCTTTATACAATTAATGTTAGATATTTTCTTCTTGACGTTCGCCATTGGGCTGGGATTGGAAAACGTCAAAACTAGAACACAGACTAATATTCTAAACTCGACTACAGATGGAACATTTCTGGTCTATGCATAAACGCAGAGTTGTGAAACCATCGAATCCGATCGATGTTGCAAGATGTTAGAAAACTCGTAGATATGAGGAATTTTTTATATAGTGAATTATAATGAGTTATTCAGTTTGATCGATATATGCAGCGCCAGCGTGTATGTAGCACGTTTATTTAAATTGAAATTTCACTACAAAATCCTATTAAATTAAAGTCTCGTCTTGATTTGAATGGTTAAATATTTCTTCTTAAGACTCCCTTGAACGAAACTTTTCGTCTTGCGGTTAAGACAATCCACATATCCCATCTTTTTGGACAGACAGATTCGACAACACCGATTACGAACCTTTCAACTTGGGTGTTGTCAAGGTTAACATTAGACTAAGAGTAGGTGAAGCCGTAATATATTTCCTACGCTTTTCTTGATATTGATTCGTTTCAACGCCCACTAGGACTGAAATGACTTCCTACTAACCTCATTCTTCATACGATACAAATATTGTTTGAGGATGAATATGGACTTCGAAATTGCTTTTAGGAATTGTGTAGATTCATTGTTGTCATACGAGTTCTTTTACTGAAGCTTTTACATAATCAAACTGTCTCGATTTGTCATTAGTCAGTCAATACTAGCAGTAATTTCATAATGGTAAAAAGCTGCTTCTATAATTTCAAATAATCATGTTTTCGAATTTCGCTCTCCCATAAAATGTCAAATGTTCAATTTGGATAATGTGGAAACCGAAAATTTTATTTTATTATTTTGATTTAATTTCAAATAACCAGGATTTCGAATTTTGCTGTTCTATAAAATGTCAAATGCTTGATTCGGTTATGTGGAAACTGGATATTTTATTTCATTACTTTGAAGTGTTGTCTGATGATTAGAAACTTGTCTTTGAATTGCCTTCAAATAATTCGGCATTATCACAATTTGTCAGATGAAATTTCTCATAGGAAAAAGTTCTCTAACTGCATCTAATCTAATGCATATAACAAGAAGTTATAAGGAACTGTAATAAATGATTTTACTCGAGGTCTCATTTTCAAGAATACCATGCCGATACGATCTAAGATCAACAATAATATCACTCCGTTTTTGTTTTTCATTAATTAATTAAGTTTATTATTGTTGGCAGTTCTGTCGATGATATATTTTTAATGGTTCAGGGTTTATGTCCTATGAGGTTGTTTTCACATTTTCATTCAATAATACTGATCTTGTTTCTAATTGGAGCAGATTCATCAGAATTTTAAAATAATTGAACACCTTTCTGACTAAGCTTAGATATATGTAATATTATATAATAGTAAAATCTATTAATACATAAATAAAAATAAGTTACATATCTAGTATAAGGCAGTGTTATGTTTTTATAGTAAACTTTTAGTAAATTTATTTCTTTTGCACTAATTTACTTTTACATGTATGACGCGTTTCAGTACGCCGTACTTTCATCAGATACGAATCACTGATGATGGAACAGTGAGATGAAACGTCGCGAAAATAATTAATTAAATTATTGCAATTTAATATTATATTTATTTTATTATTTATGTTAATTGATGTTCACCAAGAATCGGCTTCCTCAATTTAAATTACTTCTTTTTACTCAGAGAATCTAAATTTAAACCATTAATTTACCTCATTGCATCATTCGACTTGACGTAATTCGTTCCATAATCGTATCCGGACTAAGAACGAAAAATCGTCAAGTATATTTCCTGAAATAATGATAAATAGTGGTGAATTCTTAAGCAAAGGCAAATTGCATGAAAGCATTTGCACATGACGCAAGCTCTTTCAGTAAAAATATGTATTTAACTGGTGTGTCTAAGGAATTGATAGAAAAAAAACCAATGACAGGAGTGCTCCTCGCGATACACCCTGAAAAATAATAATATCACCTGGAATATCCTGGAATTCTCAGGGAATTTTATATCTAGACTTGAGTAGACACTCTGGATTACGTGTAAGATGAGTATTATCAAATGTTCCGAAACATTCTGTTCGTTTTCAAGCGAAGGACACGTTCGTCGTTTCGGGCGTCTGATTACGCTTATCAAGTATTCAGGTACTCCAGATTGTATTACCCTACTTATTTATGTGTCTCTCTTGTCGTGCAATCCGTCTTGATTTTCCACCCAGGCAGCCTTGGATTACCCTGTAGTATCGTACAGAGTACACCCACTCCTCAAGACTTTTAGCAAGTTTCCACGAAGCGATGTATCAACGTCTAGGTCTCGACTTAACCGGGGATTACGTATGACGATATTTCGCATACTGTCTGAAGATTGAGATTGATTTCTCTATCACATTCGTATATTCTAGATGTAGGTAGTCTCATTCTAGCCGAGAAAAACGAATCGAATGGATTTCATTTTTCGAAATATTTCTGGCAAGAAATGACCATGTCGTACTGGTCATTGAAGTAGTCGATCGGAGATCAGAACTTTTCTAGTGGTGTCTGCGAAAATTCATCATCCTTTTCTTTCTGCGCGATTTTTATGATGCGCATTTGTTAGATTTTCAGAATATGAATATCTGAACTCTCATTTATTCAATGAGGTTTTTTCTCGAAAATATATATTGTGTTACCACTGAACCGCTGAATTTGACGAGGACCCATGCTATTGTGCCAAAAAATTCAAAACGAGATTTTTTTCAGATCAAAAGAAAATTTTAACTCCAAACATTTATTTATAGATAGACAGAGAGAAGGAAGTATTGTTAAGCTTGATGAATATTTTAAAAGTTATCCATTTGATATAATCAGAAATAGCATCTTTCATTTTAAGAATGAATAGATTAAGTTCCTGATGTAACTTTCTTTACTAATGGTCGAAATTCAATTGAATTATTTTTAATTTTAAATGTTTTATGTTTGGCATTGACAATTTGCAAGGAAACTATGATTGAATAAAATGGAGAATGCGCCGGGGCAACATTTCTACTAAACTCTACAAAACTACTTTTTCTTTCTGCACTTATATCGTGTATAGACCAGGGTCGATAATTTTTGGAACCAAAAAAAATAATAGTAGGTTGAAACCCATTAGAAAAGGAGGAGAATATAATAAAAATGAAAGGAAAAATAATTTACGGGCCATCTGAGTTCGGGAAAGGGATGGGGTTGAGTTTTTAAGGGTAAAAAACGGTTTATCTTGATTTCCGGCAAAACTATAATTCCTATGGAAAAAAGTCAAATGGCAAAGTTGTAGGTAATGAAGAGATATACAACTTCTGTAGTTATACTTTTTTCACATAACCTCACTAATTATGTGAAAAATTCAAAAAACCAAGTTTTTGGTTTTTTATTTTCATCTTCTACAGAAAAAAAATTTTTTCAACGAAATTTGGTGAAAACTTACCTTTTTATATCACAAATACACTGAAATTTATTTGATTTGAAATATTTATTTTTTCACCTTATTTTAACTCAACATCGAAAAAGCACCCTAAATTTTAATCGAAAATTCTCCTGTCAAAATCTCAGCTTTGTTCAAAAAGTTGGTGTGTTTTATGTTCTTTGAAATCTCTACTTGCCGATGATGTATACATTACTATGGTAAATATTTTCAGAAAATGCAAAAAATCGAAAAAATTTGAATTCGAAATTTTAATTTGGCAGAAAAATGAAAAAGTGGAAGAGATCATGAATAAATATTTGCGCTATGTAGGAAAACATTACGCAGCAAGCAGCTCTATTGTTTTTGATGGTACCTCAAAATTAAAAAATCAGTTACTGTCACAACAGTAGCAGCAGTTAATCCAACTAAAAGAGGAGAACGCAGTCGTAGAAAAACCTCAGATAATATTCCAGAGTTCGATTATCAAAATTATGTAAGCATCAGCATCTTCTTCTACTTGTTTACAGGAAAATCCTTGTGACTGTAATCTTTCCATTAACGTTTTTGTTATTTTGTCCCTGTTTTTCTCGTTAGATAAAAATTTTTCTTGCAAAAATGGTATTTTTGTATGGTTTTGATGATCGAACTCTGGAATATTGTCTGAAGTTTTTCTACGACTACTTTCTCCTCTTTTAGATGGCTTAACTGCTGGTACTGTTGTGACAGTAATTGATTTTTTAATTTCGAGGTACCCATCACAAATAATATAGCTGCTAGCTGCGTAATGTTTTCCTACATAGCGCAAATATTTATTTATGATCTCTTCCACCGTTTCATTTTTCTGCCAAATTAAAATTTCGACTTCGAATTTTTTTCGATTTTTTGCATTTTCTGAGAACATTTACTATAGTAATGTATACACCATCGAAAAGTAGAGATTTTAGCGAACATAAAGAACACCAACTTTTTGAAAAAAGCTGATATTTTGACAGGAGAATTTTCGATTGAAAATTAGGGTGCTTTTTCGATGTTGAGTCAAAATAAGGTGAAAAAATAAATATTTCAAATCAAATAAATTACAGTGTATTTGAGACATGAAAAGGTAAGTTCTCGCCAAATTTCGTTACAAAATTTTTTTTTTCTGTAAAAGATAAAAATAAAAAACCAAAAACCTGGTTTTTTAAATTTTTTTCCATAATTAGTGAGGTTATGTGAAAAAAATGTGAATACAAAAGTTGTAGATATTTTAATTTCCTACAACTTTGATATTCGACTTTTTTCCATAGGACTTGTAGTTTTGCCGGAAATCGAGATAAATCGTTTTTACCCTTAAAAAAAGCGGATCGGAATTTGCCAGGGTAAATACACGAAAAAGGGGGACAAAAGTAATGTTTGAAAATTATTAAAACTTAACAAATATTATTGTATTTTTTCTTTATAATACTTGAGTATACTCATTCGAATTTGTGTTATATATAATTTAACTGGGCAACTGCGAAAGAGAAGGTATATAATGTCTACATGTTCAAACAAAAACGTCAAGGGGACAAGCCAGGGTAGAGACTTTTTCATGCTTAAATGAGTAACTTGACAAAAATGTGCATCAATTGGGAATTCAATCATGATATAATCGATAAAGTACATTAAGATGCTGCGATTTATTCTATAAAATGACAATATATAAAATATAAAAGGTATTTTATATTGATTGCCGTGCACATTACCTCTTATCGTAGAATGACCCATATAAGATTTAACTGTGCCGAATATCGCGTTCCTTCGTGGGTTCAATATTCTTGAAAAGAGATGCAAAGTTTTGACTTCACGTATCAATATTGATATAATGTTAATTGGGATACAGCAAACAAAGAGAATCATGTAGTAATTTCTAAGACCAAGGGAGAAATATGTAGAGTTTCATTAACATGGAGTTCAAGGGGGCGGGCAAACCAGTTATTATAAGGAATATTGCAAATCACGTCATATTGATTGCGTTGAGGTGATTTGCCTTATTTTTATTGTCTATCGTTGTCCTACGGATATAAATAAATTATCCGGCATTAAATTCATTATATGAACTGGGTTCACTTGATAACTGACGATTTATAATACGCTTCGCCTTGAGCACATTATGTGATCGCAAGTATGTGAAAAATTTGAAATAATTAACACAAAGATAGGCATCAATGTCCAAAAATAAAGTTTAATATTAAAACTGTTTAGTCTCTTCGAACTATTTCGATCAAGGAAGTAGAAATAATAAAGCTTTCACGAGAAACTTCGAGTGAACTTATTAATCAATCCGTTAAACTTTTGTTTCATAAATCGTTATTTTTGTTAGTGAATCAAATTATTTAAAAAAATTGGTGTGGCCTCTTGAAGAATAATATTAGGGGCATTTAAATTGTTGATGTTCAGAAATTGTGAAATACGTGTTTAGTGTTTCCTTTAATTTTAAATGAGGTTAATATATAATTCGAGAATTTGTGGTGTATCATTTAGTGGAACTTTTTTTTTCTCAAGGGACCTACAGTTTAACGCCGGTTCCGAACGGAATGGCCATGGGACATTCACAATACCCAAGAGCAAGGTGGGACTCGAACCCATAATTCTCGGTTTACAAGCGATACACTTTACCGCTGGGCTACCGAGGCCTCTGAAAAATGAACAGTTTGAAAGAAAGTATTTTATTGTGTTCTTTCATTCTTTTCTTTGAATTATTACTTTAATGTAACTTTTCTTGAAAACAAATGGTCTGGCGGGTGTTTTCGTAATTCTGGTTGATGCTAACACAGTTGGCAAAGAGCATACTATAGAAAAAATAAATTTAGACCTTTTTAGGGTTCCGTACCTCGAACGGAAAAAACGGAACCTTTATAGGATCACTTTGTTGTCTGTCTGTCAAGACCATTTTCCTCAGGAACGCGTGGAGGTATCAAGCTGGAATTTATATCAAATACTCAGGTCTACTGTACCTTGTCGATTGGAAAATCAAACTTCAAAGCCAATCAAAAGATACAGCCCTCTATGCCTCAAATTTTCGACACTCGCAAGGGAAGCAAAACCTACAGGGTACTTCCCGTGAACTCAGAATCTTGAAATTTGGTACGAAGCAACGTCTCATAGCACAGATAAAGGAAAAATTGGGAAGACCGTAAATTTTTAGTTACATCATATAATAAAAAATTTTTTTGTAAGGAACCCTCGTTGCGCGAGTCCGGCTCGCAGTTGGCCGGTTTTTTCTCTCTTGATATATAATATCAAGAGAAAAAACCTCTTGATTCATTATATGATGTAACTTAAAATTACGGTTTTCGCAATTTTTCCTTTATCTGTGCTATAAGACGTTGCTCCGTACCAAATGTCAAGATTCTGAGTTCACGGGAAGTACCTTGTAGATTTTGATGCTCTTGCGAGTGTCGAAAATTTGAGTAAATTTGCGGCATAATCGGCTGTATCTTTCGATTGTGTTGGCTTAGAAGTTTTTTCACGGCTCCAAGGGCCAGTAGACGTGAGTATTTGATATAAATTACAGCTTGATACCTGCACGCGTTCCTAAGAAAAAGGGCCTTGACAGACAGACATACGGACAACAAAGTGATCCTAGTCATAGATATTATTGTGTTGTCTGCACCCATCTTTCGAAAAACTTCATACTTATGTTCGATTTTCAACTTAACCGCCCATTTGAAATCGTCGTATAGTTTGACCTTATATAAAGTTCAAGTAAAAACGCCGAAAATGTATCGCGGTTAAACTTTGAACCTTTTCTCTAAGCGAAAAGAAAAACTTCCGCGTAGTTTCTTACAATTGTGTTCGGTCTGTTCTCTGCCGTCCGGAATTTTCGCCAGCTCTCTCTCTCTCTCTCAAACCCGACGCTTTTCCCACGAATCCGATACAGTCGTCGTTGCGGCAAAAACACACCCGTTCTTACCTCGGTCGAGAACGGCGAAATAAAATAAGTTTCGTCCGCTGAGGCGGCTGTGGCGGCGGCGGCGAAATATAATTGCGGTACACGCGATAACGAAATCGTGAACTTGGAATCATTTCCTGTTCGTGAGCTCGCCATTTTCATCGCAAATAGGGAATCGGTCGAGCGTGGAAACTCTCCGTTCGTATCATTTCTTCAGATTGAATATGGATTGACAGTCGATCGTATTAATAGAACGACCGAGGGAATGTAATTAACTGTCGGTCGAATGATACCTGGAATTTGTTGATGTGATGACTGTTTAGTTTTTTGAACTAGGCATTGCATTCATTCTCATTTATTTATTGACATTCTTCAATCTATTTCTTTTTATGTTCTATATTTTTATATTTGAATTTATTTTTATTTTCTATCTTTTTTTGGAACGAAGTTCCTCACGCTAGGCTTGGAGGAGATAGGGATTTCGCTGCGGGACCAAACTGAAAAATATGCGAGACTAAAAGTGTGACGGAAGTAGACTGACGAAAGTCACGCTTTTTAGTTAACACAAACGAATATTGTATACCTTTCTCTTTCTCCCTCTTTCTTTCTGTTCTCTCACCCCTTCTCTTTCTGATCCCACTCCGCCACGTCAATCGCCAATGCATTATATGTACTCATGAATTCATGTACAAGCAACTCGAAAACGTCAGATGTGAAACATCGAAATAATTTTGTATAAGTTATATGCATAAAAGAACAGATTACGACAGGAATCAGATATGGCATAATGGAAATGAACAGATAAAGCTTTAGAAATTTGTTCCATAAAGTAATGACTACTTATTGTAGGTTTATATTCAATTATATAGCGTGGCGATACGTTGTCTTCTCGTTATATACACTGTTGCGTTTATATTTTACATTGCGTTGACGACCGAGTGGTCTGAGTACTGACCCCTGGTGTGCCGTATTTCTGGGTTCGAATCCCAGAGGTTACTCCTGGCTTTTTCAATTTTTTTATTTACAATCTCGTAAGAGCTCTTAGTCCCACATTTCAATATTAGTTATTTCAACTTGGATTAGTATAAGTTATCACTTCTGTCGTGCGCCCCGACACGCACATGTTTCGTTTTCGCGAATTGTAGTCCTTCTATATTATCCGAAGGCACTTCGTTCCTACCTGGTGTCCCATGACACCGTTCCTTTTATTTCTATTTCTTTGTTTTGTTGTAATTTGAGGTTGAGTATTAATAGCTTCGTTTAACTTCGACAGTGGATCGTATTAATAGAACGAGTGAGAATGTAAATAAATATCGATCAAATGATACCTGGAATTTGTTGATGTGGTGACATATTTAGTTTTTTGTTTAAGGTATTGGACTTTCATTTACTCCTTGTCTTTTCCATTTCATGTTTTTTTTTGTATGTGATTTTATGTTCATTTTTCCTTTCTGTTTCGTTGTAATTTGTGGTTGAGTATGAATAGCATCGTTAAACTCTGCCTCTCACCATTGTAATCACATTATGTGAACAAATTCAATTGAGTCTATATTGTATTTTATAATCTGAGGTTTAACGCAACTTCGAAATTATGTTAAAAAATTATTTTTTACGCCTCAACTTATGCTATAAATGATATTTATTGTCCGAACCTGTAATAATTATATCATTTTATATTACTAACCATTACTAGTTAATATCTGAAATTCAATAACAATTGAAACGAAATTATAAAAATGCATGAAGTATCATCAATTTTCATTCTAAATTAGTGTATATTTGAATTCGTCCAGTAGATAATTTCACTCGATCGCTAATCGTTTGAAATTAATTGAAAATGAAATACGGTTGTATTTCAAACCATCAATTGTAGATAGATATGTAACTCTCAATTTATTACAAAAAATGATTGTTCCGTTCCTTTGATATTGAAGTTACCTAAAGGGGTAGTCTAGATTAGTTAGATTAGTGGAAATGTCGAGAACTTCTCTAATATTTAGAAATTTCAAATTGTGGTGCCATTATATTTTCCTGACTGACAATAGCTATTCGTCTTTGTTGATTTTCCGGTATTCGGCATTTAAAAGCTTTTCATCGTATAGGTCACTCGATGATAAACTGGATCAATAACCCTTCAGACTTGGTTCTCTTATATACGATTGAACAGAAATCAATGTTAGGAATCGGGAATATATGTACTGTTTTTCATCTTCAATTCTTTTGAAATATATGGAACCTCTAGAACTTGAAGTTGAAGGGGCTTCCAAAAAAAATTTGAGTACTTATTCGAAGACATTGTGTTTGAAGTAACATGCAAAAAAAAATTGTTATAAAAATATATATAACTAAAATGAAACATGTACTTAAAAAATATTCAGATAATAAATTCAATATATATGACTCAATATTTTTCTTGGACGGTAGGATTCATATTTTTGTCTAATTTCGAAGATTAAAGTCCTCATTAGTTGCGGCGGGAGTTATTGGAAAAGTAAACTGAGATGGTTTTCATTGCTTTCAAAATTTCAGCTTCAGAAAACTTTCCTCCTGGAGTTTGTTCACTGCAGTCTTCAATATCATATTTTTTCTCCAAGGCATCCTGTTTTTTAGTTATAGTTTCCAAGATTAATTTCGACACCATTTTCGGTTTTTTTTTTTGTTAGATTTCCATCTTCTGATAGTAAAGTTTTGAGTTTACGCGGCGGCGACATCTTGATAATTAAAAATGCTTCTTACGTTGAAATTTCATTCTTGGAAATGAACAGGGACCTGTACAAGTTTGAGTTGAAGAGAAATTTAGGTTGCAGAGAGTCGTCTGTATTAAGGGTCTTTGTATAATTACGTTCCATTTCCATAAAATGAAAATTTCGTAATTTTCGTGAGGGAAAATAATTTTAATTATTTTACAAATTAGAGAATTTGTTTGGATTTGCCGGGAGTGAATCTGAAGTAATTTCTAACCGCCAATATTATGACATATAATAATGCAGTTTGAATAATTACGTTTAATAATAATTATTGAATTTTTGTGGTAAGAATATGTTGTAATTCAGAGATGAAATTTATTTAACGTTAATATTACTTTGTTATTTTGACAGAGCTGATTTTAAAAGATTAGATTCCGAATTCGATTTGTTTAATTTTCATTTCAAATATAATCTGCAAAATTGTGTATTTTATTATGGAATATATTTCCTCCTTCAACTATTTCACGCATTTTCACGCAACTAATTGGATGCACTATTTTAATCAGTTGAATTAATTTCAGTTCATTCATATTATTTATTATTGCATTATAAATTTGAATGCGGTTGCTTTTTTTGTCTCAATTATTCATGAATTACCTTTGTTCAATTTGACTCTCTCATGAAAGTTGACTGACTCCAATTGCAATTTTTGCTTTTTGCGTATTGAACAAGAGCGTGGGATAAGAGTCGATTGAAAGTACATCGAAAAAATTAGTATATTTATGTAATCACGTTAATAAATTTGTGAACAGATTTCCAAGCGGCGCTGTTATTAAAAAAGGAAACAATAACGAACGGAAATAATGTCTTGTTATTCTCACAATTCTCGCAAGAAAAAATTAACTGTTCACGATGTATTTCATATGTTACAAAAATCGGCCAAGTGCGAGTCGGACTCGCCCACGAAAGTTTCCGTACTATTGACTATGCCCCCCTTAAAAATTTATTTTATTTCAATTTTATTATTTATTATTGAAGTAACTATACAATTAATATTCATTTTATTTTAATTTTATCATTGTACGGAAGTTATTTTGAAGGTTATTTTTTATTGTACATAGATTTTTTGACTGTTCGTTCTAGAAGAAAGTATCAGATTTATATTCAGAAGATCGTGTAGTTCATAGTGCAATATATTCTAGAATTTCTATATTGATTACGCGAAGAGATAATTTTGTACCAACGGAGGACTGTGAGATTTGTCATTGCTGAAGTTTATTATATATATATATATATATATATATATATATATATATATATATATATATATATATATATATATATATATATAAAACAAAAGCAAATTTATCGGTCTAGCCCGCATATGTCGAAGCAGCCGTTGACACGTGTTTCGGACTCATTGGTCCTCATCAGAACGGCGTAGCCAAGTATGCGATGGAAAACCTGGACCGATAATTTTGCTTTTGTTTTATATACTATTTCCCCGCGATAAATCTCCTCTTTGTAGTTTATTTCCACGGTCCAGGATCTCGCGGATGGCATTAATCGCCTCCGTGGTCAGAGTTTGACCAAATCTCCCAAACCGGAGAGTTCGAACAATGTACCACAAATGTGTGATTGTCTTCCGAAGCAAAGGATTCTGCTTGTTGTTGCTGTTTCATTTCCAGGTTTTCCATCGCATACTTGGCTACGCCGTTCTGATGAGGACCAATGAGTCCGAAACACGTGTCAACGGCTGCTTCGACATATGCGGGCTAGACCGATAATTTTTCTTTTGTTTTATATACTATTTCCCCGCGATAAATCTCCTCTTTGTAGTATATATATATATATATATATATATATATATATATATATATATATATATATATATATATATATATATATATATAATTGAATTATTAATTGCCGAATAATTTAAATAAGTTTAATAAAGTTCAATGGGAACTCAGCAAGGGCATCAAAAGTCGAATCTTTTTAAGCTATTACAATATATTTCGACAGTACATTTGCTGTCTTCCTCAGGGTCTAAAAACAAAAATACAAAAATTATGTAACAAAGCACACTTTAGATTTCAAACCACTTACAGCTATTGATCAGTAATTAAACTAAGCATAAAAAACATTAAGAGTATCAATTATTTAGCATAAGGCTGCAACGACTACAACAAAACTTGGAAAAAAAATATATATGTCACGAGAATTAAAAGAACAAAAGTACAGGTTAAACTTATGTCAGAGTAACTGAACACTTCTATGGTCTTACACAGCGCATGGACTAGTCACAGAACATAACATTATCACTTACGACCACTTCTTTTTATTGTCACATTAGAGTATGTTATAATATATATTACTTAGTTGTCTAATATCTCCTTGTTCATTAATGGCACCCGAACCATATTTACTAATATAACACATCTCCACAAACTTCCTATTCTTTCGTTTCTTTTCTTTATCCAGAATTTGGATGTTATCAAAATCTACATTGTGTCCCAATGTTCTAATGTGTTTGGCTAAGGCACATTTCTCTGGGTGTAATCTTGCATCACTCTTATGCTGTGTAACTCTTTTTTTGAGTTGTTGTTCCGTTTGTCCTACATATATCATATCACAACTTGTGCAATTGATTTTATAGATTAAGCAAGATTGTCTATCAAATGGAACCTTGTATTTTGGTTTTTTGAAAAGGAGTCGGTTAGATTTAGCGATGCCATACGCAATTTTTACCTTTCCATTGTCATTTACAATATTGTTAATCTTGTTGGTAAGTCCCTCTATATAAGGTAGTGTCAACCATGGTACACTCGTGCTATCTACTATATTAGGATTGATGTTCGTTGTATTATCTCTTATAGGGATATTGTTAAACAATCTATTTAGGAACTGTTTTGGGTAACTATTCGTCAACAGGATGTTATACAATCTTCTCAGTGTTTCAGGCCTTTTTTCTGTGTGAGTAATACGTTTGACTCTCCTAATCATCCCCATAACAAAATTAGTCTTCATATGTTTAGTGTATATGTATTATCGTCATTTAGCAAATCTAATGCCTTACTTATATAGGTGTCTTTTGTAAGGAAAATAGTCACATTGCCTTTTTCTGACACACTAACCATTAGGTCTGGGTTATTTTTTAGGAATTTTCTTGATTGAAAATGTAATTCATCAAAAAAATCTCGTTTATCCTCATTTTTATGAAAATAGTTGGTTATTATGTTAGCGGATTTGGCTCTTATAATATTTTGTTTTTCGGTAGGTATCAATTCAATTACATTTTCTACCTCTGCCAACAAGTGTTTTATGGGGATATCTCTTATGTTAGGTTTAACAGCAAACTTAGGACCCAAGCCAAGGAAGCTTTCCACATTTTTTGGGATGTTCTTATCTGATATATTCTTGCTCCACTTATTATTAGCATTAATAGCTTTAGTTCTTTGATTTTTTAATGTCTATTTTCCTTACAAAAGACACCTATATAAGTAAGGCATTAGATTTGCTAAATGACGATAATACATATACACTCCTCAATAAAGATCCCACAGATGCTATTATGAGAAGAAACAATGAACTGTCAAAGGAACTGGTTAGTAACAAGTATATCACTACATTAGAGTCAAAAAAGATCAATACTTATGCAGCACAACCACCAAATTTTTATATCACAATAAAGATTCATAAAGAAAATTATCCAGGTAGGCCAATTGTGTCCACAGTGAACTCACCCACAACGAATATGAATGCTTTTATAGTGAAGATACTCAAAGCATCCTTTGCCGATTTCTTCGAGTTTGCTGTGGTTGACTCTATTACATTTGTAGATAAAATTGCTGAAATTACGTTGCCTAGTGGATACGTACTTGTTTCTCTGGATGCTGTGTCACTCTTCACAAGCATAACATTAGAACTGACATTGGAGATAATAGAAGAACATTGGGAACGTATCGAACGTTGTTGCCAGATTCCAAAAACAGATTTCCTACGAGTCCTGAAGTTTTTATTCGAGTCAAATTACTTTGTTTTTGAAAATACCTTCTACAAACAAACAAAAGGTTGTCCCATGGGTAGTAAACTTAGCCCAATAGTCGCAAATATAATTATGACAACTCTTATAAAAAAGCATTGAATAAGGACAATGTTAAGGTAGCATTTATGTACCAATATGTGGATGACTTGCTAACATCGGTACATGAAGAAGCGGTTGACAACCTCCTACTAACATTTAACGAGGTCTTCCCTAATGTTATATCTTTCACCATAGAAACGGAAACAGACAATAAAGTTCCATTTTTGGATACTTTAGTTGAAAGAACAACTGACAATAAAGTAATCACAGATTGGTATATAAAACCAACTAGTTCAGAGAAATATTTAAATTTCCATTCATACCATCCTCTGCATATGAAGACTAATTTTGTTATGGGGATGATTAGGAGAGTCAAACGTATTACTCACACAGAAAAAAGGCCTGAAACACTGAGAAGATTGTATAACATCCTGTTGACGAATAGTTACCCAAAACAGTTCCTAAATAGATTGTTTAACAATATCCCTATAAGAGATAATACAACGAACATCAATCCTAATATAGTAGATAGCACGAGTGTACCATGGTTGACACTACCTTATATAGAGGGACTTACCAACAAGATTAACAATATTGTAAATGACAATGGAAAGGTAAAAATTGCGTATGGCATCGCTAAATCTAACCGACTCCTTTTCAAAAAACCAAAATACAAGGTTCCATTTGATAGACAATCTTGCTTAATCTATAAAATCAATTGCACAAGTTGTGATATGATATATGTAGGACAAACGGAACAACAACTCAAAAAAAAGAGTTACACAGCATAAGAGTGATGCAAGATTACACACCCAGAGAAATGTGCCTTAGCCAAACACATTAGAAAATTGGGACACAATGTAGATTTTGATAACATCCAAATTCTGGATAAAGAAAAGAAACGAAAGAATAGGAAGTTTGTGGAGATGTGTTATATTAGTAAATATGGTTCGGGTGCCATTAATGAACAAGGAGATTATTAGACAACTAAGTAATATATATTGTAACATACTCGAATGTGACAATAAAAAGAAGTGGTCGTAAAGTGATAATGTTATGTTCTGTGACTAGTCCATGCGCTGTGTAAGACCATAGAAGTGTTCAGTTACTCTGACATAAGTTTAACCTGTACTTTTGTTCTTTTAATTCTCGTGACATATATATTTTTTTTTTCCAAGTTTTGTTGTAGTCGTTGCAGCCTTATGCTAAATAATTGATACTCTTAATGTTTTTTTATGCTTAGTTTTACTTACTGATCAATAGCTGTAAGTGGTTTGAAATCTAAAGTGTGCTTTGTTACATAATTTTTGTATTTTGTTTTTAGACCCCTGAGGAAGACAGCAATGTACTGTCGAAATATATTGGTATAGCTAAAAGATTCGACCTTTTGATGCCCTTGCTGAGTTCCCATTAAACTTTATATATATATATATATATATATATATTATATATATATATATATATATATATATATATATATATTCCACATCGAGAAATGGATTACTCGAGTTCAATACCACAGCAACTAATGTTTTTGTTATTGTATTGCTCATAATATAACTGTCTATGTGTAAATGTAAAAATTCCATCTCGTGAATTCTATACCGACTAATGATAAATTGAGTAATGGTATTCTCACTGATGCTAGTCAACGTTTATATAGAGTAGACTTCCTACGAAATCCATTTTTCAGAAATTTAGTTGCATGTATTTGTAACACATCTTATAAATAAATATTAGTTTCTTGCACTCTCTCTCTCTCTCTCTCTCTCTCTCTCTCTATATATATATATATATATATATATATATATATATATATATAGAGAGAGAGAGAGAGAAAGAGAGAGAAAGAGAGAGAAAGAGAGAGAAAGAGAGAGAAAGAGAGAGAGAGAAAGAGAGAGAGAGAAAGAGAGAGAGTGCAAGAAACTAATATTTATTTATAAGATGTGTTACAAATACATGCAACTAAATTTCTGAAAAATGGATTTCGTAGGAAGTCTACTCTATACAGTGCTTTCATGATGTAAGGAACAAATTCATTAAAAAATTAGGTTTCTATTTCATGTTAAAATCCTCGGACAGGTCGATTAGTATTTTTATTTGGGCATTTTTCGCAATAAAAATTTTGTATACAGGGTGTCTCATTCAAGAGCTATGGCTTTGTCATTAGTTTTTTTAAAGGTAATACCCTGTATATTATTTCACTTTACAATTCTACGATAAATTCTTATCACTTTTTGTGAACATACCATATGCCTCAACTCGATGGATTGCCAGAAACGGAGATAGTGGGTAATGAGAGGTACGATACGAAAACACACAAATGTAATTACTAATTTAATTTTTACATATGTTCAATCTGTTGTCCGTTTACTTCGAGACATTTTTGAAGTCGATTCAATGTTTCCCGTTGCACATTTTCAATTACTTCTGGACTGATAAGTCTTATTTCCTGCCTGATTCTCTCTTTTAGATCATCAATATTATTTGGTCTATTCAAATAAATTTTAGACTTCAAATAACCCCATAAGAAAAAATCCAATGGGGTTATGTCCGGTGATCTTGGCGGCCACTCAATCGGACCTCTCCGTCCTATCCATCTGTTGGGAAAAGTTGCATCAAGAAATTGTCGAACAGCGATTGAATAGTGAGGAGGTGCCCCATCTTGTTGAAACCATATCTCGTTATTAGGTATGTCAGGATCTTGTGGGTTAGGAAACAAAACAGCTAAAGCCGGAATGAGTTCGAACTGGAGAAAGTTCAAGTAGTCCTCTCCGTTTAGTGTTCCTTTCAAAAAAATAGGGACCAAACTATACGATTTCGAACAATCGCTGCCCATGTATTAATTTTTTGAGGCCGCTGTGTGTGGCATTCTTGCATCCAATGAGGATTCTCGGTCGCCCAATACCTACAGTTTTGTCTGTTGACGTGGCCATTTAAAGTAAAGGTGGCTTCATCAAGAAAAAATTAATGTTTGTAATGAAATTTAGATGTTGATTATGAATTTTCAAGAATCTGCTCACAAAACTGTACTCTGCGGTCAAAATCGTCTTCTAATAATTCATGTACGCAGCTTAATTTTATAGGGATGATACTTATTTACCTTAAGTATTTTATGCACGGACCCTACTAATAAATTGAAATTATTGGAAATTGTAGTAATGGATGTATGAGGGTTATCTTGGGTTTCTAGTAGAACGTTCAGCACTGTTTCTTCAGATACTCTCGGTGGTCTTCCTTTAGGTAAATCTCTAACGTGGCCGTATCTCCTGAATTTTGATTCAATTTTGCTGACTGTCGATCTAGTAATTGGCGGACGATCAGGATGATTTTCATTGAATAGATTGCAGACTTCTTCTTGTGAACGCACCCTATCTCCAAAACCAATCATCATAAGTACTTCAATACGTTCTCTCTCAAGTAATTGCATTTTCTTAAACAATGAAGTAGTGTAGTGCCTGGAGCGTTAAAAACGTGAAAACTGCGGACTATACAGCACCAGTGAATGAATTCAGATGTACACATGTGAAATTTCATTCTTCAGATTTCATGACAATGTTTACCTAAATTTTTTTTTGTACTTTTAATCCACATTTTAAATCTCCAGGTGCTCCACTATCTCCGTTATAATCTGGGAATCCATCAAGTTGAGGCATATGGTATGTTCACAAAAAGTGATAAGAATTTATCGTAGAATTGTAAAGTGAAATAATATACAGGGTATTACCTTTAAAAAAACTAATGACAAAGCCATAGCTCTTGAATGAGACACCATGTATACAAAATTTTTATTGCGAAAATTGCCCAAATAAAAATACTAATCGACCTGTCCGAGGATTTTAACATGAAATAGAAACCTAATTTTTTAATGAATTTGTTCCTTTCATCATGAAAGCACTGTATAAACGTTGACTAGCATCAGTGAGAATACCATTACTCAATTTATCATTAGTCGGTATAGAATTCACGAGATGGAATTTTTACATTTACACATAGACAGTTATATTATGAGCAATACAATAACAAAAACATTAGTTGCTGTGGTATTGAACTCGAGTAATCCATTTCTCGATGTGGAAACTGCTTTACGCAATACAAATCAATTCATGCTGTGGTAATGCATCGAACGAAGGAGCTTTTGTTTTGCTAGTATATAATATGAGAATGCCCCCTTGTGACTTGTGAATTGTATAATGAACATCTACGTGAAAAGACTACTCCAGGGTCTTCGCTATTTTATATGATCATTGCTTCTATATATTTATACGTTAAGAGAATACGTTGTAATCTTTTCTTGAGCAAATTTCGCGCAAGACAGATTGTCAAATTTGGCATAGTTACAATTTTTTATAGAGGACTGCACAAAGCTAGAATTTATATTAAACGTGTGCGACAAATAAATTAAATCATTGGAACGAAGTTCCTTACGGCAGGATAGGAGGAGATAGGGATTTTTCTGCGCGGCCAAACTGAAAAATATGTGAGATTAAAACCGTTACGGAAGTGACGACACACAAGCGAATATTGTATAATACCTTTCTCTTTCTCCTTCTTTCTTTCCGTTTCCTTATCCCTTCTCTTTCTGATCCCACTCCGCCACTCCAATCGCCAATGCATAGTATATACTCATGAATTCATGTACAAGCAACGCGAAAGCGTCATGAGCAGTCGCGGGACACCTGGCAGATGTGAAATATCGAAATAATTTTGTATAAGTTACATGCATAGAAGAACAGATTACGACAGGAATCAGATGTGGCAGAATGAAAAGATAGAGCATTACAAAAATGTTCCATAAAATAATGACTACGTATTGTAGGTTTATATTCCATTATATAGCGTGGCGATACGTAAAGGAGGATCCACACTTAGTGACATGTTATATAACATTGCTATTTAACATGTTACTTGTTACATGTTAAGAATAGCAAGTGGTGTCCACATTATAATTTTAGTAATTATGAATCCTTTTTACGAGAGAGACGCTCTGCTGGCAGCAGCGGCGTGCGTAATTATTTTTTAAGAAAGTAAAAAAAGTCGCGAAAAAGGCGATTTTGGGTTCGTCGTAGCCTACAAGCAAGATTTAGATACAGTGGAACTCGATTATTAGAAGATCTGAAGAGGGACGATGGCGCCCTGCCGAATTGGGGACATTAATAATTTAAAAGCAACTCATTTGGAATCATACATCTTCATCATTTTTTCTCAACTTCTTCTTTTTACAAATTCATTTTTTTTGCATTTCCATTCATGCATCATGCTTTTTTTGTTTAACTTTAAATAAGGGACTTCGGGTATTCCATAACTCTACATGGTCTCCATATAATTCAATTAGCTGGCACGTCTTTTCTTTGCTCCACTCCATTAATAATTATCATCGACAATTAAGTAAATAAGATCAGTATCAGCTCACAACCAAATACTACTATACAGAATCAAAAAACCGAAATCCAAGACGATTCCCCTTCGTGCGCGTCTCTGAAAACACCAGTATTACAAATTTAGCAAGTCTGGACGTGTTGTTTTATGTTCCAATAGCAGTGTTGCACAACATCTTTTGATCTTTACCGACTACGTACGGATAACATCTAGCAAGTTATATAGCAGCGAAATTTGCTAAATATGACCAAAAACTATGTAACATGTTATATAACTTTGCTATATAGCAGTGTTACATAGCAAGTGTGGACCCTCCTTAACACTCTCGTTATATACACTCTTGCGTCTTTATCCTACATTGTACTGACGACCGAGTGGTCTGAGTACTGAGCATTGGTACCTTATTTCTGGATTCGAATCCCAGAGGGACTCCCGGCTGTTTTCATTTTTTTTATTTATAATCTCGTAGGAGCTCTTGTTTAAATGTGGGGCCCCATTTAAATAGTGATTATTTCAACTTGAATTAGTATAAGTTATCACTTCTGTCGTGCGCCCCGAGACGCACATGTTTTTTTTGCAAATTGTCGGATATTATCCGAAGTAACTTTGTTCCTACCTGGTGTCCCATGACACCGTTTCTTTTTTCATTATTATTTGTACACGTTGACACCTGACGTAATAAAGCAAAATTCGAAATTAAATGTATTGATTCCTGATTTTGGACTCTCGGAATCAGCGGCCGGTCGAAAAGGCTAATAACAGGAGCCGATGCGACAACTTATGTGTTCGGAATACAGACGATCTTTTGCTGTGAATGTCGCGACGTTCTCGATTCTACCAGTTCTTCGTTCCCACATGATCACGCTTATATCCCTTTCCCTTCAAGTGTAATCACCCTATAACGGTAGGCGTAATAGTTACGAGTCTTGGAACGTGACTGCTGTTACTCCTCGGATTTATTAAGCGCAAGTAGGCTGTTGACCCATTGAGATGAATTCACGCCAGAACGAATCGTGATCTCGTATTTATTCTCTATGGTTCGCGTTTGTACACGATAAAATTATTAAAAATTCCGTACTTTCATACCCATTTTCCTTCCATGGTGTCGGTTGCGTGGCGTATCTAACAATTCAGTATTATTATACATCTCTCGTAATTTTTTTCTAACGTTAATCAAAATGATTCATGACTCTTATTCACCTGACGGTAGAGAGTTCACTGTTCGATAACGTCACCCAGTTCTGTCTGAAGTATAGACGTCCGGTTCGTAAGAAGACAATGGATTCAAGGGACTAAGAATTGACACATCGAACACGCACGGTATTTATTTTTCGTTTTTTAATATCAGTTGAAAATTTGTCCTGATCGACGTAAGAGGATGATGGGATAAATATGTTGCTTTTCATTCTGAAAGATGGCGTTCGTGTCAGTTGTTGTCGAAGTCATCATCTGCCGTCAATTTTCAATTATTTGTGAACTGGTGAATTTTGTGACCGTGGAGGAAAGCTGAGTACGGAAATTTATTAATATATAATAAAGGGAAATTACGCTCTTCCCAATAACAATCAAGACTTCGGATTACTGTGACATAATAGAAACATCTGAATCACTACAAAGTTAAAAACTTCCTATGGAATTAAATTAAGTTGTTTTCTTCATTGGTGTATAATTTAAATAGCATAATAGTATATTTAATTGTGCAGGATTTAATCGTAGACATAGTAAAATATCATCGATGGAGTCAAATAAAAGTTGATAACAGCTTCAGCGTTCACAGACGTGTGTTTCACAACTGGCTTGAAACTGAGTGCCGAAACTAAAACTTAAAGAAAACAAAAATTAAAATATGAACTTAACATTGTAACAAATATTAGAATACCATCAATATCAAATAATGGTATATAATGGAGTTACTTATTAGTCTACCCTCGTTGATAATTGGTGATAGTATATTGGCCGTTGTAGTTGGTCTGGCGCATTCACCATAATGCATCGGGAAAAAACCTCCCAGCAACGCGTGGACGAGCAGTAAAGAAATTAATGGAAAACCTCTAGAAATATTCGTACATCTTTTCAGATCTTGATGTTTTCAATCCCTAGAGGAGAATGGAGAATAAAGCAGAACAATAAATTTACTTAGATTGTATGATTGCTCCAACGCTATAGGCATAGAAAAATTCCGAGCAGTAAGTAATCAGAAACGACCTCTGGTCATCTTGAAAAAATTAACTGTATTATGCGTAACTTCTCTAGGAAATCAGCAATTTCAATTTTATCTCCGGTTTATAACAGTTTTATCGAATCCTTGAAATAGAAAAACATCACCAATTTCTGAACGTAATCCAACAATCCTCGGTACCACATGTGTCTGAGGATTAGGGGGTTTATCTTTGTATATTATTGTCTAAAAATGCGAAATGTCTGAAAATATTTCGTTTGAAGGGTCTATTCAATGTTATCCTAAGCAGTACTAGAAGAGGAACAATTTTTGTCTAGTGTCGTTTAAAGTTAGTAGATAGAGTTTTCTTTTTTAATCGTTCACTAGGGACGAACTGATAAAGGCCATTTCGAGCGAGCCCATTTCTCCAGATGTTTTTTCAGAAATTATTCATCCCTTTTCACTCCCCTTATGTATCGTCGTAATTTTTCATTTTCAGGACGTCTGCGCCGCAACTAACTAGAGGAAAATACCAATTTTCATCCAGCTTTCGATGCTCACATTTCACAACATTTTCGTTCCTCAAACGGTAATTGACTTAATATCAGTCAACACATCTTACTATAGGAAGCCGCGAGGGATTATGGATCATCATTCAATTTCTACGTCGTTCGAGTATTCAATAATCACTAACTAACTAGCGTCGTTTGGCTTTGTGTTATTTGTATTATTAACCTCGAGCGCGAGAAGTCGCTTCAGTGTAACTCTCTATGCTAGAAGTTTCCATGTATTACCCGGAAAAGCTATAATCAGATTTTACCGAAACGTAAGCGTACGTACGATTAGGAATGATTGAAATTTAATTGAATTCCGTTGAATCGATCGCTTCGAGAGATTGCAACTGTTGCCGCTGGTTCCTTTGACGTTGCTCCCGGTGAAATACTGTACTGACAATTCGTCGCTTGTGGGCGATAATTTCACGTGTTTCTTTCTTATCCTTCTCCATTGTCCGAGTGTTCGGAGATTAGATGAGATGAAGTGTGCGTTTTTATGCTTTCTTCTACACATTCATTTGTGAGCTTACAATGGTTCTCATTCGGATTTGACTGGTGATCTAGCAAAACGAGAGGATGTTATTTTAAAGCTACGGTTCCACCGAAGGAACATTTTGTTGCCAGATGTTTCTCATTTCTTTTTTTATCTCAAGGGACCTACTGTTTTACGCCGGTTCCGAAGGGCCAATGGGCTTGAAACTGAGTCATTACCCAACATTTAATCATATTTAAAACCTATAAATTTCATTCTTCTTCTTCTTATAGCGCCGTCTCCCTGCGGAGGTTGGCGGTCCAATTAGCTATTATGACTCGAGAAACTGCACCCCTGAAGATCTCTGTAGAGGTTAGTCCAAGCCATCTCCTCAGATCCTTGAGCCATGAGTTTTGGCGTCGTCCTATTGATCGTTTCCCCTGGACCTTTCCCTCGATGACCAGTCGGAGGGTTTCGTACTTTTCACCGCGCATGATGTGCCCGATGTATTGGAGTTTCCTCTCTTTGACAGTTGTCATCAGTTCTAAAGATTTGCCCATCATGTTGAGGACTTCGATGTTTGTCCGTCTTGCCATCCATGATATCCGTAATACCCTTCGGTACAGGTACATCTCGAATGCATCTATACGTTTTTCCATCTCCTGGTTAAACGTCCAGCTTTCACACCCATAGAGCAGGACAGGAAAAATATAACACCGTAACAATCGTACACGGAGCTGAAGACTCAGATCGCGACATGTAAAAAGATTTTTCATGTTAATGAAGGATCTGCGAGCCTGCTCGATTCTTGCCTTAATCTCAATTTTTGGGTCACATTGTTCGTTGACGATAGCGCCTAGGTATCGAAATGTTGGTACTTGTTCGACAAGTTTATCATCTATATATAGAAGGGCGGGTGTTGGTTGTTTAGAGAAAACCATGAGCTTCTTTTTGTTGATGTTCACGAAGAGGCTGAAACGCTGACTATGCTCCACGATGCGATCCATAGCTCTCTGTGTGTCTGTAAGGCTGTCGGCTATTACCACGGTATCGTCTGCATAGCGGAGGTTGCTGATTCTTTTACCGTTCATCTTGATACCTATGTCGGTGTCTTCGAGTGCTTCTCTGAATATAGTTTCAGAATATAGGTTGAACAGAAGGGGAGATAAAACGCAGCCTTGTCGTACACCCTTCTGTATTGCCATTTTTTCAGACATTACCCTATCCACTCTTACTTGTGCATTTTGGTGCCAATAAATTTCATTGGACATACACAACACCCAAGAGCAAGGTGGGACTCGAATCCACAATCCCCGGTTTACAAGTGATACACCCTACCGCTGGGCTACCAAGGACTCCTATGTTTCTCATGGAATCTTATGGCAACTCAAGTAAATTTTTTGTTTCCACTGAAGGAATGAAAATTGTGAATCGTCGCATATTATTTCTGGAGTACGCAACTAGTGTTTCCACTGAAGGTTGACATTACGCTGGAATATTTAGCACTGCAAACTAAAAAGCCTGCGACACGACTGTTTACTAGTTGCGTCGATACGTTTCCACTGCGATAGCAACACGGATTCGTTTAACAATGTTTCCTATTTCATTTTGGAGTTTACCGCACAAAATGGAAACCGGTGACAAGTAGAAACAGTAAACATTTGTTGCCGAAACATAAAGAAATTTGAAGAAACATTTACGGAAACAAACAACAGCGATAAAAATCTTCCTCAATGTTGCTTTATTCTAACATTGAATGAGAAGAAACTGATTGAGATCACGTTAATAACAACAATAACAACAAAGATATTCTAGTGATGTCCTATGCCGTACTTAGAAGACGTCGAATGAGTGACGTGCTGATTAAGGGAGAAAACGTTCTGGAAGAAGGAAGCTAGATGTGGAGGGTAGATGATGAGGTAATCTCAGATAAATATGTTCAATGAAATTTTGAGATTCATGCTTGGTAATATTCTGAACTCCTGGTCATCATAAATAATTTGTGTGCTGGTGATTCCACCTTTGGGCATCTTCTCGACGCGGCTGAACTCCTATTTTCCACCTGCAATTATAAATTTTTTTTCTATGAAGATATGTCTTTGTTTTCGTTTTTGACTTCATCCTAGTTATGTTTCGTTTTTGTACGATATATTTGAATCGTGTTGTGAAATCATTTTTAACCGACATTCTCCTTTTTTTTTCTCAATCCTGTTTGGTATGGGATATTTCACATATAGGAATAAATATAAATATCGATTTTTGCCATGGTTCGTTCCTCTTGAACGGTGACAATTTTTCTTAGCCACTGTCTTCTTACTAAGTGCCTTCATTATAAGTTTATAATCTCGTGAATGCAGTTTTTTAACTGGTTCCAAGCTAGGATTAATATTGCAAACTAATTATTTCTACCCCTTCTATGCGAAAGTTCGTGCCATGATGGAAGTTGATATTATAATTAAGTTGGTTTAATGGGCATCAGAAATATCTAAAATCGATGTCAAAAGGATGACGACAGCCAAACTTCTATCGCTGTATATAGTAGTATTATTTTTTGGTGAACAGAACAATCTAGGTCTAGATATTATGGAGGGTTCTATCAGTTTTAAGTGGCCATTTTAGGTCCAAATTACATACACAACAGAGTCAAGCAGGGGACTTTGTATATCTTCGAGTGTTATCAAACTTATCGATAATATAGTAACACCATTTGTCTTCAGAGGAGAGCTTCTGATCGCGATACCTTTAAAAGTTGCTTGTTTCGCAAAATACTCTTTGGACTGTTCTCCTTTTGCGAAACTTCGATCGTAGATATGAGATAGGCGGGGTGAGACCGTTTATTAACGCCTGATAAACCTCGCTTTGCGGGACTCTTGACAACGAGACCGGAGGGAAGCCGTGAACCGAAACAAGAATCGTTCAACGAACTCGGCGTTCATCTGGGCCCCTTTTTCTTTTCCGTCACCCGCGTACTACTTGCTTCGCTGCTTCCTTCGAAGGCGATTCTCCGCTAGGTTGCTATTCGGAGTTTTTCATATTTTCGCAATCAAAATTACCGAGACTGATGGGCGACGTCACCATGTAATCGAGAAACGAGGAAGCGGTAATTACCTAATATCAATTTTCCTAGTGATGACGTTGATTTTAGCGGATTTTTTTTCTATTAGGAAGTAGATGATCAGTACAGGGCTTCATCAGGATGTTTTGTTTTTTTTCTATGTTTTTATAAATCTAGGATGAATATAGTCTCCTATATGAATATAAATACGTTTTTCATGAGGAAGGGTGGAATTAGTTATGATTAACGGGGCTGAAAAAATTCCTGCTCACAACAATTGTAAAAATTTGATAAAAGATAAAATATCTAGTATGTATACGTTTCTTATGCATTTGGATATAATTTTCGATTTTAGTTTCCATTCAATATAATTCGTATTTGAGTGAAAATAATTCCATTTTATTCTGTTAATTTCACTCGATTGAAACTATCTCGAATGTTATACGTTAATTATCGTAGTTAATTGAGAAGTTGCAATTTAAATTAACTGCTGTTCGCCCGGAACTAAACGTTCTCCAATTATAAATAATAATAGCAAAAGTTTATAATTTTGGAAGTTTAAAGCTACGGCTTTATGTCGTTTGAAACAGTGAGTAGGTATGTTTAGCGTGAAATTGGTGCGTAATTGTATTTAACACTTCAATCGTAGAACAAAGGTATTTAATTGAAACATAATCATTTGAGAATTACACCCGACAGCTTTCGGTACGAAGCTGGTAATTACGATTGAAAATACTTGAAATATTTCTTATTGCGTGATATATGGAAAATTGAAACTGAAACCGTGTAGAATAGTTTTAGTTTCATCAGAACGTTGAAAACAATCAAAATAAAAACTAAAGCTTCAATGAAATTGTCCGGTATATAGTTTTCACCCCGAGGCGAAGCTAAGGGGTTATAGTATCACGACAAAAAGTTAGTAGCTGGTCTGATTTTGAAAATTCCAAGGGATATCAATAAAACACATAAGATTTCATAAGAACAGTGTTTTAACAAATTTTTCCTCACGAAGAATAAAAATAAAGCGTTTTTTAGATTTTTTGTCCATAGACATGTGGTGCTATCTATAAATCTTAAACCTAAACCGATTTTTACAACAATGAGATAAAATGATAGCATTTAATGTGTAGTTTTTCAATTTATATAATACATTCGAAAAATATTGACGTGGCGCCACCTAGAAATAAAAAAATTAGTAAAAATTATGAATTTCACTCAAATTTTTGATTATATCTCAAATACTATACATTTCCCGATATAGTCACCATGAGGAAAAATTATCTGCGGTAGACTTATCAGGCATTACGACATGCGCTCAGGGAATTTATTATTTCTTTTTTGTTTGTTTTGAAACTGAAGAAGATATTTTAACGGATAGGGACTACTTATCTTGACCAAGATTCATATTTGGCATGTATTATCACTTGATGTTCTCGTGATAGTTCTCTGCAGTGGATCTCGAGAGTTCCTCATTCTATTCTGTAAATTCATCATTACTTTTACCTAGTTGAAATTCTTTGAAAATTTTAAGTTTCACACAAGTTGAGCATCGTTAAATTACCAGAAGAAAAACCCGACCCTCTTTGTACCATACCCACATACAACTAAGAACAATAAACAGTTATTAAATAGTAACAATTTCGCAAATCATCCATTCCTAATTACGAGAGGTAGGTGTTGTTCTTCGAAGAGTTTATGAAGGTATTTCGTTGAACCGATTTTCGCCTAGTTTTTTACTGTTTAAGACATCGATTGAAATTGAGCAGCATTATATAATACCTCGAAGTGATCAATCTTCAGCTGTAACTTTGTAATTAACTTCGAGAATCGATCATGCCTTATTTTCCTTCGGCACAGTCGGGAGTCGACGTTGTGACGCATGCTCCGTGCAGGTTTGCCAGATGTGCTAGACAAAAAACCCGATACTAATAGAATCCATAGAATAGCAGCTTTTGAATTTTCTGTTGAATAATTAGTTTATTCATTGAAGATTATCGCAAGTCTCATAAGTAATATTGAAGTTTCTAAGTCTGAGCATTAATTTTAACAAATTTAAGTTGGCCTTCAATTTTTTACATCAAGAACATATTTTTATAAAGTGGACTTAAAAAATAACTCTAAAGCTATAGTTCCACCGGAGGAACATTGAGGAACATTGTGGAACATTTTTGTTGCTGTTGCTTGTTTCCGTAAATGTTCCTGAATGTTCCTTTAAAAATTCTTTGTTTCAGCAACAAATGTTGTCAGTTTCTACTTGTCATCCTTCAAGCTACGATTTCACCGGAGGAACACTTTTGTTGCAATTTCGTGTTTCCGTAAATGTTCCAAAATGTTCCTTCAAATTTCTTTGTTTCTCGGCAACAAATGTTGACTTCCTTCTTGTCGCCGGTTTCCATTTTGAGCGGTAAACTTCAAAAGAAAATAGGAAACGTGTAAAAAAATCCGTGTTGCTATCGCAGTGGAAATGTATCGAGAACGCAACTAGTAAACATTCGTGTCGCAGATTTTCAGTGTGCGGTGAAGTACGAAAACAAATGAATATAAAGCTACATTTCCACCGGATGAACATTGAGGAACATTTTTGTTGCTGTTGCTTGTTTCAGTAAATGTTCCTAAATGTTCATCAAAATTTCTTTATGTTTCGGCAACAAATGTTGATTGTTTCTACTGAACAATATGCAACTATTGACAACTGTAGTTGCTTCAGTGGAAACAATAAGTTTACGTATGTTGCCATAAGTTTCTACTTTTGGCAACAAGGAGAAACATTCAGCAACAAAATGTTCCTCAATGTTCTTCCGGTGAAACTGTAGCTTCATATACTTATGCTATTAAAGAATATATATATATATATATATATATATATATATATATATATATATATATATATATATATATATATATATATATATATATATATATATATATATATATATATATATATATATATATATACCGGGTGTCCACGGAAGGTGGCTCGCCCCTATAACTTTTTCATTTTTGGAGATAACGAAATAAAATTGAGAGGATCTGAGAGGATCTGTTTGATGCATAAAACTGCATTTTTTGACAAGTAACTCAACTTCATGCAACTTCCGGTTTCACCGGAAGTGACAGAAGTGACATAAACTTTCGATTTTTAAATGGGACACCGGGCATATTTTCAGTTTTTTTGTCTCCATATGACATTTAAAATACAAATATGTATCATTTGTTACTTTTTGTAACCAATTTTTTATTTTTTTTATTCTAAAGGGCTATAAATTCGAATAAATAATTTCGGTTCTAAAATGGCCTTGTTTACCGTCCTGGGACGTAGATTTGTGGGTGTGGCTTTGGACTTATTTTGTTTCAGTTGTGTTGGTCACAGGCTACTCGATGATTTCAAATGTCATTTTAATCTCAATAATATTCTTCATTTGAAGAAAGTTCTAAGGTTATGGGATTTCAGGTTTTTATCCAAAGTTTTCTTTCAACCTAATACCTAGAGTGCGGTATCAAATTAATCGTAATAAAATTATCTTTTTGTTTAACCCGACGACCCACCATGTTGCCATTTGAAAAAAAGTAGTAATAAAAGTTTTAAAATTAAACTTCACATAGCTAGAACATTTTGATCGAAAACAGTGAAGTCGTATTTTAACATACATTTTAGGACCGTAATGAGTTATTTGAACGCATCCATAGCCCTCTAGAGTGAAAATTTATTTCGAAAAAAAAATGAAAAATTGGTTACGAAAAGTAACAAATGATGAATGGTTGTATTCTAAATGTCATATGGAGACAAAAAAACTGAAAATATACCCTGTGTCCCATTTAAAATCGAAAGTTTATGCCACTTCCGGTGAAACCGGAAGTTGCATGAAGCTGAGTTACTTGTCGAAAAATGCAGTTTTATGCATCAAACAGATCCTCTAAATTTTATTTCATCATCTCCAAACACGAAAAAGTTATAGGGGCGAGCCACCTTCCGTGGACACCCGGTATATATATATATATATATATATATATATATATATATATATATATATATATATATATATATATATATATATATATATATATATATATATATATATATATATATATATATATATATATATATATATATATATATATATATATATATATATATATATATATATATAATATAATATATATATATATATATATATATATATATATATATATATATATATATATATATATATATATATATATATATATATATATATATATATATATATATATATATATATATATATATATATATATATATATATATATATATATATATATATATATATATATATATATATATATATATATATAGACACACACACACACACACACACACACACTTCCATCTTGTATATTCAATCTCGTATTATGCATGAACATTTGAAGAACGCTTTATGGTCCTGTTTCTTTTTAGTTTTTGATCCGGGCAAAAATCGAATTGCCCTGGGAAACACATCTGACAACCATGGTTGCACATGAGAACCGTAGCTAAATAAATACAATTTGCGATACAATTAATTTCGACGCTAGCGTTTTTTTCCTAGGTGCGACGAGTACGATTCTAATCACATTTCATGGTTGCGACGTTGTATCGCGTTCGTCGAAATGAGCTTATAGCGGACGGGGTCGAAATTTCTCGTAATTAACCAGCCCCGTGGTAAATTTTTTCCCCGGATGGGACACAACGGACGACTGAAGCGGGTGATATATTTCAATTAGTCGTGACCGTTCGGAACGGAGAGAAGCATCCGCGGTCACGTCATATCGCGTGTAGCGTTCCCACCCTCGAATGACGGGGCAGCCGCCCCCGCCACCTCCCGAACGGCCGCTCCCCGAGCCAGGGAGCGGCCCGAATGGGTTGGTCGTGAATGGCGATGTTGAAATTTGCCGGAAAGTTAATTGGAATTAGCTACGAATGACCAGTAATGAAATTCATAACAAAAGGGGATGATTAAGTTATTTAATTTTTCACTTGTATATTTTTTGTTGATTTTACGTTAGATAGATATGGTTGCTATAAATACATTCTGCCTTAGGGCGGTATGAGCTGGCATTGTGTATTATAACGCCCGCTCATTGTACGAGGACAACTCAATCAACTTCCATTGATTACATACTTTATAATCCTTATCGTATGCGACTCTGGATTTCTCCGGGAATGAATTATTCGCAGCTTTGGCTGCATTTTCTATGATATTCTTGGGTAAATTCATTTTCATTTCCATTATTTCTATAAGACTACAAAAAGAAAGCAGCAAGGACATTCAAAAACTATGATGACAAAAATATTCACAAACGTCAAAATATCAACAAATGACATGCCTACTATGAGAAGGAAAATTGAAAGTATAGGAGCAATGAACCGACTTTGAAATTGATTTTTCATTAAAATAAAATCATTTTTTCGTGAAAAATAGAATCTTGTATGCACCACGTGCCACCACGTTACTAGATCCTAATGTCCATCGGGCAACATTCATCCCTCGGGCCGAATGTTACCCTCCGAGCGTTAGGATCTATATATATAATAACTATATCATATGAATGAAAAATGCGTGAGCAGCAGCTCTACGTCTCTAACGTCGTAGTTTCCCCTCAAAATTTTCTTCCAACAGCGGCCATTTCAACGTAGAGATTTCTTGATTTTTGTAATTTTTAGTGTTTTTCTCAACTTCACGTCTTCTTCAAGGTGAACTGAACTAATTCATTTTGAAGAAACTGCGGAGGTGAGAGAAACATCAGAATTAACGAAAAATTAAGAAATCTCTACTTCAAAATGGCCGTTGTTGGAAGAAATTTTTTTTACCTCCAGATGACACTTTCCTAACAATTTTCCAACTATCCTGCTCAATTCGGAGTCAAAAGCACCAAAACAAATAGCTGATTTTTCAGAATCCTCGAAAGTGTGTTATTGTAGTAATTATTCCACTTTTTGCAATAATGTGTTTAACCAGAATGGAAGTCGAAGTTCGAACAAACAATGCTATTCAATAATCGTTGCTTTACAGGAGCATTGATCTCCATAAATGGCTCCCATTCAACTGATTATAGTTTGAGAGTATTTTCCTTGTTCGATCGGAAACTTTTAATCGGAGTGCGAAGTTCGATCTGCTTTATAATTGCAGTTTTCTCACGGATCGACTTGTTCGTTCATCGATTTCTACTATAAAGGAACGACGTGTCAGATTAGACATGTGACGTTTCATTCGTCTTCATGGAACAAATTTAACATCATCACCAACGACAGACGAGTAAAACAAAGCTTTGGTAAAATCATGATCATAATTTTAAACAATGCAAAGCAAAGAGAAAAGCTTCTGTTAGTCTAGTCAACAAGTGCTTTTTGTGCAACTTTTTTAAGCTGTCTCGGAAAAATATAAATTAGGTGTCATTCTATTAGGAATAGCATGTAGATAAGTTCCCCTCACGAAAACTGTAAAAGAAAAAAAGAGGTTTTTTTTTTGAAGTACTTTATTCACATATAAAACCTCAATAACAATTAATAGACAATTCAAGAATTAAAGTAGTTTGCATTACACTGAAAACAAACTTATTCAAATCAGAAAATGTGCTGGCCTCGGAAACAGTATCTTGGAAAAAACCCACACAATACATTCACATTTTTCATCCCATCTAAAATACTCAAATACAAAAAAAACGATGCGCGAATGGGCTGTACTGAACAGAGACTATTAATATATTTTCTTCGTCAAGTTTCATCTCTGTATGCTTTTCGGATTTTCCTTTTAAATAAATAATATTTGCACAGTCCGTGATGTACCTTGGTATTGACTTGAGGAGTTATAGGTTTTCATGCTTTGTGTTTATTTCGAATATCTGAAAAATTTATTGAGATTCGTGCACTGTGCATTTGATTACGTTGCTGCATCTTTTTTTTTTAGGGTTCCGTACCCAAAGGGTAAAACAGAACCCTATTACTAAGACTTCGCTGTCTGTTCGTCCAACCGTCTGTCTGTCACCAGGCTATATTTCAAGAACCGCGATAGCTAGGCAGTTGAAATTTTCACAAATTATTTATTCTGTTGCCGCTATAACAAGAAATACTAAAAACAAGATGAAATAAATATTTAAGGGGGCTCCCATACAACAAACTTGATTTTTTTCCGTTTTTTGCTCGATATCAATAATGACAACAGGTAGTCAATTGAAATATTCACAAAATAATCAGTTGTATTTTTACTTTAACAATAAATAATAAAATTGAAATAAAATGAATATTTTAGGGGGGCTCCCATACTAAAAACGCCAAATTTTGCCTATTTTTGTTTTATATCAATAATAGGACACATGAAATATTCACAAAAAATACTGAATTGTGTATTTAATTTAATAATAACTAATAAAATTAAAATAAAATAAATATTCAAGAAGAGGGCATAGTCAATGGTACGGAACCCTTCGTGCCCGAGTCCGACTCGCACTTGGCCGATTTTTTATTTTTTGAATAGTCTCATAGGTCCGAATCCTGGGTAAGGAAACAAAACGTTGCGTTTGTGGATGTTAGTGGTCGCTGGTACGTTATCCCTGAAATGTGAAAATTGTGGCATTCGTTCCGGGTTTGAAACGATCTACTCCCGCCAATCCCCAGAGAGAACGTTACTTTTCCGGAATAATTTTCAAAATGGAATTAATGATAACCTAAATCACTCCGAGTAGTGTGACAACATCAGTTTTGGTGTGCCAATCGAGCAACCCTTCCGGAAACGCGTCAGGTTAATTTATAGCGCGAGATAAGTGGGGATAACGTGGCCAGATGAATTATGGCACCAAGAACTGACGTCGATAAACATTTCGTGCCGTGATAGATTGGACAGCTTCAGTTGCTGATCCTCAGTCAGACGAAATATTTATGAGCGCGGTACACGGAAAGCAGATGGCGAATTTCTCGAAGTAAGGCGCCCTTTTCAATTCCGCCGTTTCTTCTTTCATGCTCCTGTTCTACTTGAGCGTACGTTTTTTCTTAATTTTTCGAAATTTCAAGTGCAAAATTATTTCAACAATAGCCAAGGAATTGAAGTACATAATTTGTACGATTAATAAAATTCTATTGAGAAGACGCGTTTCGTCAAAACTGTGAATCAATCTCATACTGAGTTGTGGTATGAAAGATCGCCGTATTACCTATCGCAGGTAATAATACTCTATCTAATCAGACGATTCTATTAAAACACCAAAATTAACTCAGGATGCTTCTGCCTAAGAAACGATACCAGATGCCAAATTTCGGCTCATTTGGTCGGATGGGGGGGCTCTCGAGACAAAATAATTCATTGGCTTCCTTTTATCATTTGTTCATTAACCAGAATCGCTAAATTATTATCTAAATTTTAATACTTGATGTGATAACTGTCTATTCCTCTTCAAGCCGGAGTCTTGTGAAATTTGGCTCACGGGCGCTGTCGAGAAATGCGCTTCTTCGAGGCGTACGATTAGGGGACTTTCCAAAATTTTACAGTTATGGCTCAATTTTTAACAGTAGGTAACTCGTAGATTTCTTCCTTGAATAGCCTGATGGTGGTAATTGCCTCTGTTAGATTTATAATCTTATTGTAGTATTTAAGTGACAGCCTATGTATGTATGACATGTTTTAATTATTCCATTGTTCTTGTGTTTTATATCGCGGCGGTATCAGTTTCAATATAATTTTTGGGTTTAAAGAAACGTTGATGTCTTGGTACATCAACGTGCATCCAAGAACGTGCAACCAATAACGTTAATGTGGATGCAGAAATACCCACGTTTTTGAATGCATACTCCGGATGAATGCCGCGTTGATGTATTCTGAATCGCTTGAATTTTTTGATGCGCATTCCAACGAACACGTACATGTGTGAGAACGTGTGGATGCGATTTAACGTTATTGATTTTTCATTCTTGGATGCACGTTGATGTATCAAGACATCGCACATCGACGCCCGTGTGTAGGGGCCTCTTCCTCAGACATCTTGCCAAACAGTTTGGTAGACTGAAATAAACTATGGTTTTGTACGTACGTGTGTACGCAATGTATGCACGTCGATGTATTAAGACATCGACGTGCGTGTGTAGCCCGCCATAGTTGTTAATAGTCAATTCTCTCGAAATATCGAATCGTCCTCTTCTGCATCTTGAATACTTGCTCCTTATTATGACCCCTTCCATAGAACATAATATCATATCTTAATTTGGATTCAAAACTTGCTTGGTAGATTATTTTTTTAGACGAAGAGTGTTGTGAATTTCGTAGTATACCAAATGAATAGCATATTGATCTTTTCATAGAATTTATTAATATGTACAGATTCTCATAGTTAATTTTGTAGAAATTAAATTTTCTTAGTGTGATACTTCTGATTAAATAGATGATTTTTTGAATACCGTGACAGGCATAGCGTAAATCTGTTTTGTTTTGTATAGCTCCGTTGGCGAGCAATAAATATTTCAGGTAGTTCTCTTCCTGGAAAGAATATCTGCGGAAACAACATAATTGAACGTAGCTGCTAATATTTTCAATTAATTTCTACTTTTCCGTCTAATTAGTATTTAATTTATTATGTAAATTGTAATTTTCTGTCTATTGAGCTTGTTTGAAGATTGTGTTATCTTCATGTGTTGCATTTATCGATTGTGACCCAAATGGGTTTTGAATTGGATCAATTAAACGAGAAACGGATAATTGCCCATCTTATCCGGAGCATCATCGCGGCCATTAATTAACGGTCATTAAGTTTCTTTGTTACTAGCGGAATAAACCAGCCGGTTGCGATATTGTTGCGCGTTGGAATTTTTCGTCGCCTTTAAACAGGTACTTGTAAATGATAAGATTTGAGTTAGATATGGAGGCGATGTTTCGTTGCGTGCATGTTTATGAAACGAGTGCTTCGACGCTGACTTGACTTCATCGGAACGTGAAGTGATTCATGAAATGATTCCTTCGACACTGAATTGTCTTTATCAAGATATAAGGTGATTTATAAAACGGGCACTTTGACATTGAATTGTCTTTATCAAATATCGAAATATAAAATGATGTATAAAATTAGTGCACTGACACTGAATTGTCTATCAAAATATAAAAATATGTTGGAAACAAGTGCTTTGACACTCAATCGTCTTCATTACAATATAACGTGATAATCTATGATACGAGTGCTTTGACACTCAATCGTCTTCTTTACAATATAACGTGATAATCTACGAAACGAGTGCTTTGACACTCAATCGTCTTCTTTACAATATAACGTGATAATCTATGAAACGAGTGCTTTGACACGGATTTGTCTTTATCAAATATCAAAATATAAAATGATCTATGGAATGATTGCGCTCTGACACCAAATTGTCTATCAAAATATGAACATATATAAGAAACAAGTGGTTTAGCACTCAAACGTCTTTATTACAATACAACGTGATAATCTATGAAACGAGTGCTTTGACACTCAATCGTCTTCTTTACAATATAACGTGATAATCTATTAAACGAGTGCTTTGACACCCAATCGTCTTCTTTACAATATAACGTGATTATCTATGAAACGAGTGCTTTGACACGGATTTGTCTTTATCAAATATCAAAATATAAAATGATCTATGGAATGAGTGCTCTGACACCAAATTGTCTATCAAAATATGAAAATATATAAGAAACAAGTGCTTTAAAACTCGAAACGTCTTACAATATAACGTGATAATCTATGAAACGAGAGCTTTGACAATGAATTGTCTTCATCAAAACATGAAGTGATTTGTGGAATAATTCCTGACTGAATTGTGTTAATCAAAATATAAAGATATATATGAAACAAGTGCTTTGACACTGAATCGTCTCATTATAATCTAACGTGATAATCTATGAAACGAGTGCTGTGATACTGAATTGTCTTTATCAAATGTAACATAATCTGTGAGAGGTAAAATGATCTATCAAACGAGTGCTTTTATATTGAATTGCCCTCTTCAAAATATGAAACACGTGCTTTGACACTGAATTTTCTTCATCAAAATATAAAATTACCTTTGAAATGAGCATTCTGACACTGAGGAATCGTTATCAAATATCTATGAGAGATAAACCGATCTATGAAGCGAGTGGTTTCACACTGAACTGCCTTTAGTTTTCATACTAAAAATTACATTATAAAAAAACGGATAAAACATGCTGTAATGTCAAACCGAACTAAAAAGTAGAACATTATTTATTTTATTGCAAAAAACGTGGGTTGCCTGATATCAAATGTTACAAATTTTTTATTGATAGCTGTTGATTGTATAATCATTATAAAAATATACCATTTTTTTTTCACAATACCATGAATTATTTTGATTCTTTCAATTCGGTTGGCTATTAGAGCGAGGTTTTTTTTTAAACTATAATTTACTTTAGTTTATTTTGATAGCTTGGGGGTTACTCGTGATGTCCATGTTATGGAATTCGGTAGACGACTGCATTCATGTACGTCGTAATTTGATTTCAAATTCGTCCGTCATTGTACGTCCGAATAAGTTCCGTGCAAAAGTTCCACCGCCAGATCCGTACCTATTGAATGCGGAACGTTCGTTTCTCCCATACCGCGGCTGTTTTTTACGTTTCCTACAGATGATACTAATTTCAAGTTATACAGTCGCTTGATTATGCATTCATTCCCTTACAACTGGATCATGATTGCTCGGTATTTGCCCGAAAGTCAAAAATTACCTGGCGGAAAGAATGGACAGAGAGGTGTATCTGTTTTTTTGAAAATATCCACGTCCTCGGACAATAATCGCCTTGTGCTATTCGGTTTGGGGCTGATTTTAATTATATCCATGTTTCCACCTTTTTGTTCTCGTTCGTTGTGCAAATTCTCGGAAGTGAAGCGGAAACAATTTTTCTCCACTATGTGGTTCATTATTATTCTCGATGAACATATGCATACCAAACATAATAAATGCCGTATATTGAATTTTCAAGGGATCATCGTTTGTGCTTTATTTTTCGACCTCCTTGTTGTATTCGTATCAAGTATGATTTTCTGGATGAATAGATGGTTTATAAGTCTCAACTCTATCGTATAGATAGATGAAAACATGAGTATCTAGTTGGTTCTTGGCAATTTATTGACGTGTTGAAGGAAGTGATGAAATGACGACCACATCTAGCAGAATATTTTGTTATTCTATGCAATGTGTTGGTACATTCGTCAATCGCTTCGTTGACTAAAATTAACATTAATGTAGGAATTATTTGCTCGTCTAGGTCATTCGGGATATTTATCACCTGCCGATTACTAACAATAAATATCGGGACAACAATGCAGTTCTTCATGCTATGAATAGATATTTGCAGGTCTAAAACTTTTTTTCATAAAAATAATAATTATGTTAAACCATTGACCTAGAAGATGTATGAGCTTTTTTGGAGACGGTTTCATCATCAGGCCAGGGACTTGTCATTTAACCCTCGTACATTCCTATATAGGGTCTGCTTCAGCGCATCTGCTGAAAATAAATGAAATGGGAATTTAATGAGGTTCATGAGAAGTAAGATTCGATAATTTCCGAAACTCTATATCTACATGAAAAGTGAATTTTTGCTATCGACGATTCTGCTGTTCTGATTTCAGGTGGAAACAATGTGGTAGTAGAGCGATTGCGAAATTGACGTGAGAAAAAGAAATGGAAACTCGGTCGGAGTTTCACATTAAATGGTTTTTCTGTAACAGAACGAAACGTAGGCGTCGTCGGTATTATTAAAAGACAATTTTGTTACAGTTTAGTTGCTTAGCTTTCATTGTTAACATCGTTGAAATTATAATATGCGAACAATGAAGAAAATTAGCGTAACAAGATGTGAAATCCTTAACTATGGCAGAATTGTTTAGACATATGTGTATTGTATTATTTATTTGAGGTGAAAATTCTTGGAATTCCCGTTTCCAATTTGTACTAATTGTATTTTGTGTTTCCAAGTGGCGAATTATGTTGAACCAGAAAGTTTTTCTTACATTTTCTAGATGTCACCAATAGAGGATTTTTGTTAATCATCAGGAATAAAGGTGCAAAGTATGTCTATACTAAAATAATATTCAAACGCACATGGTTTCTTCAGCGTTGTAACCAATTATTACCGAATTAAAATCAAGAGTAATTACTATTTGAGTTAAATAGCAATTGCACTTTTTATAATAAAAATTGATTGAGCTGAGATTGAGTGAGGCGAGAAATGAGTCGATCTAAAGCTGGTAGTACTAGGCTCATCAACGGCTCGACCCATTGAAATGATTTTTTGCACAATCATAGACAATGTTGATGGGAAGGACATAGGCTATATGAATAAAAAATAAATTGCACTACGGAGGAATAATCACCTTAAAAAATTTAATTTTTCAGTTGTATATTATTTGTTGATTTTATCCTAGATACTGTTGCTATAAATACACTCATTATTCCCTAGGGCGTTATGAGCGGTCATTATGGATCATAACACCTGCTCATCATACGAGGAGAAATGAAGCAACTTCCATTGATTAAATACTTCATAATCCTTGAATACGACGCTGGATTTCTCCGGCAATGAATTATTCGCAGCTTTGGCTGCATTTTCTATAATATTCTTGGGTAAATTCATTTTCATTTCCATTTTTTCTATAAGACTACACAAAGAAAGCAGCAATGACACTCACTAAATTAGCTGACAAAAATATTCACAAACGTCAAAATATCAACAAATGACAAGCCTACTAAGAGAAGGAAAATGGAAAGTATTGGAGCAATAAACATTCATAGCTCAGGCCAAAGGTCCTTGGGCCGAATGTTACCCTCTGGGCGTTAGGATCTATATAACGCACTTGGTAAATAAATAACTATTAAAGTCAGATTTCTCAAAAACTGCCAGCGAATCACTCAGTCGGACATTACAAGAGCCCAATGCGTTGCATACCTGACAACATAATTTCAAATTTCAATAACATAATTTCCACGGAAACTTGATCTTCTCTGGTTCCGACCCTGTTCCGGTTTCAATAAAACTAAGTAAACGGAAAATAACAATAATGGCGCTTCGTGCGGAGAATGTTCGTCTATGGATGATTGGGTTCCTTCCTTTCATTCCTCACTAATGCGTTTTTGCACTCACTCAATAAGATGTTAACGGTGTACTACAAGAAATCTGTATTACGGTTAACCTACTTTTCTGCACTTTCCGAAAAACTGTAAGAAAATGTAATTGCCGAACTCCATGGTCCACGACGTTTCAGTTACTCACTTGCCGAATTAGAAAATACCAATTTACTTACGGATCTCGAATCGAAAAAATTCGTCGATCGAACTAATAGTTCCATTAATAAAAAAAAATTTCTAACCAATTTTTTATTGGTGAAAGGGAATGAGAAATTTTACACTAGAAATTATAATGGTTGTTCATAGTAATATTATTAATAAATTTGGCCAAAGGTGTGAAATTATGAACGAAAGGGTGACAAGTAAAAATAATCAACATTTGTTGTCGAAACATACAGAAATTTTAAGGAACATTTAGGAACATTTTCGGAAACATGCAGCAGCAACAAAAATGTTCCTCCTTGTGGAACTGTAACTTTGGAGTATAATGAACCATAACTTTGGAGCATCTCGAATGAGCCCTTCCAGAAAAATATGACCTTTGTGACGGAGTTTTGCTGCTCACGCGTTTCATCCTCTGTGATACTACTAATAACTCATTTCAGGTACTTGCTCATGGTTCAAAGGCAATGGAATGAAAAACTCGAAACATAAGCTTGTTTGCGCAGTTTTATCATTTCCTCCGAAGTGCCATGAGAATATCATATCTAATTAAGGCCATATTGTGTGATTCACTTTAAAGATAATCCCGGTTATTCCGAAACAAATATCAATATAATCCAATATCGTAATTATTCTTCATGAAATTGGCTTTCATTTTGGGATACTCCCATATGCCTCTATATTATGTTCCACTGTCAGCTAAATTGACGTGGCTCAACCCTATGGCCATTCCTACTGGGAATAGAAAACTGAATTATGAGGCTATTTATTCAAGCCTTCTGGGAAATACGAGGTGGCAATTGTTCGGACGAAAATCGATGGAAGATGATTAATATTTTTTTTTGAACAGTTGCAGTGAAACGCGAGTGGGGCTCGCAAAAGTAGTCGCGAGCCGGCGACCATCAATTCATCACTAGAACAAAGGAAAAGCTGCGAAACGATCAACGCCAATAACAGGAATCACAATTTTTCAATATGTCGCATGCTTGTGTAGTTGAAGATTTTTTTTTGTTGGAGTTCTTGACGCCGTGTTTTCCCTGCTCCGAGGATAATGGCGTTGGGTGACTGCAAGAGTTCGACATCGTTTGACGGAATAACAATGCGTTTTTTTTCCTTTGGAAAATCGTTACGTCACGACTGCGTTTTCAGATGGAACGCGCCCGGATACGGGTGTTCCATCCATTCGCGAATTTCATTTTAGTACGAATGACAATTTATGTACCTACCCTTCTCGGTACTTTATCTCGCTGAAATTGCCTTTTTCATCGATTTTTTCAAATATATATGATTGTAGGATTTTGACCTATTTAAGTTACAATTTACTTTCTCGGTTCTGAAAATACTAATTTCGCTTCTTCAGTGCTATTAATGTCTCTCGTGATCTCCCACTTTTCACAGGACTTGGCGCTTTCGGAATAAGTTTAAGGAAGAATAGAGGTTTCAGAATATGATGAAATTTGAAACGACCAATTGAATTCAGTTATAATAGGTACGAATTATTATTTGTCTCTAACATTTTTCCTGGAGAAATATTAACTGCCAGCACTAGTTTGCATATGAACGATATTTCATTTGAGAATGTTCTTAGAAAAATGTGATAATAGTAGTAATTTTCACGATTATTTTCTAGTTCCGATTTCTCCAGCTGCATTTTAGAAGTTTTTATTGAGTATTATAATCCAATATGGTCTCCAGATAAAACAAGAAATTGAGGTTATTCTACTAACACAATGTATTTGAGATCGCAAACATACTTATTTTTTCATAGAGAAGGTTTTCATGTGAAATAATTATAAAAATCAACATTGTAGTTTCTGTAATAACGAATTTTGTGGCTACTACCACAATGTATTTGAGATCACTAAACTCCAATACAGTTGAACCTATCGTCGCCAAATTCAGCAAACGTGGTCATTTTTTCATAGAGAAGGTTTTCATATGAAATAATTATAAAAGTCAGCAGTGTAGTTTCTGTAATAACGAATTTTGTGGCTACTGCCACAATGTATTTGAGATCACTAAACCCCAATACAGTTGGACTTATCGTCGTCAAATTCGGCAAACTTATTAATTTACTAGTTTCTGTTATAACGAATTTTTGGCTACTACCACAATGTATTTCAGATCGCTAAACTCCAATACGGTTTGACCTATCGTCGTCAAATTCGGCAAACTTACTCATTTTTTCATGGTGAAAGTTTTCATGCGAAAAAGTTATAGAAATCAGCAGTATAGTTTTTGTAAAAACGAATTTTCTAGAACGCCTGGTCAGGTAGCTGGTTTGTCGCATTCGCCATTTTTTATTCAAAAAATTTATTTGCAGCAATGCGTGACCTGGCTGCTGCTAGTGTACATATTCATTTATTTATAGGAATCACGAGATCTGACATTTTCGATTACAGTGCAAATTCGGTTGACTATAGTGATAAAAATTTCGAATCGGCCGATGAGGAAGTGCAAGAAGTAGGTTTCCCCGATTTCCCTCTGTAATGGAATAACCGCTTACTTTCGTTTCCCGAGCGGAACGATGCATAATAATTATTGCTTGTAAAGCAGTGACATTGATTACAACAGGCCTGAATTGTTGACCGTAATTCGATATGCCATCTAAGCACTGACCCGTCTAGAGTTCATTAGCTGAAATAATAATACTCCGGCTCCAATTTGAAATTTAATCGGATGACTTTTTCGATGCTATCGTTATATTGGAAATTGAATACCGCCATACATTTTCCATTAACTTCATTATCTTGAGAGCGACCATCTCGTTATGAATTCATTAAAATGTATTTTGTCCGGAGATACTGTGTACGAACTCCCTTTTGAAAAGGGGTTATCTTCCATTCTATTTTATTCTTTTCCTCCGGAAAGTTGTTTACACTATTTAAAAAATGATATAGAACAGCACGAAGTGACATCGTACCAGTGGCAAATTATTGAACACGTTTTCGATTTATTCTTTTCCTTGTCTTAAATCGATATTGTTATAACTAGAAGAACGATGAAATTTTGATGCATTTTTCATGTTCTTATTATAAATCATTGCTATTCCATTTTTACGGTCCTTATTGACTGAATCTTTTTCAGTCAAATTTCTTACAGTGTAGTATGTATAAAATAAATTGAAATTGAAGATTCATCAAATTAAATTTTGAATTATTCATGATAATGAAGAAAATTCTATTCTTTATTGAATTTAAACAAAACAAGCACTTTTTTGAACAAATACAACTTGACGGTATTGCGATTTCAGGCAGAATTGTCCCTCTTATTTATACGAGGGATTATCGTGAAGGTCAGTTATTAGATTTCGAAAAAAAATATTACTCAAATGAAGAAAATAGCTTCAGAGTAGTATATGAATTATTTATTATTCGCAGATGAAAATTGTGAAGTTTTCATGCACCCCCCTTTTATGTTCAATAAATCATGATAATTGACAGGCAATACTGAGACAGTATTCGTAGAGTGAAAACTAACAATGCATTGTTTTCGGTGTTCCCATCGAACTATTTACGTTATTTCCAAATTTTTTTAGTCAAATCGTTAAGCTCATCTAAGCATAGGAAACGTTCCTCATACTAGGCCGTTAACTACGGTGTCCTTCATTATTTACGTTATTTCCTAATTTTTTCTATTCATGTCGTTAAGCTTATCTAGGCATAGATTCCTCATACTCTACCGTTAACTGCGGGTCCTTCATTTCTGCGACCTATGTAGAACGAGGGAGAAGTTTTGCGCCAACTATGACATTTGTTTCGCTTCAACGACCTCCATGAACTCAGATTCACCTATTGGAGCGATAAAATTGACGCATGTTTATAGCTTGCCACGGTTGCCAACTATTTTCCCGGAAAAGGGCAGGAGTTAGTGCTGGCTCGTTTATTAGAGGAAGGGCGTACGGGTGTAAATGTTACAAACACCTGATCAATAATTTAAATTGGATCAAAACGAACATTTATTTCATGCGGGAAATACACAAATTTGAATGTTTTCATTCTTTCGTAATGATTGACGTTCTGCCAGTTGATTTGAAGTAACTACCTCGAGGGGTCGCACGTCTACGTTACAACGGAAAACCAGGCCGTGCCGAGAGCCTTGGAATCAGCCAGGGGTCTCTGCTGACATGGAATGCCGTAATACCATTAACTAATTGGCCAGAGGCAATAATGTGAATTTACTATGAGTGCCAGAGCATTGTAGTATCGAAGGAAATGAAAATGCCGATGATCTCACGAGAAGAGCTTCAAGGTTGACACTTGCTGGGCCTGAACCTTTCTGTGGGCTTAGCAAAGAAGAATACAAGGCAGCAGTCCAACAATGGAAGGTGGACATTGAAACAATCCTCTGGAGGAACAATTCTGGACTTGATCAGGCAGAGAAATTTGTGGTGCTTTCACCGATCTATACCAGAAAGTGCCTGAAGCTGCAAGCATGCTGAGCTTCGGTTAATGGTGGGACTGCTGACGGGACACTGTCGGCACAAATTTTTTTTTTGTACCGCATGGGAATGACAGCAGATGAGACTTGAAGGCTCTTCGAATCGAAAAAATAAATAGCTGAACATTATGAAATTCGAATATTGCGCATGTGATCAGTTCAAATTAATAAATATATAATTTTAGAAAAAACCTGAGTTTAATTTTTGAATTAAATTGGCATTAACTTGGTGAAAGTTCATATTCATAACTTTATAAAGAAATAAAAAGCCAACTTTTCACAGGTTGAAATAAAAATCTATTGAGTAAACGCAATTCGTCATAACATTGACTTCATCTCGTACTAAATTATGGTATTACAAAACAATCTATTTATACGAAAAATTGAACATAACAGAGGGGTTATAGCATTGGAAAATTGATTGAAAACAACAAATCAAAAATTCATAGAGATGAACGTACTGGTGTTAATAGACTCGACTGTAACGATTGTGAAAAATTATGTATAGGACGTACAATTAGAAATTTCAAAACTCGAATACACGAACACCAACGTAGCTATTAAGCAGAAAACTGACTCTAATTATGCATGCCATCTTATTCAAGAAAAACATACCTTTAATCATAATTATAAAATATTACAGTTAGGAAATAGTCTCCACAAAACCAACTGTCGGGAATCCCTATACATCAATAAATATAAAAATTTCGGAAACCTAGTTAACGACCAGATTGAAGTAAACCCTTCCTCTCCTTAATCTGTTCAATGTAGCTACCAATAACTCTGAATGAATTGTTTATTGTTATTTATTTTCTCTAGGAACCCCTCTGTTATGTTCAATTTTTCGTATAAATAGATTGTTTTGTAATACCATAATTTAGTACGAGATGAAGTCAATGTTATGACGAAACGCGTTTAGTCAATAGATTTTTATTTCAACCTGTGAAAAGTTAGTTTTTTATTTCTTGATAAAGTTATGAATTAAAATTTTCGCTATTTTGATGAATTATCGAAGCTATCCTATTTCTAATGCTTCAATTTTCATACAACGTTTTCCCTGTCGGTCGATTACATGTTATTATTACATTCCACCTTTCACATCGAATGAAATTAATAAATCGTGACGTAAAACACAGATCGTTCTCGCCATTTCATTAATTTATCGCTCCGAATCTGTATTTATTCGCATTTATCAGTGTTCGAAGAGGGGAAATAAAATGTAAATATCGAACATCTGTCAATTTCTTCGTTGGCTCCACGCGTGTCGTGTGCGCCTGTACTCGTTGACACCTTCGAAATCGCCCGTTTGTATCGCCGAAAATAATTATTAACTAGCTCCGCCGCCTTTATGTCCAATTACGCGGAACGATTCGGCATCGTAAAGATTCCGTGCTGCCGAATCGCTGCCGTGCAGTAATTCGGAAACATCAAAGAAAGTTCTATTGGCATCATGTAGTACGATTTCATATTTTCGCGATCAAGGGTGCTATTATTATACATATCAACTTTAACCTTTCGCGTATCGGCGTTCTTCCGCTCGATCGGAATTTAGGATTTCTGCAGGTGCTCCGTTTAATAATTTTCATGTTATCAGTGATTCTCAATCGTTGCTCCATGAAAAGCTCATCTACATCTCATTTTTTGTACTTTCGAATCGAATTCGTCTAATACCCAACTGACTTTTTCGAATAGTTCTATGTGGATTAAGTTACAGTATGGAATCTATTCCAGAACTGTATACAGAAAAGTATGTAGGACATACAGTTGACCATTGGGCATCAACACTGTTCATTATTTGAGTATATATACTTGTTAGTGCGTGACAGTATCCCCATAATAAAAATGTTGATTCTCGAAAATATAGATCGGCCTATTATCCTCGATTCATGTTATGATTATGGCCATTTGGTCGAAAAATATCTGCGTATTGTTATCCAATCTTCTATACGTGCTGCTTGATGCGATTTAGACTCTTTGGCGCGTGAAATAACGTCATTTTGTCGCAAACTTTGAAAGCTTCATTCGAGCAATCCGCTTCGCGGACCAAAACGCTCCCCATTGTATGCTCTTCATCATTAATTCGTCAGTCACAAACGACTCTTCGGATCTCTTTCTTGGCACCGTTCTACCGAATAGATTTTCTTCAAAAAAGCACTTTATATGTTTAGTATCATAATTTACAGTATTATATATAATGATGACATATATTACCACAAAGATTTGAAATGGCATAATTCAATAGCATTTTAGCGTTTTTTCCCTAGCATTGGTATCACAGATATTTATTAAGATACTTACAGCTTCGAAATTTATGTTTGTTTCATTTTTTATTATTTCATTCATTGCAAATATTTATTCGCTCTCGAATACTACAATTATTGAAATTTCAGTCCTTCACATACACACATACAGATTATTTTTTCAGAATATTTGTATATTCCGATGAATGCCAAAAATGAAAATCTTGAATAAATTAGTTGCTGAATGTGTCATTTTATAATAATAAGATATTACTTAATTGATCCTATAACCTATATCATAACAGTCGCCGAAATAATGAAAGAAGTGGCTTATACACATTATAGAATTGTCAAGAATATTATATTATAAATTATATCAGATAAATTGAAACTTTCTGCGATATAATTTTTCGACCTCTATATGTATGTATAATTATATATATATATATATATATATATATATATATATATATATATATATATATATATATATATATATATATATATATATATATATATATATATATATATATATATATATATATATATATATATATATATATATATATATATAATATATATATATATATATATATATATATATATATATATATATATATATATATATATATATATATATATATATATATATATATATATATATATATATATATAATTATACATACATGTATATACATACGCATTTGAATAAAATATGCGGTTTTACACGAGTACACTATAATCAAGTGGCATTTACATTTTCTACAATACTCTTTCTACGGGAAATTGTAAACCAAATTCCTTATACCTTGGACGAGCGGGAATCTCAAGTGACTTTATTTGTTATGTATAGTGTTTCTAGTTAGAATTCCAGTTAGCTTAGAATAATTCGTATGTCTGCATTTAGATTTTAATAAGGAAAATTTCCGTACGAACAATGCCACTGTAAAACATTCTTATTACATTGTGCATTATAATAACCTCACGTGTACGGCCGGACGGAAGCATTTTCAATTTGACGGCACATCTAAAGTTGAAATCGACCGATTCAAGATATTTTTGCACGATCTAATAATTATCATTCTTCGTATTCCCGACCAAGATAAGAGACCAAGCTAGTTAGTCGAGTATGTTAGGTACGCTGGCTAGTATTTGGGAGGTCTCGGGTTCAAACCCCGGGGCCGACTGGTCTGCCATGAGTTTTTCTCAGAGGTTTCCTCATGGTAATGTAAGTCACTGCTTGCAAACTTATAAGGCGAATGCTGGGCCAGTATTAATTCTCTGAACCCTACCCACACTTCCTATGATTCATAAATATCCCGTCTCACCTATCCTTAATGCACTTGTACATACAAGTGTATCCTCTGATCTGGCTGAAGGAGTTAATTCCAAACTCAAGCTGCCCGCCTCCCTGACACATACTTCAGGGAGGAATGAAACACGTGTGTTTCCTTTCCTTTCCAAGATAAGTCGAAATTTAGTTGACTAGTTCCTTCCTCAAGATATTGTTGTTTAACAATCAATTCATGAGAAATATACTAGTTGACCATGGTCAATTTCAATATCATATAAAGTGAACAAGGAAGTTTCTTCAATTTTCACCAGCTTATCTGGGGAGGCTCCGTGGCGGAGAGGTTATAGGTAGCGCTATGCCGTCTTCGTTGACGTAGTTGGTGGGTTCGATTCCCACCATATTCCTGGGTGTTTGTGTGCGTTCTGAGTTTTCAGTGGTTCCCCTCATTTAGTAATTTGATGGCTAATGTCCATAGATGACGAAGCCAAATTGTACGGGGGTCGGGCGGTGTGAGAGGACACACGTCCCACCTCTTTAACAAAAAAAAAAAACCAGCTTATCTGGAAGATCGTTTCATAATTTTAAATTTTTGAAGAAATTTCCTCGTTTATTTTATGAAATTGATTATGGTATATTTTTCATGAATGAAATATTGAGAATATCGCAGCAAGTATTTACGGAGCGCGCTTTCGTGAGTATATACAGTGCTTTTAAACACTATGTTAGTGTTTGTCCTCGCGACGGAATTCTACATTTTCGGTCTAAACAGTGAATGGTTGGTTCTCAATATCTTTGGCGGGTGGCGCCATGGTTTGTTATCCATATAGAGTATTTTAGCCGCGATTTGTAATGTGGAACAATTAGACATATGTTAATTCACCAAGTAAGGCGCACAGAAGAGATCTAATAAGATCGAAACAGCTGTATGCTGATTTTGAGTCAGGGTGACTTGACGTTTTATAGTATAATTCGCTGTGGGATTGAATGTAGACTACGAGTCGAGGAATACATATAACTAGCTCCCTTGGAAGAATGTTGATAGTTTTCTTGTTTACTTGATGTGATATATTCTTGTTTCATTCAAGTGTTTATACCTTGAGGATCGAGAGGGCCATCTGTTACATGAAAGTGCCGATTTTATCACGTGAACATCGATTGAAATCGTTTCCAGTTGCGCTAGTCCGTGCAATCACTCTACGCAAGTGCGTTTCATCTAAGTACCACAGTCGGTCGAATTAGTATGAAGAATTTCTATGATTTTAACCGAAACGTCACGATGTAACATCTCGGTCAATACAATTGCTTTAGAATATTTCGCAGTTTGTAGATATAACTGTATCAATTTCAATTAGGTATACGTTCTGCTTCGACAATGTCCCGTTATAGTTCCTTCGTAAATCTTGTTAATTTCGAATGGAAATTGTGAGGGACATTCCGGTATATCCGGAGAAGATTGTGTCGTTCCTCTCAAGTTTTCGTCTATAGCAACGGTGGCCAATTTTTGTATATCTAAGATATACTTTCCATCACAAAAATTTGTCGCGAATGACTTGTCATGCCCGTCTAATAGGTGGGAATAGGCGCCAAATACATAGTTCGTTTATACTCCGTGTCTCAGTATGAAATATTACCACAAAAAAAATTTGTCATAGAAGACAGATATAAGATTTTCAGATATATTTTTCACTAATCTATCAATAGCTCGTGGAAGTGCATTTTTTACTGCTTAAAATCTACGTTAAAATTAACATTATTTTTTGAGGGGTCAAATAATTAAGTCCAGGGGAATTAAAATAATATGGGTAATCACTATAAATGCTTATTAAATAGAATTCACTGTAAAAAGATTCATTCAGATAAAACGTTTTTAAGTTTTCTTCAACTGGAACTCTTAAGTATTAAAGTGCGGAATTACACAGGTATGTAGATCCCAAACATATTAATATATAAAATTATACATTATGGCGTTTCTGAGGTTTTCCTTGCGGTTTCTGTATTTCCAAAATATTTTTTATAGTTTTTTCCGTGTAACGTATCATTTTGTAAAATTATAATTCAATTTTCTCGATAATGCTCTAATAGTCTACCCTTGGAAATGATATAAATTCTATAATTTTTTCACTTTTATCAAACTTGGATTCTTAGTTCATAATCTTCACTTTAAATAAAGATATCACGTGAGATCGACTTGTTGGCCACCCCTGTTTTATAGTGGGAAACAGTGTAAAGTTATCATAATTTCCACTATTTCTCGATCAGTTCTCAGGGCGTTTATTTTCGAAGAAACAATCTTCTATTTAAGACAGTCTGTAGGTAGCATATTCCAATTTATAGAAGTGAACATTCTTCAGAGTTAGTCTCCTTTGTCGAATGTTTAATTAATGATTTATAAATTACTGTTTGCGTTATTTGTGCTTTTAATTTTTAAAAGATAGATATCGCTGTCGAAAAACGGACAATTATCGTTACTTTGGGAGAACACGCATCAGTGGCTCTAAGAAATATTCTGCAAAGTTTGTGTGTTGGCTTAGGAGCTCTAAACGTGATTTGAAGCAAAAAGGGAACACCGCTATGATTGAGATTAATGGAAAAGGGGAATATAGAGAAGGACACCAGTGAAAGATGGAGCCTTTTTAATAAGGGAAAGTGAATTAAACCCTAGAAAAAATAGCTCAAGCGCTTGCAAGACCCTCTGTCGTTGTTCACGACCCCGGCATTACGAAGAAGATTGATATGAAGTGGAAAAAAAACCGATATTATTTGAACGTGATTTCTTCAGATCAAACATTGTATTCTGACTTTTTTTTACTTCTATTTGATTACATAGCAGTTTTAATGAGGTATGCGCTTGAAAAATATTCTTGTAGTCACTACGGTATTTCAATAACAATGAACAGCCAAAAAATATTTCATCAAAACATGAATCAAATTACATCTACATCCTTGCTGGAAGTCCTGGCAATCTCTGGGAATTTTTTCCTCCTGAAATATTAGTGAATTTTGTGTTCACTTAGGGAATTTTTTCAAGTGTATTTCCAAACTTTCTTTCTGCGAATGTAAAATCAGTATTAAATTGCAAAAGAAAAAAATCGTCAAGTATATTTCCAGAAATAATAATAAATACTCGTAAATTCTTATGTAAAGGCAAATTGTATGACAGCATTTTCACGTTATGCAAATTCTTTCAGAAACTCTTTTGGTGAAAAGATGTATTAAAATCGTGTGTCTTTAACATTGACAGAAAAGAAACTCATGACAGAAGTGGTCCTCGAGAGGAAAATCGTAACTCGATACACCTAGGAAAATAACAAAATCACCTGGAATATCCTGGAATTTTCAAGGCATTGTAGATCCTAACTTGAGTAGACTTCCTGAATTATCTCAAGTTAACGTACCTAGTTTTCGCGAAATTTATCGATAATTTGTATATATTATGTATTTGGTCGTTCGAGATTTTTGGCAGCACTATTGGGTAATATTCAGGCTCAATATGATATAGTCTGTCCAGTCTAAGTTGGCGTGTACGTCACAATCATGCGCAAATATCGACGCAAGGCTGCCTACTCAAATAAATAAAATTCGAAATGGTCAAAATTCATATCTGTCGTAAGTAATTTTCTGAAAAAGTAGTTATATGGTGATAGTGACCGGAGCATCCATTTCGACAAATATTCTGTACTTAACATATCAATTCGTATGAATCTCTCAAGAAAAACTAACATTCCGAGTAATGAAAATAAGTAGAATGTTTGTTAAGTTGTCATTTAATTGAAAAACTTGCAATGTTGTCGGACCCTCTCGACCAACGCGCCGGTAATCGGCATTTCACGTTTGACAGTCGCCGAGTAACCTAGAAGATTTTGTAATTAAGTTTGAATCGATCGATGAATATGGATTCCATATAGATAGACACTTCTGGTAGGAAATAATGGTCAATTTGAATTAACCGCTAAAAATCCCCGCCATGTCAAACATGCAAGATATTTCATTTTGTTGAAAATTGGGTTAGCAATTTAGATTTAAGATTATTTATTACGTCTGGCAACAGTGTTCACGATCGACGTCATATACAATTGGTGACGTACACGCCAACGGTCGCTGGACAGACTTATATCGTTTGTTTTTCAATATACAAAGTTGAAATGAAAGACGGTGATTTATAGTAGGTATAGTATAAATTTAAATTATTAAATTATCCCATTCTACAGAAATTTGTAGGCTTAATCATGCATTCATGTTTAATAATGAGGATTTAGTGTATCATTATTATTTTTTTAATATTCTTCTGGAAAGGGAAATACAAGATGTGGAATTTTGTTCAGGGCAATCAATAATTGTTTTAATGAAATATTCGATCTGTTTGCGAGGATATAATGTACCTACTTTCATTGTTTTCTCACAAATTATCATTCTTTTCATGCTTGTAAGGTTTTTTTTAGTCAGTTCATACTACTTTTGATAATATCTGTTTATGCCACTAAATTCTAGATCTTAGGAACTTGAATTGTATATAATCACTATTCATTTAAAATTTATCAGTCACTCACGAATAATTCTGAATATCGGGAATGTTGTATTCCTTAAATTGGAACACTGATTTCAATTAATTGACTCAATTCTGTTATTATTTTTCCTAGGTTTAATTAAAGTATTTTTCTATTAATTAAATTGATTATGAATGAAGTATAAACTTTAAAATAAAAACACTTGGCTTATGTTTCACAATATAAAAAATATTCACATACTGTATTTAGCAGTAACGAAAAGTCGACATGTTTCGAGTTATGAACTCATTATCAAGACTGACTACAGGAGAGTATTACATCCTAATTTATAAAACAGACAAAAGCAAAGGTGATACCTGAAAATCAATTTGTTCGTTTACAAGGGGTAATTGACTATTTTGGGCGTAACTTATTTCGAGAATTTCAAGAAGGTCAAGGCGCTTTCCTTTGTTACCTGAATGTAACAATTTGGTTTTGTTGAAATCCAGGAAGTGATTGAATTTTATACAATGCTCAGAGAAGCCAGTGGTATTTTTGTTTTGTAAAATTGACTTTTTATGTTCTTCAACACGAATATTTATATTCCTTCCTGTTTGTCCAATATAGAAAGCAGGATATTCGTCGCAAAATATTTTGTAAATACCACTGTTTTCTCCGATTCTTGGTCAATAAGAAAGAAAAATCTAACATCGGAGAAAACAGTGGCATTTGCAAAATATTTTGATAATGAGTTCATAACTCGAAACATGTCGACTTTTCTTTACTGCTAAATACAGTATCCAGTATCTAAATATTTTTTATATTGTGAAACATAAGCCAAGTGTTTTTATTTTAAAGTTTATACTTTATTCTTTATGATGTTTCACCAAGTGATGTGCGAGAATTCAATCTCAGTTATTAAATTGATTATTTTGTTAGTGCCGTTTCTTATTGATAAAATTCCATACAATGACAGGAATAATCGGTAGAGATTTTTCGTGAGAATCATGTCATAATTATTTTTGTCGTTGTTTGTCCAATCTTGCTATTTCTGACAGATTGTCGTGGTCGATTACCGAAATTTTGCTACGTTCGTCTAATCGACGTTGAAAAACGGTACCGAAAACGGTGTTTTCGAGTCAATTACGCAACGTTCCACACAGAGTCGCGTGTGGTTTTACCTCCTGGTTCCTGATTGTCGTGAGTTTTGAAGAAGACGACCATTGTTACTCTCGCTGCACGGTTCAGTAAGACAGAGGAACGAGGTGGTTGACTCTCTTCTATCGTAAAGGTGCCGGTGACCGGAGCCTTCTTCGCGGCAAAGCCGCCGTCGGGTGGGGATCGGGTCCGGATGGGATGCCTAGCGACGGATGGAGAAACGATCCTCGGTTGCATTAATCTTGTACGTTCTACTCCTTCCTACAATAGGATTTATTTCTCCATCTTTGACGTAGAATTCTTTGCTCTAAGTGTGATATTGTTGTTTATCCTCCTGCAGATTTTATTGAAGTCGTCAATGAGCTTGTTGTGAACTTTTTTCTGCTAAAGTCTTCGTTTCAAATATATTTTTGTCCCCATCTTGGGAACATTCACAATTTCAACATTTGCAACGTTAAATCGAATATATCTCTCCTGTCAAAAATCGCAATGTAAATGGAATCCAATTATCAGAAATTACAGCGAATATTTCCCTCTTGTCACAAATCCCATGTAAATGGAATGCAATTATCGAAAATTACAGCGATAATTGCATTGTAGAGAGCGAAAGCGCCCTGCGAACATTGCATCGTACGTATCTACGGTAATTCCTATTTTAAAACCATGTCTCTATTCGGGAAATATTCCCCAAAATTACACTCGTGCATCAAAATAACCGGATGATTTCGCATTTCAGCGTGTTGTCTTTGAAAAACTGCATTCGGTCATTTTCACAATTTGGAGAAAGAGCCCTCCTTCACCTTCGGTATCGAGCTCTTTCTCCAAAAATGAAAATGAACTCATGCAGTTTTTTGACAACACGCTTTCATGCAAAATTATCGATAATTTTGATGCAATTATGATAATTTTTAGGATTATCAGAATTTGTTATCGAAATTCGTTCGGATGGTTTATAATTATGTTCTCTTTCGGATGTGTTTAAAAGAAGGAAAGAAAACTATTTTCAATTATTCAACAGTTCTAATCCTACGTAGCTAATGATGAGAGAATGAGCTTTCGTTTATTATATATTCATAAAGTTTTCTGTGCTGCACAGCTTCCATTGGTTGATCTTCCGATGTGAATTTATAAGAAAATTATTATTCATTATTCTAATTTCCAAATTTTCTAAATACTAATTGAATAATTATCGAAATTGAATAGGGTAAATCACTTATTCATTTATTAACTGTTTTAATTTCATTGTTTCATAAGTATTATTCCGTTGATTTAGGACTTAATTATCAGACGTATTGAAAACAATCGATCCTCTGAGTAGTATACCCGGGATTTTAAAATTAAGAAAAACATAGGACCGTCAAAAAGTTGGAGAGTCCTCTAGAGACAAATTGATCGGACCCAACCCTTCAACTTCTCCGTCAGTATTGTTTATGGCGACATAAAAAGGAACGTCGATAAACTCCTATTCGCGGTGTCCCCTGTCCGCACAATAGGCGAACCGACGATCGTTCGTATCCACTCGGTCCGTAGAGCTGTTGCGCCGACTACGCCACGCGAGAGTACGGTCGGTGGTGGGTTAGAACCCGATGACTCCTGCGTCCGCCCGGCTCCGGGACTGCCATTTCAGTTGTCTTCGTTTCTCGCGCTGAGCGGCCAGATATCTATCAGACGACGACGCAACGTCGTTTTCCTTCTTCCCTTTTTGCTTACGCGAGACACGTTCGAACCGCAACAGCGTCGAAGCTGCTCGACCGTCGCGACGCTTTTTTCTTTTACTATCTCGTGAGTGTCTACCGACTAAAAAGTGACGTTCGTTTCGATTTGATCGAATTGTGAATTAGATACGAAGTTTTCGATTTATACGGATTTGATAATTAACGTAAGGATAAATGAGGATATATATATTAATAATTGACGCGTCCGCTAGAAAAATCGGTTTTTTTGTGTGTGTGTGTAGAGAATTCGTGTATTTCAACGGGTTTATGAAAGTAGATTAGTGCACACCGTCAGTTTATCAATCCCTATGGGCGAATACCTTGGAAATAGTGATATGCAGTTTTTTTTGGAAAAAGTGTTGATTGCTAAAAATCGCAGTTTTTCGTGCTCAATTCCTTGGAATGTCTGTGTTCTTTTCAGCTATGAAGAGAATTAATTGCGTGCTTGACGATTTGTAAGAAGTAAAATTCTTCAAAAACTTCAACACAAATTTGCACACTGACTGCGTGAAGGCTTTTCACTTGTTGCTTTATATAAATACGTGAAATTCCGTTTCAATAGTTGTTCAGATGTTCAAATATGCTGCTCTGTGTCAGAAGGTTGAAGATCGAGGAACAATGGATTTGTCTAAAAACTCTCGTTCTTCCAACGCACTCTTTGTTCTCGTGCAACACGTTGCAAAATGCATACGAAATAACTTATTTACTTTTGTAATGTGTGCGTAGAGTTTCGCCAACGGGAGGTTCACTGAAATAAAATGGGAGGAATAAATTATTAGAGAAATCGTTTGGTTCAATCATTTTCGGAAAATTCGAACCAAAATTTCATTTTTGATGAGCAAACTATCAGCTAGAGTTGGACATTTCTCACGATCTATTTCGTTACTTTTCGATGGTAATATAATCATGAAATTATTGGAAAATTATCGAATTTAGTTTCTTGTTTTTGATCGAATAATTTTTTTATTGACTTTTTTTATTAACGAAAAGAGTAGTTATTTAATAATCATTGCAGTCAGTCTGAAGTCTGTTGTCTCTTTTTTTCCTAATCAATTTAAAATTACATTTTATTAATTTCAAACTGTCACAAAAGTTTTCAATCTTCAAAATATTGAAATGCCAGTTGTAGATAATATGAAAAGGTTATTTCGTTATTAACATCGAATTTCTTCATGAACGTTTCAAATTTGTTCATCTTAACTAAATTCCAGTGTATGTATTATAATTTTTCGATCCGCTTTACGAATTCTCTCTTGACGCGTATTAATTTCAACAGGGGGTTTATTCAGAATAACCCTTTTGTTTCCAAGATATTCGCTACCCGACCTTAATCTACATAGACAATTTGTCTCTCGGACAATAGATTATTTCACAATCGCGCAAATTGTTGCCCGTATTCTGGCATCATTCTCACAAAACGTTGGAACCTGTTGAAATACCGAAATTCGCAAATTCGGAACTTTTGCTACGAAATTCACTTTCTAGAAATTCCTGAACAATGCGCTAGGCTGAGCGCTAATGAGAAGAGAATCGATTTTTCTAGCGGCGTTTTTCGATAGTCGAACAAATAATAATCTGTTCGACTATCTATGTTTATATATGTATATATATATATATATATATATATATATATATATATATATATATATATATTGAGTCGGACATACGTACCTTGCGGCTGGAAATTTACTAATTTGTTCTGTTCCCTAGTTCATTCGTTAAAATAACTTCAATTTACTGGCTAATTGAGTGCGATGAAACCTAATCAACTATTAAATTGATCATCCTACATTTTCTTTGAAGTGAGGCTCGCAAACTGGTACAAAGTATACTCAATTTTCTCGAACATTCCCCAGATATTCGTAAATATTCATGATTTTCTCTCTTTGGTCGCGTTGATTAATCTGAGACAAATACAACTGGAATAATCAATTGGAAAACTTCAAAATTATGCATGAGTCTTGCGCAACGTTTCGGTGATTTATGATTCATCAACCGTCATCAAGGCTTAGCTCGTTATGAACAGAAACACATTGTTAACCGAAACTTACGGTTTTCCTTCAGTTCATATCATTTTACGTTATTTTCTCGTTTTTATAAAATTTTGATCCGGCAATCAACAAGTCGTTATACATTCTTTATAAGTTGAAATGCAGCTTCTTTTTTAGTGATTGAAATAAAAATTGATCTAAGGAAATTGATAATAAATCATTCTGAGCATCATGCATGGTAAAATTTTTGTAAGAATAGTAAAATCAGAACTTCAAAAGGTCATGACATTTGGCATCAAACTGACATGCGCATTATGTTTGCGACGTATTTTCAATGATCTATGATATAAACTTGGGTCGAATACAAACTAAACACACATTTAATTTGTAATATGTAAATGATTTTCATATATTCATATGGGGTAAAGATGTGTGGTAGGAATAATTTCTTCAGATTATTGCGTGTTTGAAAATGACCTCATAAACTTGCTTTTTTTAAAAAAGTGAGATAGTGGGCAATGATTAGCAACTACATGTTACTTAGCTATATATTCCTGATGAAAAACTTGATGTGAAATTTCTACATAGTGGATATAAGTGGTATTATCAGGTGTATACATATGATTATTTTTCTCGTATAATTTTCAACCAATCAGAACGATCAATTTAGTTAAGTTACCTTGTATAATTTCGATAATACCTGATTATACATAGAGTAGCTCTACTAATCGAAAACTAACAGGACCGTCAAATTTTGACGTTTATCAATAACCGTTCAAAAATTAGTCGATTCGGAGATTTTTACTTAATTTATTCAACAAATAATCGTATCAAATACAATACGTAATTCAAAATAAAAACGGTTATACATCTCAAACTTCCTGCATATTACAAATCGTGTCAGTTTGACAGAATAATCCTTCCGCTTCGCGGTCGGATTATTTAGACTGTCAAACTGACACTCTTTGTAATTATGCAGGAAGTTTGAGATGTATAACCTGATTATTTTGAAGTACTTATAGTATCACAACTGATTATTCTTTTTGTATAATTTTCAACCTATTAGAACGATCAATTAAGTTAAGTTACCTTGTATAATTTCGATAATACCTGATTATACATAGAATAGCTCTACCAATCGAAAACTAACAGGACCGTCAAATTTTGACGTTTATCAATAACTGTTCAAAAATAGTCGATTCGGAGATTTTTACTTAATTTACTCAATAAATAATCGTATAAAATACAATACGTACTTCAAAATAAAAACGGTTATACATCTCAAACTTCACGCATAATCACAAATCGTGTCAGTTTGACAGAATAATCCTTCCGCTTGGCGGTCGGATTATTTAAACTGTCAAACTGACACTCTTTGTAATTTTGCAACAAGTTATAGATGTATAACCTGATTATTTTGAAATACTTATAGCATTACTAATGATTATATGTGACTTTTTTTAGTGCCCAAGAAAACTTAAATATAAATCAACGTACATATTATAAACAGTTTATCTATTTCATTATTTATCATATATGATCAAACCGTTGTCGCAATAGGTGTAAATAGTTTCATATAGAAACGTTCCCATGAAAAACAATGCTTATTCTCATATTTTCGCCGCAGATACAATCGTATTTCTTCGAAGCTTCGGAATGTAAATGAAAAGGTTTCTTTATGTGCCTCTGTGTCTACTTTATCAAAACTTGCCGAGTCTCGTAAATCGTAGACCGAAGAATATTCGTTCTTACATTATGTGGATATCTCACGTATAAAGTAGATCACAGTAAGGCACACATATGGGACAACTTTGAACGAATAATTTTTTCGAACTCTTCAACCCGAAATGAAAAACAACCTTTCGTGAGAATATGAAATGATATTATACTATAAATCTGAAGGCTTCATATATAGAATCGTAACCCAGATAGATAGCTTTTAAAGTAGATACTTTATTACTTCTGAAGTAAAATCCTCGGTTTTTTTTCATGTAGCAGAAATTTTTTCTATTCTCTTTCTGTGATAAAAAACGAAAGAACTTTGGGTTCACCGAACTTCGCTATCTGTTTCGAAACAAGTTTTTTGACGTGGAATAGCGGATCAAAATTGCCGGCTGCCGGTTTTCGTTCAACCTATTTATCCTATTCGCCCTTCGGCTTCAATGTTACAGTAGAACTCCAATTATCCGAATTAATGAGGACCGGGACCCATTCCGATAATCAAATATTCGGATAATCGGAGTTTTTTTAAAAAAATTGCCATTGGAGAGAAAAAAAGCTACGTTTTGATATTGCACTATTTTTTTATTGAATTAAATGAAAGAAACATGATATTTTCACATGTTTTAAATATAAATAAAATGTACTCATGTACAAGTTTAGAAATAAAAATCATTGTTTTTCAAACATCTCCGCCAATGTAAGCTGTTTTGCGGTCTTCATCCGTTTTCGGGCAGCCAGGTCACGCATTCGCTTGACGGTGAGCAGTTGCAAGTGGTCACACTCGGGCTGACGCTCCATCCACTTCAAAGCAGTCTCGAGGCCGGCAAATGCTTCACTAGCTGATGGTCCAGCGTCTACTTCAACATCAGCAGAAAGTTCTTCTTCCACTTCAACATCTTCTCTCACACATTCAACAATTTCATCGTCATTGAGAATTTGAAAACCAGGGTCAGACGTGTCACAAGCCATCCACTCTCCTACATCTTCAGCACTTACTTCTGATTCTTTTGATTGATTCTTCGATTCTTTTTTCAATAAACCTTTTCCAATTCTTCCAGATGTTATTTAAAACCAGTGAAAAATACATTGAGTTTAGCAAAATTCTCTTGCCCACCTCTACCACGTGTTGTGCCTACACTGACTTCGCGGAGGGAAGGACAATAGTGAGCGAACGCGCAAACACTGGCTTCGCGGGGGGAAGAATAATAGCGCACTTAGACTTTTTTTGGACAAATTTTTTTCTGAAAGTGATTCTTCGGATAATCGGCGATTCGGATAGTCGGAGTTCGGATAATTGGAGTTCTACTGTAGTATTTATATAGCCGCGAATGCGCGGTGGGCTGTCGCGAAACTTCCTCGAAGTTTGAATCTCGATGACGGGGTAATTTTCGCGAAAAACAGTCGGTGGCGAATTCGACACTTGGAAAATAGCGTTTCGTGATTCATCCGCAGCAACTTAACCGGGTAAGTCACGGGCAGGTGCGAAGGATTTACTGTCTAGAATTCACGAGACCTGATAAATTCGAAACGCCGGGTATCACCGCGAAGTTTTTTGATCGAATCGGTAGAAAATTTGTCGTCTTCGCCCCTTAATGCATAATTTTTTTTTATTGATAAAAAGTACCTACAGTTGGAAAAAAAGACAAATATTTCAACAGAAAAATATCAAAAAATAAAATACATTATTCTTTTTTAAAAAAAACTGGTTTGTGCCAAATAAGGAACAACATGCAAAATAAACTGAAAATATTTTCTATAGCCAATATTTCATCTTCATCTGATATGTTGTCTTCACTTTCATTTGGATTAAAATTATGTATAACTACATTTTTTTTGTCCATAAAATAACTTGGGATCCATAATATATCTGAAAAAGATTTTTTTCACATTTTCTAAATACATAATCAGCAGATATGGTCAAGTCGGATATAATTGAACTGCATAATGTTCCATATATGGCACAAAGTAATTTTTAGATCAAAAATGTCAATTATTCAAAAATACGAGTACTTTCTACTATGAGGCAGTTACTAGAAGTTTATTTTTTACAAAAACAATTTTTATTAGGTAGAAAGTTATGTGGATGATCCCAAAACTATTACTCAATCTACAATAATGCTGACAAGCAGCTGATTCATCGTCACCATATTGAAAAACACATCTAACTGGTAAATAATTACTGAGAGGGAGCTGCCTCTTTGGAAATATGTTTGTATGTGCCTGAAATGGTAATTCATGCATTCAAGTTATATTTATCTGACGTATGTATTAAAGAGGTGTAAAACATTGGTTTGTGCCATATTTGGCACATGATGCAACAAGGGATTAAATAACGAGTTCGATTGTATTATGTATAATTCATGTTCAACCAATATTTAGGAATCTCAGGTCATTATTTTTAGATTAAATTCAAGATTCTGCTTATACCGGAAGCCATTATCTTTCCGCTTATCATCAGCACGTCCGATAATTCATTAAACTTTCGAATTCTCAAAATTTCAGTTCGGCCTTCAAAATATAAGCTGTTTTCCGTTATCTCCAATGTTTCGTGTAAGATGTGCCGAAAATGCTTCGCAATGAAAACGTTTTGTAGGGCTTTGAGCGGAAACATTGATTCTAACATCCGGTCTGGAGATTTTGGTTCACAAGTGACATGGTATCTTCAGGAATTGATACAGTATATCGTCGGCCCAATATGAAAATGGCATAATTCAAAATATGACAGTTTATAGGAGATGCAAAAAACCATTTTAACGAGTTCTTGATAAAAACTGATTTCGCCAATAATTAGTATGGTATTTTTGATGTCGTATTTTTCATCATTATTGTTTCTTTTTAAATATTGTTGTTTCTTTTTAAATGTTGGCATTATATGGAATATAATGGATTTATCCAATTTTCATATCTTTCACAGACGACTCGGACTTGTGCGTTTTTCAAACATATTGTTTTTAAGCGACATCTGATAATATTTCATCCAAGTAAAACCTACGTTACATAGCTTTCATTATCAAATACTAGGAATACTACAAAAATCCGAATTTTTAGAAAATATGAACTCATGCGATTTTCATACTAGGTCGACGATTATCAACCTCTGATACACGAATGTCGAATCGAAAAAGTCTCAAGTTTAATGGCCTTAATATATTCTCGTTTTTAAAGCAAAATATTCAATATTTGTATTTTGAAAATTTCATATTTTTGACAAGCAACCGAATGGAACTATAGTGGTAGTTATATTGCCAGCCCTATTTTTTACGTAATTATATCAATGATTTCGAAGTTTACATACTAGACCAATTTTTCACTTAACTGTGTCAATGCTTTCGAAGAGTAGGTATATAAATTTGTTATATTGTTATATTTTTAGTAGATTAATTTCGAATCAGTAGTATCGCTGATATCCTTCAATTATTCAATTGGATTCTATCAGAAAATTTATTTACCTATTTCACGAAGAATTTCAACCCTGTGAAGAAAAGTTATGCCGATTCCAGCTGATTTACAAATAAATTTCAGGTTATATTTCATCGTCTTAAAAATGCGATATTTCTAGACTTTTGAATTGGCCCAAGAAGTATTACATCGAAAAATTAATGATCGCCTTGCATTCACACTGAAAATTGCCACCTCGCGTTATAACATTTTGTAATTTTTTCATTAAAAATAGATTTTCAACCGGTGTGAATTTGCCGTTGAAAAATTCAATATCATCCCCCAAAGTGATTAAATCTTCCTGTGACATGTTCTCTCTCGAGTAAAATCAGCCCCGGGTTCAGTCCAGCGGAAACTTTTGCATCCCAGGCTGTCAGGGAAAAGTTTGCGAACTATCTGTGTAGCGGCGACCTAGTTTCCTCGTCGTTTTATTTGCTGCATGATTCATCCAGGTGCGAAGTTTTTTTTTTTTGTAACCCTTTCACAAGCTGAACGCTATCGAAATACGCCAAACTGGGCATGAATGATATAAAATCCCGGTGAACTTCGTGTTCAATTCAATCGCGTTGACCATTTCGAATTAATATTTAGATAGTTTTAATTGGAACTATGTGTTATTTATTTTAACTGTTATTTTATCTACAATCAAACGAAGCATTTTCGCTATGTAAATTTGCGCTAGTTCTTACGCTGTTTTATTGTGGGAATGAATGGAAATTAGGCAATTTCATCACAATTGGTGAAAAACAGGCAGCAATATAATCAAATTTCAACCTTCCGTATCTATTATATATTATTTTACAACAAAAATAACTCCTAGTATTGTAGAATTTATTAATTTATTCATCTATTATTCTCATAGAATAATGAAGATAACGCCTTCTTCATTATCGGTCTCATTCGGCATTTAGATCTTTAATTTCTTTTTCAGAGTTTCTCGACTTATTATCGACATATTAATATGAATTTTTCTAAATAAGCAGTAAAACACCTATTCCTAGAAATCTCTTGATATTTCAAGTATTTTTCAACCTGACATTTTCTAATTGAAGGTACTCAATACTCCTCTTCATCTTTTGTATATATTGCGAATGAAAAATTGTAATTTGTGTCGATGAAATGAATTTTAAAACTTTTGAGTTAGCGAATCTCGAATCTTTTTTCCTCTAGGAGAATTTAATATAAAATTTTTCAAATATTGCCGGATATTACGACCAATTTTATCCTTGGAAAAGGAGAGTTTTATTAGTTTTTTTCCATATAGATGAAAATTCTTTTTATGCGGTTCAATTTGACAGGCTTTTCGGAGGTGAACGTAAGGTTTTCTCACTTGCCTACTTTTCTCAATAACCTCGACATATTGTTGCGTGTGCTTGTGATAATAACCACATTGAGGATGTGTTTATATTTTCCGTTTAAGTAATGATGGGGTTATACGTCATATTTCACGATCAAGTTTCCTGTTTTTTGATACTTTGTGGTGTTGGTTTTCCTATTTCCTGAATACACTATTGGAGTTAATTATAGTTGAATTTGAAAGTTTTTCAATTCGATCGAAATATGTGTTTCATTTTTGGTTCTATTATATTTTCATTCTTTTCTCACACGTTATAAATAACGTTATTCGGCGTAGACGTTAACCGGGACTATTTTGCCATTGTTAAATTTGAAATTTTTGCATATTCTACGTACATCATGAGGTTTCGATGATTGTAATTTATAATTTTCAAATGTTGAATATTTATGAATAATTATTGTTTCGAGAGTTCGAAAGTTTCTTTGTTCTTTGTTTTATATATAATGAATGTTTGTTTTGTTTTCATTTGTGGATTTTGCCTCTTCCATTGTCTATAAAAAAAACTCTAAAAGTTGTATCTGAAAAATAGGAAATTTAGAATAAGTAGGAAAATAAATAAAATTAGTGAAAAAAAGAATTCGGACGTATTTAGAGTAAATAAGAAGGAAACATCCAATAAATTTCAAGTTAGTAAAGGAATTAATTAGTATGTGAATTGCGTATCAGAAAAAAAATTGAGCTTTTTAAATAAATGACGAATTTAAACACTACAGATTGAAAATAGAACCTAAAAATTAAAATGTAAGTTAGTAGATAATTAAATTGTAATGGAGATTACACCTATTTTTAAAATAAATAAAATGAAATAATCAAACAAATGGCATGTTGAAAATTGAAAATTAAATTGAATCTCAACAGAATACTTTTCGCTTAAATTTTATAGACAATGGAAGTTCAAAAATCTACAAATATATAGAGGAAGTCGTAAAAACTTGTTGATTATCTATCCTAAAAAATAATATCCGAAGAACTTCGCATCCTTTTTCAAAAACGAAACAGAAAGACTAATTCAAGACTAATGTCTAATTATAATTTTCCAACGTGAGATGATTTACTAATTATCGAAAAAGGACAGATGTCCCGCTAACTATAAAATTCCACCATGAGATGCTTCACAAATCGAAAGAGGATAGTTTCTCGCTAATTATTTCCAACATGAGATCATTTACAAATTATCGAAAAAGGGTAGATACTAATCGATATCCTTTATTTCATTGAGTGACAAATTTTCGATATTCAGAATGTTGAATTTCCTTCACTCGAGCTAGTCTCTTGACGTATGCGGCCGGTTCGCGCGTCAGCATAGTAGGCCAGTCAGTTTAGATAATCAATTGACAATAATTCCAAAAGTTTTCAAACTTTAATGTAGGGTTGGGAAAGAGATAAAAACAAACTATGAAATTTTGCAACTTTTTCCGAATTCCGGAACATTGTCAAATTGCAATAACATGGAAGTTTGCCTTATGCTTGTGAAAAAAATTCCAAAAGTTCTGCAAAGTTAGAGTAGTATTTAATATATCATTTCATATCGCGTATCAAATTTGCAACCAATTTAAGGGTACGGAACATTTTTTTATTCAAAATTAACGTTTTTCTTTGATAAACTGACCAAAAAAAATTCCAAAAGTTCTGCAAGCATGACAGATACTTCGGAAAAATATACCAAACAGTTGTATAAATTTGCAACCTTTTACGTTGACCGGAACATGCTTTTTTATAATTTTTCTAATTCGTGATAATTTTTTCGGGCAAGATGGTCTCGAATAGTTACTAGGTTGCAAATTTGAAAATACATCAGAATAGATGTTTTCTAAATTTGCAATCAAGTTTCAGAAGTTTTGTAATCATTTACCACGAATTAAAAAAATTATAAATAAACATGTTCCGGTTTCTCCGAAGTATCTGTCAAGTTTGCATATTTTTTGGAATTTTTAAGGTCAGTTTATTGAAGAAAAACGTTAATTTTGAATTTAAAAAATGTTCCGTATCCTTAAATTGGTTGCAAATTTGATACGTGATATGAAATAATATATTAAATACTACTCCAAGTTTGCAGAACTTTTGGATTTTTTTCACGAGAATTCAGCAAAATTCCATGTTATTGCAATCTTAACAATGTTCCGGACTTCGGAAAAGGTTGCAAAATGGGATTTGTTCCTTTCTCTATGTAGCATTCACTTGATCAAAGTTTAAAAACTTTTGGAATTATTGTTAAATTTTCGATTTTCAATGTCTTAACTGACTGGCCTATAGCCCCGATTTTCTCGAAAGCGCGATTTCGAATTTCCATCTCGACTCCACCGGGACCCGGACTCGACTCAGCCGTACGTAAACGAACGTATATCCCGAAGATTCGGATGCAAATCCGGCTATATTAGCATGAAAATAACTTTCTTTCTCCACGTCGGCGGACCGTCCTGATTACGATTCACCGACGCTCGTAAGGTCGCGGGGAGGGACACGGAAAATAGTTTTCCGTCGAACAGTCGACGCGGGGGGACGAAAAAAGTTTTCCGGTAGGATTCTGCTTTGGCGACGGCACCCCGACGCTTCGCGGCGTGGGACGACTGCGGGTCGAAATAAAATTAGGCGCCTCGTTTCTTAACGACGTTATCTGTCGGTTTCGTTTCGTCATTTCTTTGGAACGATCGGCGCGATAAAGAGAAATGGCGTGGAGCGGGACGAATTTTAGCGAAATATATACTCTTCTTAGTCGTTACTTCGTCGGTCGGGATGAGAGAAAATTCAGGATATGCCATCTTTATTGGATGTTCTTAATCTAATCAACATAGTTTCGTATAAAGTAGAACGCCAGTTACCCTAATTTACGGCTATTCTCATCAATTTTTTCAAACTTCGTTTTCATAGAGATACTTGATTGCAAGCTTCTCTCAACGTCTTAAGAAAAAACATGCAGGATATTCAATTTGAATCATATAATTTAACTCACGAATCAAATCAACTGTTTTTTTTTCAATTTAAATCAAGCTGTACATTGCTGCAAAAAAAGTTGCCAAACCTAATCAATCATCAAAAATTCAGATTAAAATAAAACATTATTTGAAAACATAGTTAAGAACATATAGGAGCAAATTAGTGCATCCAGAAGAATTCACTAATAATTTCGTCTACCAAAAAAAAAAGTTATAAAGATATTAAAAAGAAACTCAAATTCACAGAAAAAAATTAATACAAATCTGTTGATTGTAGTTAATTGTAATATGTTCATGAAGAAAAACCAATTTGGTGACTAAAGTTTAGAATGTTATATTCTAAAAGAATGTCGAAAACACTTATTCGATATATGCCGAAGAATCCACAGAAGAAAATAACTTTTAGAATTGTAAAAAAATTAATTTCTGTTCCATTTACTATTTATTTTACAACCGCCAGTCGCATCTCTGGCGTATTGTGAGTTTCTTATTTGATCTCTGTGCACTTCCGGATTTTCCTTTGTTTATTCTCTTGACAACGTCGACGAAACCTCCGATTTTCTTTCCTTGGGACGCTTGAATCAGTGACTCCGCGAATGATCATTGCAATCCATCTCGAACGAAAGAAAAAAAAAATTTATTCTGGCACAAATAATTTGGACCTGAAATGAGGAAATTACTTCAAAAGTGATAGACTGTAAATTCCGCTTAACGGAATCGTTGGTATATAATATAATTAAATTATATTCTGATTGTAGAATGAGTTATAACCTAATATTCACTAAGATATAAAGACTTCCAGGAACAATTTCCACTAAAAAGGGGCCGCAACTATCTTTGCGACATGACGACTTCCTCGGTTGTAACCGCACGATGAGGCGTTACCAGGAATTTTTCCTTTTTCGTTTTAGATAAGAAGATTGTCTTCGCTGTGTTTCATGCCGGTTTATGAGTGTGATTTTTTCCGAATAGATACGGAACGGGTTGAGCAACGCCTTGTGGTTCACACTAACTCCATACGGTTGTTTTCCGTATTGAATTCAAATAGTTGACATTTTTGTACGTTCAGGAATCGTAAATCGTAAGATAAAAACACTTATACCTATATTTTGGGGGGTGCTCCTCAAGTAATTTTTGTTCAATTTAAGATTTCAAAACAATCACAATGTTTCAAAAATTCATCTGTATTTTCAAAAAAGAATTTTTTTTCGCTACGAATTAGGATTATAATGTTTGATTGTTCGAAATTGTATTTAAAGATGAAGTGTTCATCCTATATTTCATCTTATGAAAATGTATCAAATACATGTTGGATTTCGATCAACTTATGTTGAAACGTATCTTATGGTTCACATAACGAAGATATGAAATGTAAATTAATTATTATACATAATTGCGAAAAAGTATTGATTATGAAATATTTGTGAATTTCTGGTGGAAATGTTCGAACAACGACAGTAATCCATCATATTTAACCCTAGCGGGCACGGCAAATGATTTTTCAGAAGCGAGCGCGTCGCGGCATTCAGGTAAAATATAAAACTGCTGTGTTGCTTTTGAATATTTCACTAATGAAAAGTTAGAATACAGTAGGACATTTCATTATAAAAAAAAGTTGTAGAAATTGGTTTAATCAAGTTTTATTTTGCCGTTATACTCGAAGCATATAATATTTATATTGCAATGCTTTTTGCAAGCATTGTTTCTCTGTTGACACACAGACTTAGTTTTATTATTTTTATGTTCGCCACATAATTCACGTATTCCCCGTTTTCGAGTTTCTCTAGTAGTGATTCCCTTGTATTATAATTTCAACTAATATCTTACCGTAAGTATTTGCATAAGTGCATCCAAATTACCGATAATTTTACATGCGTGTTGTCAAAAAACTGCAGGAGTCCATTTCAATTTTTGAAGAAAGAGTCCGACACCGGAGGCGGAGGGCTCTTTGTCCAAAATATGAAAATGACCTTATGCAATTTTCAAAGACAACACGCTGGAATACGACATTATAGGGTTATTTTTATAGACGTGTGTAATTTGAGGAAATATTTCCCGCATATGAACATGGTTTTAAAAATGAATTACCATAGATACGTACGATGCAATTATCGCAGTGCTCTTTCGCATTCTACAAAGCAATTATCAGTTGTAATATCACAAGAGCATCGAACATAACCGATTATACTTCCGAGTCGCGAGACGTATTTTGCGAAACATCAAGAGAGCGCAGCTCGAGAGATGTTTTAAGAAAATACGTCGAGTAACGAGGTCAGTATAACGATTATTTTCGTTTGCTCGAGATGGTATTCGTTACGATTATATAACGAATGAAGAACACCGCCAGAACTATAACCATATTGCATATTGAAAAACTGAACGAAACTTCACCAAACTTAATCATTAATTTTTTTTTGACAAAATTTAAAAAATCGTCAATATGAAAACATTCACATTTTGACACGAGGCGAAACACCAAAATGATTATATCGTGTCCTCAAGGGTATATTCACTTATCAATAGGCAGTAACTATGCAAAATTCACGGATTATGTTGGCTTATCCACACGTGAATTATATAATCGCTGTAATTTTGCGATAATTGCATTCCATTTACATGGGATTTTTGATAGGAGTGAAATACTCGTTAAGAATTGTATATGCACGACATCGAAATTAAAATTGACACACGGACTTGGTTTTATTATTTTTATGTTTGCCACATATTTCACGTATTTCCTGTCTCTATGAGTGTCAGTATTCTAACAGAAACGCCTGAAATTGTACCAGTCTCACCCAAATTCGAAGTTCAACTAATATTTTATCGCCAAAAGTTGTATATGCACGACATCGAAATTGCAATTTCATATCACGGAATCGAAATGCATATTGCCGAACTTAGCCATCGCTCCTATCGTTCGCGGCTCTATTTCGCCCGTACGAAATTTACAAGAAAAGCGACCACGTGAGTTTTTGAGGGCCACTCGCTGTTTTGCCAGTCACGGTCTCTCATAATTTATCCACCGCACGGGTTACGTGTTCCGACTCGATAAATCCGACTGGATTTTATCAGAATTCATTTGTTTCCAGCTCTAGAGCCCGTTCGTCTGTCGCACCTTTACCCCCCACCGCCGCACGCCCCTGCGTGTCTTTTGCGATAGACTCGTACTATCCTTTGATAACGCCGAAGAGAGAGCCGTCTCCGGAAGCGAGTACGTTACGTTAGATCCGATAATACGATCGTTCATCGGAACCAGAAACGGGACTTATGTCTGTGCCGTCGAATTTCCGAAGTGCCTGAGGATTCCAATTGGATAGCTCTTCCCCGAGCACACACGCCGTCTTCGAGCGATCGAGAATTCTTTTTTTCAATTGAATTCCGCAGATACGATACATTCTCCGTCTTCGATTTTGCAATCGAGGTCCTTTATATTATTATCTTTCACAACACGCCATTTATATATAGAACTTTCTGGTGATACCTATATTTATATCATTATATTTTCGAAAAACTATCGAGTGACATGCAAAACTCTGACACTTGCCGGTGTTAATTTTTGCGAGAGTTCGGTTCGAAATGGTCGTGCTCCAGGAGGCCGGATCGCCTATCCAGGCCCCCGCCGCCATATTGGACTATCAGCAGACGAATGCGTGTCTCAAGATTATTCCCAAGAGGTATATTAATATTCATCAGTGGCTGTCTCCCATATGTACCAAGGATCTCAAAGCACAAATTGTAAGTGACATTCTCTGTATTAAAATGAGAACGAAAGGAGTATTCATTATTTTATATAATTGATACATTTTACTATTTTCCGTGGAGAATAATAACGCCAGAGCCATTTTTTTATCTGCGTTATTTTATATATTTTTTTAGGTTCAGTTCTTCCGAAACTAATTATTCTGAACAACTTTATTATATATATATATATATATATATATATATATATATATATATATATATATATATATATATATATATATATATATATATATATATATATATATATATACCGGGTGTAAATGAGTGATGGGCCACCCCTAACTTTTTAATGGATACTTCGATTTTATTGAAATTTGGGTGGTTTATCTCAGACATAATTTTGAGTTTTTTCACATACAAAATCAATATGGCTGACTTCCGGTTTCACAGAAAACGATATAAAAAATAAAAATTCGAATGGAACACCCTATATATTTTTACATATTTTAATTCTGAGGCTTCATATACATACATTCCATCTGTCAATTTTTTTTTTCATATTTCGTAAACAGGGTCGATCTCAGGAGCAAAGGGAACTAATAAGAATAAGATTTTTAATAATAACTTCGTTATTCAGAAATTGAGTAAACTGACGTGTGAATCATTTTGAAGGAATTTGAATCAGCTTTTTGATATACAAGGTGGCCCATGTATGTTTCTATTTGAAGAACTGAGTTTTGGTTCGAAAAAGAATTCAATCGTCAACAAACTTCACGAAAATGAATTTTTTTAAAATTATTTCTTCGGGCGATATTCTAAATCAATTATCTATGATTTAGACGACGTCGCAGCCATGTACGATAAAAAAAACAAAATGAAAAACAAAATTGAAACGGCGCTACAATTGACATTTGACAGATGGAATATATGTATTTGAAGCCTCAGAATTAAAATATGTAAAAATATATAGGGTGTTCCATTTAAATTTTTAATTTTTATATCGTTTTCTGTGAAACCGGAAGTCAGCCATATTGATTTTGTATGTGAAAAAATTCAAAATTATGTGTCAGATAAACCACCCAAATTTCAATAAAATCGAAGAATCCATTAAAAAGTTATAGGGGTGGGTGGCCCATCACTCATTTACACCCGGTATATATATATATATATATATATATATATATATATATATATATATATATATATATATATATATATATATATATATATATATATATATATATACATACACTGCGCCGCAAATTTAACTCATAGCTTAAATATTCCCTAAGTTTTGACTGTGAATATTTTCTCAGCTATTGATGATCCTATTCTTTAATTTTTTCACCAAATTGTAGCTTCGTTCTTTGAGAAAATGCAGTAGTTACAAGATAATCAAAAAAACTCAATAAACTTATTGTACGGGGTGTTTGAATAGTGACATGCTTTCTCCGTCCAAGTTTAAATTCTTATACGGGCAATATCGGGTAGCTCAGGCAGAAAAAAAATAGGAATATGGTGTTACAATCGCATGACTTCTGAATAATCAATTTTTTTAATCGTCTGTTTATCTTGAGCCATTCGAAAAATATTCATATTTTTATGACCGCTCACATCTTTCGCACGAAATTTTTCAAAACATTTTTGTTAATTTGACAACTTCATTTATTTGTTTATTTTGGATTGATTCAGCCGATAAATGACGTATATTAATGAACATATTAAAACTATGGTTTTTAAAAACAATTTATCTACATATTTATTAAATAAAATAACGCTTGACACACTTGACACCTTCTTTAGGTGCTAAATGCTATCGAAATATGTTTCTCCGTTATATCGAATACAAGAAATAAATAAATAACAAATTGTTTAGAAAGGGTAAATAGAAGGATGGTTACAAATAAGTAAAATAGAAAAAACTCATTCTAAACTGCTAGTCAGGTAGTTCGGTAATTTTGAAAAGATTCAGAATTAGGCTTGTAATATGAAGGTACATACGAAACCAAATAAATGCAGTTGTCAACTTGTAATGAAACTTTGTATGCACAGCCTTCTTCGCAAATTAACAAAAAAATTCAAAACATTTCGTGCAATGAATGTGAGCGATCATAAAAACATGAATATCTCTCCAACGGCTCAAAATAAACAGACAATTAAAAAAACGACTTACTCAGAAGACATGATGCTATAACACCGTATACTTTTTTGCTGCCTGAGCTACCCGATGTTTCCCGCAGAAGGATTCAAACTTTGACGAAGAAAACATGTCACTATTTAATCACCCTGTACAATAAGTTTATTCCTATTTTTGATCATCTTATAACTACTGAATCTTTTCAAACAATGGAGCTATAATTTTGTAAAAAAATTATTCAAATCGGATCACAGTCTGAGAAAATATTCACAGTCAAAACTAAGAGAATATTTAAGCTAGGCGTTAAATTTGCGGCGCAGTATATATATATATATATATATATATATACATATATATATAAATATATATATATATATATATATATATATATATATATATATTATATATATATATATATATATATATATATATATATATATATATATATATATATATATATATATATATATATATATATAAATAAATAACTTTACGGGAACACAAAACTTTTTGCATACAAAATGGCGAATGCGCGTCACACAGCTACCCTGGAACGCGTTCCTCAAAATTCATTCTTACAGACTCTACACAGCTGATTGTTATAATTCTTTCACATAAAAGTCACATAAAAATTTGCGAAAATACCTTCATGAAATGCTGGTGGCATTCAATCTCCGGAATTTGATTGCTGATTCTATTTTTATTACATTAAAGTCACCGAACTGAATACAGAAAATAATTTATTTGTTTAGTAGAAGGAGTTTTTCTCTTTGATCAATACAGGTAATAGAAATAACTGCAGCATTCAATTTCATTAGAACCGGGAGGTAAGTTCAATCGGAAACCAATCGATTAATCGGACAAATCGCACATTTCATTGACGGCTATCGATTTTAATTCCATTAGAAGCGGTATCGCTAATTTATTATTCTAAAGATTGGGTTCGACGATTTAATTTTTTTCTACTCAACGCTTACAATTGGCACCAAAACGAACGGTTGCGAATGCGATATGAAAAAGAAGCGGATAATCTAACTTTTCCATTATATAAATTCGTACTTTGTTCACCGTTAGTAGAGAGGAAGGGCTCAATTAATAATTCTAGAAATCGCTGAGAAATGAAAATTTTTCCTTATCTGACCTAAATCGATTCGTCCAAGAAAGTCCATCTCAGAGTTGAAGCGGAATAAGTGTGTATATAAATGGGAAATTTTCCGATTGATGTATTTGGTTTACGTTGATAGTGGAATAAATATAACGATGATGAATACATAATATATGACATAACTATGAATTGAATGAAATCCTAATAATCGAACTTGAAAATTTACATTTTTATTTTAGGTTAGTCAGTTTAATTTTTGAGGTCAATTTTATATATGAAATAATTGTTTCCTATAAAGAATACATTGTTTATTGTTCTATGCGATTCGTAGGATCGATGAGATGTGTTATTTCATAATGCTTTTTTTAATTAACGAATGTTATAAACTTTAAGAATGTAAGGTTAGACTTTGAGATTAGTATAAAGTTTAAACTTTAAAATAAAATACACTTGCTTAAGTTTCACTATATAAAAATATTTAGATACTGTATTTAGCAGTAAAGGATAGTCGACATGTTTCGAGTTATGAAATCATTATCAAGACTGACTACAGGAGAGTATTACATCTTATTTTATAAAACAGACAAAAACAAAGGTGATACCTGAAAATCAATTTTTTCATTTACAAGGGGTAATTGACTATTATGGGCGGAACTTATTTCAAGAATTTCAAGAAGGTCAAGGCGCTTTCCTTTGTTGCCTGAATGCAACAAAGGAAATACTACTACTTAGTGGTTGTGATATTTTTGGAATGAAGAAATTCATAAAGAGATATCTCTAGAACCTTTTTGAGAAAAAAGCCTATACCTCCAAGTATGGGCGCTACCAGGATTAATTTCAGGTATGGATGCATCTGCATCTACACATTATACTATTCACTTTTAGGAATTGCTGCCTTTTCTGCCAAACTTGCACCCGTGTGCAATCAATTACAAGAAGTATAGAAGAATATAAAGGTAATACACGGTCACGTAAATATATTAACGGATGTGCTTCAATCTCACCGCAATAATGCTTTTATTGACTTTGCTGCTGTCATTTTCGAGAAGGCTCAAAAAATTTGCGAAAAACTGAATGTTGAATTCCAGCGTTCTCGAGTAGTGACTAAACAGACTTACAGATCACATCAACCCTCTGAAAATGTGGAAGAACTTCTCAGAATATCGATATTTATTTCATACTTAGATTCTATTATTTCTTTACGAAAAAAATTGATTTTCGTCAATACACTAGTTACTCGACGTTCCCGGAATCGGGGTTATGTCAGATGTTCTAATTTATCTAGGATCCACCAATGCACTACTAACGCAGCTGGTGTACTCACAGGTAGTCTGCTAACCTTTGGAATTATAATACTATCAATAATATTTTGGATTTCGGTGATTGTTCATATAGGAAATCAATTTCAAGTAGAGCAGCCGTCACTTTAAGTAATCGTTATATATATATATATATATATATATACAAAAACAAAGAAATTAGTCACGGGAAAATATTAAACAAGTAGAGCAGAATTATCGGTATAGCCCGCTTATATGGAAGCAGCCGTTATATATATATATATATATATATATATATATATATATATATATATATATATATATATATATATATATATATACCTATTAATTATTACGGCGAACAACGAAGAGAAGTATCGGCATACCCCAGTTAAGATGGCAAAATGATATACAAAGACCAGCGGTAAAGAACTGCTTGTAGCCCAATATAGGCAAACATGGAAACAGAAGGAAGAGGCCTATATCCAGGAGTGGATTAGTACAGGCTGAAGAAGAACAAGAAGAAAATGTTGGAATATACAGACTTACAGATCAAATCAATCATCTGAAAATGTGGCAGAATTTTTCAGAATATCTACATTTATCCCATACCTAGATTCTATTATTTCTGCACTGATAAATCGATTTTCTTCAACACACAAGAAAGCATTTTCGCTTATGCAGCATCACGCAGAAAATATGAGAAAATCAGCATTTTCAGCGATAGCAGAATATATACATAACCTCTACGGAGATCTACATAATTTTATTTCCGAGGCTACCACATGGTACGAGATGATGAAAACAATAATGCAGCGAATAATGCGGTTTTTAATGAATCTGTTGTTCAAACATCGAAAACATCGCCAATTTCTTCAATCATAGTATTAAATTTAAGCAATATTAATACCTAAGTTATGTTCGCATTTTCATTATTCCTCATTGTTGCAGTAAATTGTATCAATTATGATATCGAAGTGCATTTTCTTAGTCTTGATATCGCGTATGTGCATTTTGCTGCTCGTTTCATTGAATATATCGAATAATCTTCAATTGTGTGCCTCGAAGATAAGTCTCAAACTGCGCTACAATACGTTCATTATGCGGGCAATCTAACCAATTATGTTGAAATTGGAATCGTAGCATATCAAAAGTTCATATACATGATAAATCCCTGAATTGCATATTATACGTTATACTTATATTGTATTTCTGGCGGATTGTTGAACTTCCCGAGCTAGACGCATTAAAGTATCGTTTTCCAGGACGTATTTTATTCCGTATTGCCGCAGATTTAAGCTTCTCTTTCAATTTCAGCTTTTAAATCAAAAAGAATATCGTTTCTTTCGCTTGAGGGCGTAATTTGAAATTTTTATCAAGGGAGAAGAAATGTATAGTAGGTATATTTGAATATTTCGTCAAAATTTAGGAGTTCTTCGTAAATTTATTCCATACTTATAGGATTGTTATAATTATATTGAAATGAATGTTATTTTTGAATTTGGTTGCCAATTTTTCTCAATTTTGAACTTGGTTACACAATAAATAAAATATATTTTCATTACGTTTCAACTCTAAAATTCAATGTATTTTTTCATTACGATGTTCATTAATTTCATCCCGTATGTGTCCTAAATGAAAAATATATTTTACGTGAGTATATTCGTTGTACATTTATTTATTTATTTATTTATTTGCTTGCTTGTGTTACCTGCATTACAAGTTATTGCAAGGTAACAATACAAAAAATAATTTTTTTTGTATCTGCAGAGATGTATAACATCTGTACGCAGCACAAACTATGGCTTAAAACTAACTTATTTTAAAAACTTAAAACTAAAATACATTATGTATATATAACATTTTATTTGCTTATTCCAGTTTTAATTTCATGCTGTCTATTATTTTTGATCTTACTATTCATTTATGATAGTTGTTCCTGTTTACTTATTTTTATTCATTAACTTCCTTTTTTTCCTTTTCATTTATGAATATTTTGTACTTTTTTTTTATTTGTTTATTACTTAATATTTTGAGTTCATTTGGAAGTGAGTTAAAAGTTTTAGTTGCCACAAATTCTGATATTTTTTTACCTGCTCCCAATGTAGGTTTAGGTAGTTGTATAGATTTATTCCTTGTGCTAACATTATTGTCTATATATCTATTTTTTAGTTCTTCATAATGAATAATTAAAGCTTGCAAATTATATTTTTCATTAATGTTAAGTCGCAATACATCATTTTCTTTATTATTGTATACAATTTTTACAATCTTTTCATGTACTTTGACTAGCGGTATCAGTACTGTTGCGCTAGCACCACCCCATGCAACAATTCCATATGTAGCTTTACTATAGTATAAACCAAACATAATAGCTTTCAAAGAATTAAAAGACAATATATTTTTTAATTTTGCTAGAACATAAATTAAATATTTAGTTTTATTTATAATGTTTTTTACTTGTTTTTCCCATCTCAAGTGCTCATCTATTATTATTCCCAGACCTAGTTTCATCCACTCTTTAGATAGTATCATTTGTTTCATTTAATTTTTTTAGAAGATTTGAAATTACTTCCGACATCCACAGAACTCTCTATAATGAAATTCTCATAATATACTTCGAGTAAAATTTTTTGATCACTTGGTAATCGCTTTCAAATACATCCAACTTCGAAATTCGAAATTATGATTTCTGTAATGTACCTATTCAAATATAAGAATCCCAATGAATTTAATGTAATTCGACTACTATTTTTCATTTCATTCTCCCCTTTTTTGATGGATATTTGATAATATTTATAGGTAACTTACTTTTGTAATTCAGAAATTTATAATATTACCTCATTATGCAATTTTTTTCATAAAGAAACATTTTTTTGCCTCCAAAATTTGTGGTGTTTACTTACAGAAAACGAGTCCAATTAAAAGTTTTTTGTTTCTTTGAATTATAAGTTATAATCCTAAACTTGAAATTTCGAGACCTGAATTTTTACTGCAATTTTTTCAACTTTTCGGTGATAATCATATATTTTGTTTATTATGTCAATTATCTTCTAGCTTCAACATTTTTCAAAATTATTAACCAAATGAATGGAAACACTCGACTTAATTCCACTAATATAACATCTGTTTCTCGCTATTAACCCAATATCATTATATCGAGTTGGTCATCTTGATGATGGGTTAATAGTCCGAAACATGTCGAGTAAATTAAACTAATTTTAGTGGAATTTTAGTGGCCAAATGTTTGACTTCATTTGATTAATATATTGTGTTATAATAAGTTACAGCTATTTTTTATCTACTCATTCATGTTTTCCTTCGCATCAATGCGTTTCGTACAATAATTCCATATTTTCGAAAGCAATGTTAAAAACTGATTGACTTTCGAATGAGTCTCGATAGGTTCCAACTGTGTAACGGATACGTTAACAGTTATTCGGTAAATTTTGTTTATTTTACTGAGGTTAGTATTACTGAAACGTACCAATAGAGAGGAAGAAAACAATTTTTATTTATAGATCAATGGTTGTCAAGATAGGATTTTCTTCTCAAGGTGATCTCTGAGCACTACGGCGGATGTCTTGTTTTGATATATCCTCCCTAAACTAACATAACAACATGTGAACGTAATTAGAATGTCAAATTAACGTGTGCGTTACATAGAAACACAGATAATGTTTTCGCAAAATGGAATATTCATGAAATAGTTTTCACATGGTGAATTCTCTTTGGCAGTAGATGGCGTTGTGACAGATGCGGCACAATTACTGCATCTTATTTATCTCATTAACGGTATACTTCTGTTGTAAATACCGAACTTACTTTACCTATTTTGCACGAACAGAATAAACTCATTAGCGGCAATCGATACGAGTTTTGATGTAGTCGTTTAACGGATGACTTGCTGACCTATGTCACATATATTTGGACAATTGGGCAGTTGCCTTAAGATATCTCCAAGAACTTCGACTGAGTCTGGCACAAGGCAATCTTGTTGAAACTTGAACTTCGTCTTCTCGAAAGGCTGGCTATACACGGACGTCGATGTCTTGATACATCGACGTGCATCCAAAAACGTGCAACCAATAACGTGCAAACCGATTGCGTACACACGTACGTACAGAACCTAAGTTTGTCCAGTCTACCAAATTGTTTGGCAAGATGTCTGAGGAAGAGGAATATTTAGCTGTAGTGGCAGTGGCGGGAACTTATGCACTTGTGCAAGAAAAAGGAAAATAAAAATCGTCACCGAATCTGGTCTAAAGGTTGGCTTCTAAAAAGAGAAACCTATTCGTAACTCTTGGTAGTGGTTACTCCATTAATAAAACGTCAAGACACATGGTCAGTAACAGCGCATTGCTCTGATATTTAGCGACTGGAAGAAATTACCAAGATTAAAAATTTTCTACTATAATATCTCCGAAACCCTCACCGTATCACTTCACGAGATCAAAACTTTTTTATTTTCTGTCCGAAACCCACCTCGAAGACTATTGATTTTAGAGACAACTGTACAATTTTTAGCATTTGGGTGAATTATTTGCAGCTTCTTTATCTATATTTTGTATGCTTCATTTTTTTATTTCAGTCTAAATAGTGTTTTGATATTGTCTGCCATAAGCAGGGTAGGCCCCTGTACAAATCAACAAATTCCCAGATAAGTTCCCGGGACATTGTTCTGCAGTCAGACAACTAATGAAACTATCTGTAAACATTTTCAGTAAATAATACACAAATCTATAAAATGTTAATATTGGTTTTAAAACCCAAACAATGTAGAATACATTGAGTTATCTGTATTAATTATATCAGTATTATATTAACCTATTATTTTAAATACCTACTGCAGTAACCAATTGATTGAAAAAACTAAACCGCCGCTACTGATTCAAAAACGTACACACCATGGTAAATCGTTGACTCCTGCAAGTGCTCGTTGAAATGCGCTTCCAAAAATTCAAGCGATTTCAGAAAACATCAACGCGGCGTTTATCCAGGTTGTGCATTCGTGCGTTTTTTGCATCCACGTTAACGTTATTGTTTGCACGTTCTTGGATGCACGTTGATGTATCAAGACATCGACGCCCGTGTGTAGGGGCCTAAACTCCATGCGGGAATCGTTGTTAACTACAATTCAACCAGGCACGTCTCCACCACCGCAAAGAGCTGTACAGAAGTTTAGTTATTTTTATAAGGCTCAAGTTCGTCTAGCGTTGGAAGATTGACCTCATGTTGGGAGCTATGGGCTCCTTGTTCTTACTTGTTTCCATTCAAGAATAGACAGTGAGGTTAATATACGACCCGCCATAAACCTCTATTCAACCCAACATCGGAAGAACGTTGTCGACCCATGTCTCTTTCAGAGATATTATGACGGCAGGTGTTCTGCAGTCTTTGCCTTCATTATTCCACCTTGAGCACAATTCGCTCGTCACTCAATGTATGCAGATAAGACACTCCATTTTGCCGTGCACAGTTCGACTCCAAAACATCAATTTATCATAAAGACATAAAGCATTCGTGAATCGAAGTACGACTCGATGGAACGCTATACCCACACGAGTGTCTTCGGTTTGATACGACTTGCAGCGGCTCAGATCCAGTATAAATATGTTGAACTCGTATAGGATCGCCGGGGACAGGTTATGAGATTTCGCTTTTCCCAGGAGGTGCTCGTACAAAAAAAACGATAGTAATTTTTCCCCGTCGTCGCACCCTGTCACCTCGCAAGTCTCGGGAAACATCTCGATTCTCGGTTACGTTGCGGAAAAGCAAATCGGCCTCTACACACGCCGGCTCTCAATCCATTAATGTATCGTTCTCGACTTAATAATGCATGCGACCTCTTTATCGCTTGTCGTCGATTTAAATTTCAAATTGGTCGCCCATTTGAATAGGTGTCGTATAAAGGAAACGAGAATCGATCGGACGAGCTCATCGGAGATTATTATGATAATAGAAATGTGCGACGAACGGACGGACAATGAGCGAACAATGAGGTCGAAGCTATAAATCTTATGGGGGGATTCGGTCGACCTTGCATTTGTGTTGCAATATCTAAAACATCTGATTCCTAAAATTTCGCGAATATATTTCAAGCTCACCTGAAATATTTTTTCGTAATATATTGTTAAGAATAAAATCATGAAAAATATACACGTTGACCATGGTCAACTTAATACACTACACAAAGTGAACAAGGAAAATTCTTCGATAATTTAAAAAATTAACATTCAAACAATTTTCCAAGGGACCTGGTTATATATATATATATATATATATATATATATATATATATATATATATATATATATATATATATATATATATATATATATATATATATATATATATATATATATTCCTCGACGAGAATTCTACATTCACAATCAAACAGTGAATTATAGAAATCGTCAAATCAACCCGACATAAAATCAGCATACATTTTCCTCGTGTAGGTAATGCATTTAAGTAGCTCCCTTGGAAAGTTGTTTGATAATTATTAAAGAATTTTCATATTAATATATTATTAAGAAATCTCTCTTTATTTCGATAATTATTGGTTTTCATTTTGGTTCATGCGCATGGTAATACATAAATAAAGATATGTATAATGTACAACTCTTAAAACGTTGCAAAATTATAATTTTTAGTTCATTCAACTCTATTTTAGTTCCCCAGTTGTACTATCAATCATTTCTTTTGCCCAGTCATATAATTTAGTGAGCCAGAATTTCTTTTGGAATGTCAAATTAAAATACAGCATATATATTCATCAACTGAAATGAAGGCATAACTAAAAAATACCTATATTAAGTAGGTACTAGAGAATAATTGGCGGAAGCAGTTTATCATAAAACTTCTATACTTGAATGTACAATAATAATAGAACGAACCTTCGCACGTTGAGCGTTTGAAAAGTCATTTTTATCGACATTTTTCGAAACTTTATTTTCTTGGCAATAATGGGATTATCCAATCCAGGATTAATGGCAGGACGATTCGAAATTGCTCTAGTTTATTTCCATTTTATGGGAATTTGATTTATCCCTCGAGGATCGGCATCCAATGAGTAAAATGACGAAGTTCGTAAAGAAAAACCTTATGCTATCGGCATTTTCGAAAGGTCAATTGACAGCCCGGCATTTGGAAGATCAACAGACAAAAGAGGCCGTGATATTTCGTACTCTTGGGAATTCTCTCGCTCTATTTTACCACCGCCGTCGCCGCAAAAATCTTTTTACGACGTTTCCCGTCACAAGCGAAATGTTGAACTTTCCTTCTGCGCGCGTTTCTACGTAGGTCGCCATCGGTGTCACACAAGCCTAGAATGAATCGGTTATTATATTAGAAGTCGTCCGAATGAGTTAGCTTCTGGCGAGAGGCGGAAAATTGGACGGAAAATAAGAGAACTGCCAATTGCAATTTCTCGAATATCGTTTCTTTGAAATTTGGTCCATCGATTTACTATTCTTTCATCTTTGAACATTGATTATCGCAGAGTAAGGCGAAACCAAAGGGCTGCTTCTCCACAGTGCTTAAACTCGTAAGATCATAGAATTTCTTTGATGTCCTGAGAAACCTATTGACCTACCTTCTGGCACTTTCTACGTGGTAATATTCTAAAATACGAAATGAACAACCGAGTCTTACAATCCAAATGAAAACTTCATCGCCTTCACCAACTCGTACATTCCATGTCTTGGACATTTATCAGTCATTGTTATATTACCATCTCAGAAGTTCAATTTATTCGTATGAATGTAAAGCACTGTTTATCTCCCTTTCCGATTTCCACACTACCAAATTGTTAATTTAGACTTATAATCGAAATAAAATATTCATCACCATCATCGATTCATATTTCCTATGACTTAAGGATTTATCAGTCATTGCTATATCACCATCTTATAATGATTTATTTCTATGTATATAAAGCACTGTATAACATCCCGTGAAGCTACACAATACAAAATTGACAAACAGGTCTTGCAATTTAAATGAAACATTCATCACTATCACCAACTCAGTCGTCCATGGTTTGGACATTTATCAGCCATTGCTCTATTAGCATCTTAGAAGCCCGATTTATTTCGAGATATGAAACACTGTATACCTTTTTACACCAATACAAAAAGAACATCGAGTCTTGCAATCTAAACAAAACCTTCATCGCCATAACCAACTCATATATCTCATGGTTTACTTGAACATGTATCATTCGTTACTATATGAGCATTTCTGGAACTCAAGAATGATGCAAATCTCTTGCTATGAGGTACCAGATAGACCAGCTCCTCAATATAATATTCATGGTTCGTACTATGCTTCTGTGATTCATTGAATATTCATACAGAGATTCTATGGTACGACCAAGTCTGTGAAACCTGTACTATCTTGTTAGATGTAGATTCTTCTGAAATGCTCGGGAAATAAATTCTTGGGGGTTCTGAACTTCAATTATTGGACGCTTCTTAAGATGGAAGTGCCTCTCTATTGGAAAAAAATAAATTTTCGCACAGAGGCAGTGACTTGAAAACCTTTTTTCATGAATATAATATTTTTATTCTTTTCATCAAATCAGGCCACAGATTCATCTCAATATCAACCAATTGAATTCCTTTAGATATTCAAAATACGATTGATCGATCGACATTATATTTCCTTTCATTTTTCAAGCATACCTTTGATTCGTACTAACCTTTCAGCAAAAATTGGAAATTTATTTTTCACGCCCTATACTTCATTTTATTCTAGTGGTTTTAGGCGTTCGGTTTGCTGTTACGTCAAAGTAAACATTCATCAATACGGTTTGTTTTCTTTCGATAACTTTATTATTTTATGTACATCCGGATCATAACACACGCTGTATATTGACGTCGTCAATATGTGCTTACAAGATGTGTGAAATTTTCTCATTTTACCGCCTCTTTTTAGCATGGTGCGAAGCAGCTGTTCCATATAAAATACAAATATTATTTCTCAGGATAAGTTGTGAAAACAAAAAGCGAAACTTCTGAAATCTTCGGAGAATTAAAATTTTATTGAATTTTATTTCCGATATATTGCAATTTAATTAAATTTTGGCGTGGATATTTCGAATGATATTTTCATTTTTCTCTACATAAAAAAAATACAAGTTAGTGTTGCTCAATCGTGATTTGTGTTACACCTGGTGGCTCGTTATCCGTGTTAGCTCTATGGTAATCCGGCGAGGCGATCGCCGGCCCTTCGGTCGGTGAAGGTTGACGACCTTTCCTAAGTATATTAAATCGTCTGTTCAGCTGAACCCTGGCTATCTTGATGCGATTTTAACTCTTAGTCGACTGAAATCGAGAAATTTTCTCTCAAATCGTCAGAATTTTGAACGCTTAATTCCAGAGATCCGCTTTGCGGATTGTTATGGTACCGCCTTCATTCTTTATCATTATTTTGGCGGTCGAGGGCCCCGTTATCCTGGCCGTTATCTCAAACACTTCCAACCATTTGGGCAATTGCGGCCCTCTGCTACACGACAAAATACACGCAACCACACGAAGTTCGAAAAAGTCTAAGTACTTATACGGTTGGTATCATATAAATATCAAAATGATTAATTTTTTGATCGTATCGACACTCTTCCAGTATTATATAAACGCGAATATCGTTAGTACGCCAATAGATAATCGAATAACGATTTATTCGTTTCATTTATATTCGATCACAAGTCGTGAGCAGCAATGAATATTCAAAATGTCATCGAACACGAAACAGTTGGAACAAGAGGTGGGCAATTCGTTCGAGCAATGAAACGATAATGCAAATAAAGTTTTGCCGTATCGATCATATTCCACATTCGTATGCACGTGAGCCGCTTATCCAAGAAGTTTCAAACGTTAAATACCTCTGCCCGGATTTCATTCCAGTTTTGCCATAATTCTATATCTACTGAATCTTCAGGTGATTAACAGGGTGTCGTCTACATTGTTGAAAAACCTGGAAGTCCTAAAAATCTCAGAAAATTTTTTTCTCCTGAAATATCCTGGAAGTCTCAGGGAATTTTGAGTTCTGTCAGGGAATATTTTCAAGTGGTCTCGGTTTTTCCCGAATGGTTGAACCAGTGTTGATTAGCAAACGGAAAAAATCGTCTAGTATATTTCCAGAAATAATGATAAATACTGATAAATTCTTATGTAAAAGCAAATTGTTTGACAGAATTTGCACATGACGCAAGTTCTTTCAGAAACTCTCTTGGTAAAAAGAAGTATTGAACTCGTGTGTCTAGGACATTGACTGAAGAAAAAAAAACTATGATAGAGTGGTCCACGGGAGGAAAATCGTATCGCGATACACCTGGAAAAATAATAGAAGCACCTGGAATATCCTGGAATTCTCAGGAATTTTTAGAAACTGACTTGAGTAGAGATGCAACTAGAATATCTTAAATTTCTAAAAACAGTTGTTTAGACAATTGCATAACAAATAAAAAGATGAATGCACTCTATCTCTATGGGACACCTATATGTCGGATCATATGGCAATGTCCACAGTCTTTAACTATCTTTCCAATAGAATAAACCATAATCATACCTGTATTTTGAATTTTAGACCAATTTGTAAAAAAAACATTGAATTATGTGTGGGCATGTTACAGGAAATTAACTGGCAACAAATATTAGATTCTTCAAGTGTCAATGTTTTGTCTGATATTTTCCTAGAAAAACCTATTTTTGTAATATATATATAGATAAATGACCCTGATTAATGTCGGAAAATAATTATTTTCTATCTTTTCCTATCTTAGTTCGGGTGATCAAACGTTTCTAGACCTTTCAGGAATCGCAGTCCAAATTTACATCATAATTTGTATCGCGCTCCTGTAAACAATAATGAACTTATTTTGAGTTTTCCGGTATCAAACCTAGAATACGACCTGAAAAAAAAAAGAAATTTAGTTTTGTATGGGTACTTTCATTTCAGTGAATAAATAAATTTTTTAGATAATAGTTCATCTTCTAGACTCTAAAATATGAACTATCATCTAGACTACTGTCTAGAAAAAAAGGTTTATTTTTTTATCAGTGTATGTGTACTTTTCTTTCAGTCTCTCAATAAATTTTTTTTAAATAATACATTTTCTTTGATATTCTCGCGCCCCTAGTGGGGCTCTCCCTATAGGTTGAGGATCGCTGCGTAATCTATTTCGGCGTTTAAGAAATTTAGAGATTTCTACCAGTCAACCCCTACCGCAAACCGCGTCATGCAACTTTGTGAAAATACGAGGAAGTGCCTCTCTCTCCCCGATTTGAAAGTCCCTTCGCGAATCCTATCTAATGGAAAGCAAACGCCGTTATGTGATAACAATAAAGTATAGCGTTATTTACCCAACGCGGTCATCCTGCATTCTATGGAAACATCACCGGGGTTATTACAATCTCGCGTTTGTTCTACTTTCCAATCGATAGGACGTCGTTGATATTTCTCCGTTATAAATATCGAACAGAAAGGTCGTACGGAAATGCCGAACAAAAGGGGTCGGAAATGGCGTTCGGTAAATTACTTTTTCTATATTTGGCTACAGCTTTTATTGGTTTAATTAAAAACGTACCCCTTTCGGAGACGCATCGATTCACGTGGCAACGTAAAACGACAAACTCCACTATACTCTAAATTGAATTCAATTGTTCTGGATAATTCTCGGTATCGGGTTTGTTAACGTTGCGTATCAGAAACCCGCATGTCTGATGCAGATTAAAGTTTACTGTTAGTCCAACGTTATATTGGTCTAAATTGAACGAGTCAAGACTTACGATTCCTTGATAAACTGTAGATATGTCTTTCAATTGGTCGAGGAGCAAGCTCGAATGAGGACAACTTTCAGTGATTGTGTAGTAATTTTAAATTGTTCATTGACAGGGCAGTTTTTATTGAATATTTTTTTGATGACATATATTAAGATAGTGTTTTTGTATCCAAAATGAATTTGGCGTTGAACAGCCTGTAACAACAAATCACATATTTGGGCGAGAAAAATTATTCGTTTATTGAAATTTATCAAATAACCCTTCCACTCATGTTCAGCTTTGTCGGTTGTATGAAAATTTTCGATTGTCAAATAACTTGAGAAGTATAATAAATAAATGAAAATCCTGCATTCCGATCAAAAATCATGAAATATTCCCAAGAAAATTCATTTCTGAATTTCAATATTATCTTACTCAGAAATATTAGTTGTATGAAATCAACTGAAATTTTGAAACATTTTTTTTGAAATTGTTTTTTGTGTGCTATTTTCCACACTCCCATACAGAGGAATAAGTTCTCTGGAAATGTTTTCACATTCATAGAATCTATATAAAAAGGAATGTTCATATAAAAATCCATTTATATATATATATATATATATATATATATATATATATATATATATATATATATATATATATATATATATATATATATAGTGTATGTATGTACAATATTTTTTTATATTTCTTCATGGGTGAGGTTTTTATATGGAAGAATCATGAAAATCAGCTTTGTAGTTTATGTAAAAAATAATTTTATAGATCTCGTGGCCGGGTAGCTGATGTGGCTCTCCGCCATTCTGCAATTGTTTTGAAACCGCAGTAACTGTGGGTCTAAAAGATCAATAAAAAATATAAATTAAGAATAAAGATATTGTTTATTTCGAATTTATACTTTCCTCTGAGAGGTGCGCTTTCTATGAATAACACACAACAATGTTTTGGAGCTTCTCCCTCTGTTAATTTCTATTCCTTTGACGGTCTATCGATTAATCCGATTTTTTTTTCTATTATATTAGTTATGTATATTAAATTTCCAATAACTCTATGGAATCATCTTTCTGATATCGAAATTTTGCTGGTGTTTCTTTACTTTATGTCAACGTTGCTTTCGTTCGTCCAATTTATTTTAATTTGCTCATCATTATATTGTTGACGGCAACTCGTTATTTCGAAATTATTTCACGTCGGTATGGTAGGTACCTAGTTTTCATTATTCTATACGTAACATACTTTTTTTCATTACATTCAAATTGACATTTGTTCGAAAATGTTTTCGAAAGATTATTGAACCGTGCGATTTCGGTTCACGTACATTGAGTTCACTTGTTCGGAATAATGAACATTTTACTCGTTTGATTATCGAATATTTGCGACCCTTTATATTTTCCCAATCCGATAGAGTACTGTTATCCCCGTTCATCACATTGAAATAGTGTTCATTAAATTTCGAATGGACCAGTTGATTGAAAATGGATCATAATGGTGCTCTTTGAATTTACCACTGATGAAAACCGAGCTTTCCCGTGTATCAAAAGCTTTGTTCCGTTATTCCTACCTCTTTGCCCGTTTTAATGAATTTAAAAGAACCTCAACTTTTAACTCTGAGATTAATTTTTTCCTAGGAAAGGCACAGATTTCATCTTCGTGGAAATAGCCGTCGAATCATCCATTGAACTACCGCCATTAATTACGGGAGACAATTTTGGCGATTTTTTTGACTGTCCCTCTCCCCTTGGTGAGATGTCGTGAGTTCTTGCTCGACCCCCTTCCCGAATCTCACGTGAGATTTTTCAAAATGCATATTTGTTATATGAATGAGTTAATCTGTGCTAATTCTATCAGTTCAAGTAAATGAGTGATATATCATAAAAATGGGAAAAAAATTAAGTTAATAATGAAACAATGGTTGTAATAAGTCACAGTTTTCTTCAGTGAAAATTATTAGTGCATCGTATGTTTATTATGAAAGGTTATGGCATTATTTTTTTATGAATAATAGTCACATCGTACCGTATATGAAGAAGAAATATTTAAGTAATCCAAAAATGAATTTACTATTAGTAAATATTTATCAATAGTTAACGAATAATGTAAGAAAAACACTTTTTCATATTTAACCATTTAAGTGAAGAAACATTTTTTACTTTAACTTTAACCTTTTTACTGTACGTTAACCCAGTTTTCTCGCAATTTTATATTGTTTCTCGCGAGAAAAAAAAATTACGTGATATTTGATGACACCACCCCCTCCCCCACGATTGAGTGAGATTTTCCTCGCCCCCCTCTAACCACCTCACGTAATTAATGAATGTCTCCATAAATGTCTTGAGAATAGAATGTTGTATAATTGAAAACAGATTCCTGTGTTGGTGATTATTTTCTTTCTATGCTCATATATCTTTCAAAGCTTCGAGATCTGGAACATATCAAGCCGTAAGAAAGTTTGTTTAGTCGAGATGACTTCACATTTTCGAATGATACAAAGACAAAATAAGCAGCGAGCTATTTTCTGCCGATCCAAATTGATTTATATTCGATGCGACATTTTTAATTCGCCTCGAAATTATACATTCAAAATGAGTATTCGCTATTGTGGTATATTTTTAAATTCAATGGTATGAAGTGCAAATTAGAAAAATAATTTATTCAGTCTTATGAAGTACAAATTTAAAAATATCTGTTCCATTGTGTATCACATTCTAATGAAGTTTGTCGATAATACGTTATAATTTTTATTGTTGAAATAATTAAATCGAATTATAGGATCCGTGACATCGAGTACCTATTCGTCTCGTCAAATAAAACGAACAAAATATGAATGAGTAATGAAGAGATGAAATTAATAATGGCTTCATGTGGTCGTTGAAAAAAAAAAGAACGAAAAACCCATGGGATCCTATTAATGACTGTCACACATATGCGTCGTGGAGGAGAAACGAAACTCTCTTCCATATGTGGTTGGAAATGTCTCGAAAAAAGAACTGTAAATAAAATTGATCGTTCAGTACACATTGTGTCGTCTAACCTAACATTAATATCTTGTTTCCGATCTTACTCGACTCTCGTAATTCCCCTACACTGGAGATATGACAAGAATGAATCTGTCGTCATACAAGTCTGTTGACTTAGGGGAAATATTGCGAAGAGGAGATCCAAACACTATAATTATTAATTTCAGTTTATCACGTTGATAATATCACTTCAATCGGACAGTGTTTCATTTGGAAAAGTCTTTATCTGATATAGAATTTTGAAAGCATGTGTAGTAATTACTTATTCGGAGAAAATTTCTGAAAAGAAGTATTTCAATAAAATCTAATTGTTTTTTTCATTTGAAGGATTACCTTATAAATTCATAACCTCTTTCACGAAAATTATTTTATAATGCAGCTATTCATCAAGTGTATCCAACAGTACAAGATATTGATAAAAACTTATAAAATTGTTAACTTATATATGTGATTTATCCCACAAAATTTCTACTTTCTTGTCAAATCGAAATGTAAGAATATCCTTCAAAACTCAGAATACAATAGGTAAACAGATCAGAAATTCAAAAGATAAATTCATACCTTCTAATAAATCAGGTATTTATAAGATAGCTTGTGGTTCATGTCCTATGGTATATATTGGGCAAACCGGCAAAAACTCTGAATATCTGAACATAAAATTTCATTCAATTTCTTGAATGAAACTTGCGTTGTTATATGCACCTTTTATGGTTGATTGAGTAGTAACAACAAGTTGTTGCCATTTTAAATAGGATTAATAGAATAACGATCTAATTGATTAGTAGTAAAAATATAAAATGAAAACTGTATGTAGTCTAGAAAATTGTAACTGTCAACTTTATTTTATCACTCAACTTTTATTGGTGTGTTTTTTTCGGAAATATTCCTTCATATTTAATTAAATAGCCATTATGTTCCGACTAGATCAGATCGGAACTAGTTTGCCTTACTTTTGTCTGTTGTTCTACAAAGGTTCTATGAAATTGTGGAATAATTATGAAAGAAAACTTAATCAAATCTCTAACTATATTAATGGCCTTTCCTGTCAAACACGTATGATAATTGAAACTACATTTTAAGTGTATTGTTTTCATAAATAAATAATTTGTTATCAGAATTATTTCGAATAACTTAATTAAAAATAGATGCACGTCATTAATGATAAACTTCTAGAAGATAATGACCTTTTTCTACGTTGGCGAAAACTTACTGTATATTTTAGTGTCGTAAAACAATCTCCTTTAAAGCTCGAGTCATTTCTAGCAGAAACAGAAAAGAAAACGGATTGCTACAGTCGACCTTAAGTGGGTTTCGGCTAAAATAAATGAATCGAGAGAAAATAATAAACGACATAAGCCAAACAATCATTTGTGGGGGTGTTTCAGGCCTGCTTATTAGAAGACCGCGCTTGGCAAAGATTGATAATTCACATTTTTCCCATTTCTTTTTGAAGGATCTGGATCTTACTTTTTTCGAGCTGGTATCTTCTGGGTTTTTCGGGTCGTGAAGACCAATCTGAATATATTATATCTGTTGATGAATCGGCTACGTTTATATTGATGAATATTTTTAATTAGTCGTCCTTTTTTACTACAACGATTATCTGTAGAAAGCAATCCAATTACTAAATGTGTAAAAATAATCTTTACGTAATAAAGTCAAGGTTTAAAAAGTTTTGACTTTGCGAGGAAGTATTATTTTTGTTTATACTTGAATTTTCTTTCATTCAAATATCTGTTGCGAAGTAATGACAATCAGAAACATTGCGATTCGAACCCCTGCCTCCGCAATTATCAATATTAGAATATTTATTTCTTGTATCATACTAAGACATTGTTGATTATCGTATATTTATTTCTTGACTTTTAGTAATAACAATTTTTTTTTTAGGTAAGTGGATCGTTAATTCTTGATAAACAGACTCCAATAATTGGGTAAGAGATATTTCATTTTAGCGAAAACTCCGAATCAAAAATGGTCCGTACCTAATAAACAAAGCATTTTTCATGTTTCATTCAGTTATTTTGAAAAATTTACGATTCATTCAACATCGCATGTCGAGAATGTTAAACTGGTTTATTGAATACCCACCATCTTGTTCGCCCTCATCTCCGCTCATGAATTTCTGATTCTGAGGTATATTTTTGTTATATGGCATCAGAACGCATCTCGGGAATTTCAATATAGGAGGAATTTTGAGTATTCAGATCGTAGAATGTGAAAATGGAGGAATTAAAAATCGAGAACGATTGTGAACGTACTTACCATGTTTCTGGGGCATTTTAAATTGCATCCCTTTTCACAGTCTGTACAACTTTCGGTTCCCGAGCAGCAGAAGTAGCAGCTGTGTTTATTTTCGCATTTTGAACGGAGTAAATGAGGCTATTACTGTATAATGAATCGGAATTGCCTCGATTTTATCCCTCGGGAAATGGGAATTTGAAATTTCTACCAATCATGATGCCGCCCGGAAACGTACTGTAGAAGCAGAATTTTCATTCAAAGTGGATGCTTTTGCAATGACTGTTGCGTATTTATGGATCGTATAGTGGGCGTTTTGAGGGTTGAAAAGAATTATAACAAATAGTTTTATGGATATACAGGGTGTTAATTAATGAGTTTCGGATATTTTACAGGACGATTCCTCAGTTATTTAAAAGGTGAAAAGTTCATACAAGCATGGGTCCGAAAGAATTTTATTTTTGAGATGCAGGTTGTTAAAAATTATATTTTATTTTTGACATGACAGCAGAAAAAAAAATTGGAATTAGCTTACGAGCCTACTTGATACATCCAATAAGTGTAGAAACATTGCAGGGTGAAAACTTCCTAGCCTACTTGATCCTTTCGTTTTCAAAGAGTTCGCGATTCATTAAGAAAAAGATTGAATTCATCTATTAATTCAAATCGAAGTATCTCGAAAACGGCTGCTTGTAGAAACTTTTTGACAAACATACATTTTCAGGTGAAAGTACATACATATTGAATGCAAAAACTAGTTCTAGTTAAATGATGTTATTTTTTTCCCCTGAGAATGATTTTCACTTGTGCGCCACCAGGAGGAATGCGAATTAGGAAACTCTTCAGTGAATCCAATACCATTTCAATTTATATATTTGGACTCTACAAAAATAGGGAAATGTTTGAGGCCATTTTTCTTGGAAAATTGTCCCAACAAGAACAGAGCGGTCCTTTCCCTGCTTCGACACGAAAACTGACGTTGGTCATTAGAGAATCCAACAGTCTGCTCACCTCAACCGAAACTTTATAATTTAGGACTCAAAAAGGCTTTCTACAAAACAATAAAATCGATTATGTAAAGTGCTTTCGAAATAGTATTGTTCAGCTTGAAAATGTATCCACAATATTTACTACAAACGGATCATTAATATTTAACGAAAAATGTTCTGATCTAACAGAATGGCTCTTTGCGTTAAATATCGAAATCATTAAACATATTAAATTCCGAACAGTGATTTACGAAAAAAAATATTCAAAAATGTGAAAATACAAAGATATCACAGAAAATAAGATGAGAAGAAAGGGTCAATTTGATTGTAATCATCTTACCTGACTAAGCGAAGTTACCACCGAACTTAGTTCAACAATTGCTAATTCAACTTGTTAGAATTGCAGACGTTGTATTGAAGAAGTAGTATAGGCCAGTCAGTTGACATAATCAATTGACAATAATTCCAAAAATTTTCAATCTTCGATGTAGGGTCCGGAACATTGTTTAAAATACAATGAAATATGATTTGGATTCTTATATATTTGCAAATTGCATAAAGTTCCGGACCGCGTACAAGGTTGCAAATGCATCAGAATAGATGTTTTCTGAATTTGCAACCAATTTTCAAAACTTTTCTTATTATTTCGAGACCATCTTGCTCGAATAAATTACCACGAACTAAAAAAATTATGAATAAACATGTTTCGGTCAACGTGAAAGGTTGCAAATTTATACAACTGTTCGGTATATTTTTCCGAAGTATCTATCTAGTTTGCAGAACTCTTGGAATTTTTTTTGTTCAGTTTATCAAAGAAAAACGTTAATTTTGAATTAAAAAAATGTTCCGTTCCCTTAAGTTGCAAATTTGATAAGTGATATGAAATAATATATATTTTTTCTTATCTCGAACGGCCAATGGGCTTGTAAACGAAGTTCATTACCCAACAATTTATTTTTATAAATAGAACCACTAAATTCCTGACATACACAACACCCAAGAGCAAGGTGGGACTCGAACCCACATCCTCGGTTTGCAAGAGGTATACCTTGCCGCTTGGCTACCGAGGCCTCATAGTATATTTAATACTACTCCAATTTTGCGGAACTTTTGGAATTTTTTCACAAGCATACAGCAAAATTCAATGTTATTGCAATTTGAACAATGTTCCGGACTTCGGAAAATGTTGGAAAATGAGATTTGTTTCTTTCTTTACTTAGCATTCACTTAACCTAAGTTTAAAAACTTTTGAAATTATTGTTAAATTTTCGATTTCCAATGTCTTAACTAACTTGCCTGATATTAATTTGGCAGTATTTGGTAAACGGGCCATCGTTATTCTTATCACAAAAACGGATTTCATTCGGGAGCGGTTCATATTGCAAAATGGAACATTTTTTTCTGCAGATCCCCGACCCATGTTACGCCGAGCTACTAATTTGACGGATGATCTCGATTTCCTTCGAACGAGTTTCCGCTCATCACTGCGATATGACAGTAATTTTCTGGGAAGAGCAGACATCGCCCGCCGTGTCGATTGATAAATTTTAACTGTACCGTGACCGCGTTGTTAGATCCCCCTCTAGACGTTTTTTCACGCACGATTGGAAATTCTAAGCTTTTCGACGCGGAGCTTTTCCTCACGTCGTCGCCGAGTCCGTACGATCGACGTCGATCTCTGAAGAGACATAATAACGTGCGTGCCCGCGTGCCGTGCATTACGGTTTTACGTTCGGCGTTTATGTCTTAACAAAGTTGGCGACACGGCAATGTGTCGTTTTTCATTCTTCGTTGTCACGCGATTTGTCCACGGAACGTCGTTCATCTTTTGAGTACGTACGGTGACGACGGTTTCATTATTAATCGAGGAAATACCAGCTAGTTTCGTGCAATACGGATATGTAATTGTTGCGAACCGGCTTTTTTTATGTTATGTTTATTATGACGAATTTTTTTAGGACGTATCGTAATTTTCGTCACTAAACCATCGTCGTGTAGTTCTAAACTCAATTATCTAATCAGCGTGTCTCAACGCTAAATGAATTGCCTCTCGAAGTTCAGCAATGCTGTCACTTTTTGGCACACCAATTTCCTTCTCAATTTTTTTATAAGGACTAAAGTGTTGCTTCTATATATCCCAAAGTGGCTATCTCTTTTCTTTCCCTGTTCTCTTTGTTGTATATTTTAGCACGCGGGTGAACTAATGATCCGTGCTCAACTAAATTTGCTCTTTAACGAGCAAATATATCAAAAAACGGTTGCCTTCTTTCTGGATATCTAACAAGAAAATAATTAAAATGATAATATAGATTTTCATAGCCATTATAGCTTACTTACCTTAGGAAATATAATTCCGAAGCTTCTTCATTACTCTGTATGAAACATACCAGCATATCATATTTTTCATAATTTCCATACGCTGCATTATTCGAAGACATTGATTAATATCAATTAAATGATAATACCGAAAGAACGAAAATAAACACCTTTATAAACTAAAAGTCGATCCAAAAACCGATGATATTGGCTTGATATTTATTTTTGTTTCTTGTCGTGAACAATATCCATGACCTACTATTAAATTATGCATGTAATTTTTCTTTGTTTGCGCGTTTCTGAGAAAAACTTTATACTATCATATATTTTTGAAAAGGTAAAAAAAGACAAATTTTATAGTCATAGTATAAATATGCAGGGTATTCCATTTTAAAATACATAAGTGCCTTATAACTCGAAAAAAGTGAATATGTTACAAAAATTATCACCTCTGCATTCTACGGAAAAAAAATCTATAAGAATGTTATATCACCTTTTCGATAAGATGGAGGATAACGAGGATAATTCAAAAATGCCCTGTATCTTGAAAACAAAAAGGGCTGCTAAATTCTGTTGACGGCATCTTCAGTTTTACGAAAAAGTAGCACAGTGTCGCGAAAACCGCAACCCTCTACCTTCAAAAATAGCGGAGACACCCTGTACATGGTGAATGTGCTATAGGAGATACAAAAAATTATAGGGCGCATTCTCGATATCTTTTTCGCTGGCGAAAACCAAAATTGTCTTTTTTGTTTCGAGTTATAAAAAAAAGTTCGAATTTTCCACTTTTCAACAAGTGTGAATATCATGATTATTTGTGAAGTTATGAGATTATAACTTTAACATTATTAAGGGTATTCCATTAAAAAAAACATAAGTTTGCTTTATAACTCGAAAATAGTAAACATGTAACAAAAGTTATCTACACCACTGCATTCTACGGAAAAAAACAAATCTATAAGAATGTTATATTACCTTTTCGATAAGATGAAGGATAATGGCGATACGACGGGATCCCAAAATGCAACATTTTCAAAAATGCCCTGTATCTTAAAAACTATTAAAATTCTGTTGACGGCATCTTAAGTATTACGAAAAAGTAGCACAGTGTCGCGAAAACCGCAACCCTCTACCTTCAAAAATAACGGAGATACCATTCAAAAGTAACCAAAATGGGAAACCCTGTACACTAAAGGAGGCGCGCGAGTAGCGCGCTTCCAAGAGGAATTATTATATTTTAAAAAAAATTGATTAAGTGACTATTACTAAACATAAATTCATTCATACACTGAAAGGAAAGTACACACATAGACATACAGACCAAAATAGGTACCTTTTTTTAAGATAGTACTTTAGGTTTAGAGCCGAAAAACTCAAAATGCATTGTTATTGTTTACCTTTCATTATATGTGGGGGGCGCAATAAAATTATGATGGAAAATTGGATCGCGAATCCTGAAAGGCTGAGAAATGCTGAGCTAAATTATGGTTCAACAACTTGTGAAATATTAAAAGTAATATGAAGGGCGTTTCAAAATACGTAAGAAAAATTGCAAAAGCCAGATACTAAATTCACGCCTGGAGTTTAATCAACCGGCCAACTTAGTTCATAGAATCCTCGTGAGAATTTTTTCTAAGAATAGAGAGAGAGAGAAAAGTTTATTAATGGCCATCGACCTGAGGTCCTCCAGCCTAGTTCTAAGAATATTTTGTAGGAAATAAAGAAGATATTGTAACCTAAAATATGCCTGTCTTGTAAGAAATTGACTATGGTCAACTAGTATATTTAAAATATATATATATATATATATATATATATATATATATATATATATATATATATATATAAATTATTCATTAAAATTTTTTTTTAATTTATATTTTTTAGTCAAAAAATACTAATCTGTTCATAGACTCCTCGTGAGAATATAATGCTGTGTGCGTGCGAGTTATTTATCCAATTTTTTTTTACTATATATAAGAATACTTATTTTTTAGGAAAAGAAGACATTTTTACCTTAAATATGCTTTCAACATTGTTGGTAGATATAGGAATAGGGAATATTTTTATGAATTCAGAAATTTTACGATTTACCGACCTTTATTACTTCATAGAAAACAGGCAAGTTGAATGTCAAGTAAGTACGCTGCATTCCACGAATTTATTTCAGAAATGAAATAATAGCCTTCCACTTCATTTTTTGTTCCCTAAACTCGAAACGTTCTTTTGTCAGTTGACATTGAAAACACATAAACCAAACGCGCTGAAATAATAAGAAACGTTCGTTTTTCGAGCTGATTTCATCCGATATAATTGATTGTCGTTATTTGTGTTTGCGGCAACAGACAAAACGAGAACCTTATTGAAATATCGAAAACGAAGTGACGCATTTTACCGAGAATTATAATAATTATGTAAATATTAACAATAGGTAGGTACATATTTTTATATAGCTCAAAAATAATCGCTTTCAATTCGCCTTATTTGTCGAGCGTGTACTTTGTGCCAAGAATCAAGCTGAAATAGTTATTCATGTACGTTCATGTAAGAGCGTTAAATAGATCCTAATGCCCATCGGGAAACATTCATCCCTCGGGCCGAATGTTTCCCTCAGGGCGTTAAGATCTAGTAACGCAATACAAGATTTTATTTTTCACGAAAAAATTATTTTATTATAATGAAAAATCGATTTTAAAATCAGTTTATTGCTCCTATACTTTCCATTTTTCTTCTCATAGTAGGCATGTCATTTGTTGTAATTTTGACGTTTGTGAATATTTTTGTCATCATATTTAGTGAAAGTCATTGCTGCTTTCTTTGAGTAGTTTTATAGAAATAATGGAAATGAAAATGAATTCACCCAAGAATATGATAGAAAATGCCGCCAAAGCTGCGAATAATTCATTGCCGGAGAGTCGTATACGACAAGGATTATGAAGTATTCAACCAATGAAAGTTGCTTAATTTCTCCTCGTACAATGAGCGGGCGTTATGTTCCATAATGCCCGCTCATAAGGTCCTAGTGCATAATGAGTGTGTTTATGGCAACCGAGGGGTTGACCGCGGTGCAATTTTGGTGTACAACGTCCAGGAATTTTATGCAATTTTCTGCAATTTTTTGCAATTTTTCGCAATTTTCTGCAATTTTTTGCAATTTTCTGTAATTTTTTGCAATTTTCTGCAGTTTTTTGCAATTTTCTGCAGTTTTTTGCAATTTTATGAAAATTTTTCGGAATTTTATTACCAATTTGTGAACTTTTCTGAAATTTTTGCATTTATTTCATATTATTTCGAAAACTTCCATAATATTCATGATATTATATTCTCTATAGTTCGTTATCGCGTATAAACTGAATGCTAGGGAACATTGGACTGTAGCTCAAACCTCAAACCTTTCGGGGAATACCCTAACTACGAAACGGATTCAAGTACAAGAGAAAAAAAGTGTTCTTTAAAGTAGAATAGAAAATGTGGAAAATTAATCCGGAACATTTTTGGGATATTGTCAAGAAATATTTTGGTAATACAATCCCGGAATTCATCAAAAGTATTTTGAAATTACAAGGAATAGACAATGCTTTCGCTATGAGAGCATTGAAACAGGAAGATAATCCAAATCAAAACATTTGTTCGAGTTGATTTACCTGAACTGATTTCTAAAAGCGATTATCCCAAATATTATGAACATTTATATAGCGAACGCCTTCAAAAATTCAATTACTGGGCTATAAGAAACTGAAGTTTTTTAGAGCGAAGTTCCTTATCGCGCGTTGCGAAAGGGGGCTAGACGGAATAAATTAAGACCAAAAGTTGTACCGACACTTTTTGCGCGCGCACGCCGTTGTCTCTTTCTTTCCGTTCTCTCATTCCGTCTCTTTCTAATCCCACTCCGCTACGTCGCCAATGCATTGATGTGAAACATCGAAATAATTGTGTAAGTTATATGTATAAAAGAACAGATTACGATATGGCATAATGAAAATGAAAAGATAAAGCTTTACAAATTTGTTCCATAAAATAATGACTACGTATTGTAGGTTTATATTCATATTCAACTATATAGCGTGGCGATACGTTATCCTCTCGTTATTATCACTCTTGGGGTCTACAAAATTACATAGCGTTGACGACCGGGTGGTCTAAATATCGATACCTGGTGTGTCGTATTTCTGGGTTCGAATCCCAGAGGTGACTCCTGGCTTTTATCATTTTTTCATTTACAATCTCGTAAGAGCTCTTAGCCCCACATTTCAAAATTAATTATTTAAGTTTACGTTATTTGTTATTCTCTATAATACTAAATTTCCTAAATACTTCTATGTACTAAAATAAAAATCAATCAGCAATTTTATTACAATTCCTTCACTAATTAATCGAAAGGAACTTCGTTCCATCCGGGTGTCCCTTGACACCTCTCTTCTTTTTTTTTTACTCTATGGACCTATTGTTTAACGCCAGTTTCGAACGACTTATAGACTTGTACATTACCCAGCTACCAATTTTTTTCATTGAACCACTCAAACTCAACAACATACACAAACATCCATTCCTAACCCAGGATTCGAACCCAGCACACCTGCTTCACAGCCGGTCAATCAACCTCTTCTCCACAAGGCGCGTGTATGCTATTGTTTATTTGAACATTTTAACTATATATAATATATAATTTTTAGTTTAAATATTAAATTTGTAAAATTTTTTGAAATTTCTCTATGAATTTCCTGAAATTTTTTGCAATTTTTTACAATTTTATACAATATTTTGCAATTTTTTTTCAAATTTTTCGTTTCATTATTTGAAATTTTTTTTGGCATTTTCTGAAATTTTTTGGAATTTTTGCAATTTTTTGCAATTTTATGCAATTTTTCGCAATTTTCTGCAGTTTTTTGCAATTTTTTGCAATTTTATGCAAATTTTTGCAATTTTATGAATTTTTTGCAATTTTATGCAATTTTTTGCAATTTTATGCAATTTAGTATTTTAGTGTACATGATTTCCTAGCGCGGTTAACCCCTCGATGGCAACCGTATCTAAGGTAAAATCAAAAAATAATATACAAGTGAGGAATAAATTATTTTTAGTACTTACTTAATGAAAAAAAATAGTGCATTTTTTGCAAATAGATTCTTTAGTTTCCGAATTGAAACATCTAGATCGCTTGTTGGAACTTCAAACCTTGGTGAATATCACTTTGATCTCATTGTAATTCCATTATTGTCCAGGAAGCTTTGTAGAACGCTTTGAAGCGTTCGGATATCATTTTTTCCTCGTAATTTCAGGTCCGAGGAAATCGGTTCTTTGTTCGGATTAATCGCAGGAGGTTTATGTGTAATAACAAGAACAACGGCGAAACCGATAAAATAAAATGGGCATATAAAGAGTCATTTACTACGGGACTACGTAAAAATTTAATCGCTACAGCCAAGATTCGCTACGGATGAGACACTATGTAAACATTTCACAGCGCCAACCTGCTTAACGTATAAATTAATTAGTTGGACGTTTTAAGTGGTAATCTGGTTACCGGACGGGAAGAAATCAAACAAATTTCCCAGTTTTAAATTTGTCGTCAGTTAGCATTACTGAAGAAATTGGAATTTGTTCTCGAAACAGGTGGGAAGATGACGGTATCTTTACGATAGTTTGCATAGATTATTGCTGCTTTCAGAAATTTCAGAATTATCAAGGATTTGCAAATATTGAAATATTGATGTCGAAGATATTACTCTATTTTGGCAAATTTGCAGTCTACGGAGTGAAGGATCGAAAATTTCCTACATGGCTAAATTTCCACAAATTTTGCCACTGGTTTTAAAGTTTTTTGGTCATGCACCTCTCCGCAACTCAATTCCCTAAAATTTGTAGATGGCAACCTGTCGATCCAATTTGACCAAATATTGATGTTGGTTTGTTCTGATTCAAAAACAACCCCAGATACCAAATTTTGGCCTGATGGGGACAGATGAAAACTCCAAAATATACAGTATATATATATATATATATATATATATATATATATATATATATATATATATATATATATATATATATATATATATATATATATAGATATGTATTTATATAGACGTCAAAAACTCGTGGCCCATGGGGTATAAAAAAGAATTCCGCCCTATTCTATCAGACCAATATTGGTATATAACTCAATTCACTACCATGGCAACCGATTAATATCTTCAGTTATAGATTTTCTTTTGGATAACATCAATTTATCAAATTCAATTTTCCGTTTTCCTCAACGGAAAATTGTTATCTAAAAATGGGTATTTTTCAATTTTCTAGTTGAAATCGATTGTGTGTAAAAATATCAAGTTGGGAAGTTCCTATTCTCCGTCCGCGACAATTTTGATGTAGGTCGAACCGATGACCTCTTCGTTTCCATCTTCAGAGAGCTAGGTTTTATCGTAAAGACGTCAAAATAACTATCGGGACGGCGCAGAACTTTCGTGCATAACACGTTATGTTCACAATCGGAGCGGAAATTTAAATGTTGATGTTTGTGTAGAGTCTGTCAAATTGGTCCCGGTTAGAAACCCATCATAACACTCTCAACGCCAAGTGGTCAGCTTAAACTTCTCAATTTGAGTGTATAGTCATCATGTATAGTTATCATTCTGCAGCTCATTTTAAGACCCATAAGGCTGCGGTTATAGTGGATGCGTTTTCTGGCGACCAACTAGTCGGACGTACACGTCAGTACTGATCGTCAGACAACGGTGGTTATAGTCAATGCGTATTTTTTTCTGTGTTCGCGCCTAGACTGTCATTCGTAACTTACATAAAACATGGATATCAACAATAATAATTTTGAAGAATATTATCAGTATGTAGAAAGTCCGCTATTAAAAGTTTTATTACTGTTGGGAAGAAGTGAATATGTTGAAAACTAATGATATCAATTTTTCAATATCCATTTTGACGTTCGCACAAAGTCGCATGAAATATCAAAGCGTTTGAACGACTTCTAACGTCATCGGACGACCGATTCGCAAACACTATAACCATAGTGATACATTATTATGTATTTGATTCATTCCTGCGACATCTGACGTGTACGTCCGACTAGTTGGTCGTCAGAAAACGCATCCACTATAACCGCAGCCTTATGCATCTTGTTTTCGGCAGTTTTTTATTTCTTTCTTCTCTGCAAATTCGCAACTTGATAACCAGTTGAGCAAATAAATCATACTCCAACGGAGTGAAGAATTTCATGCCGCTCGTAAAACTGTCCCGGAAAGCATTTAGTATGTCCACTTCAGCTTGGGAAAGTTATGAAGAATGTTATGCCTATACTGAATGTATGAAATTATAATAATACCAGCTGACCCGGCAAACAATGTTCTGCCATATAAATTATTACTATCTATCTATAGTGCTATTCGCGAAAATATAAACCACCTATGCGTGATACATCCATTTTTGTCGCCGTCGAACGGTACGCCCGCGCGGTCATCAATGCGCTATTTATAGGCATATGACACCAGCACACCCCGCGCCCACTGACCGCTGCCAACCGCGACTAAACGTACGGTCCACCAGCCGCTAAGCCTGTGCTTTTTAAATCTCTGATATCTTCTAAGATATCAATTTTAATGAAATGCTGTTAAGGGTAATTTGGATCTACATGAAATGTACAACGTATGTAATGTATTTGATTGAATAAGGAATAATACTGTATTGTATAAAATAGCTTGGTAAAAAACACATATTTATTTTATAATATGATAAAGATAGTTACCGTGGGTTATCCTCAGGAGATAAATATATAACATCGCGTATTTTTTCATCGATCTTTTTAAGATATACAATTCCGTAGTACATTTATTTAATCTATCTCTTAAGGTTTAGCCTGCGTTTGCGATTTTAGCGAACGAAATAGTTATCCTAACGCCCGGAGGGAAACGTTCATTCCTTGAGCCTTTGGCCGGATGGGCGTTAGGATCTAGTTACGCCATTGGTGCATACAAGATTTTAGTTTTCACGAAAAAATTATTTTATTATAATGAAAAATCGATTTTAAAATCAGTTCATTGCTCCTATACTTTCCATTTTCCTTCTCATAGTAGGCATGCCATTTGTTGATATTTTGACGTTTGTGAATATTTTTGTCATCATATTTAGTGAATGTTATTGCTGCTTTCTTTGTGTAGTCTTATAGAAATAATGGAAATGAAAATGAATTTACCCAAGAATATCATAGGAAATGCAGTCAAAGCTGCGAATAATTCATTGCCGGAGAAATCCAGAGTCGTATACGACAAGGATTATCAAGTATTTAGTCAATGGAAGTTGCTTCATTTCTCCTCGTACAATTAGCGGGCGTTATGATCCATTATTCCCGCTCATTACGCCCTAGGGCATAATGAGTGTATTTATAGCAACCGTATCTAAGGTAAAATCAATAGATAATTTACAAGTGAAAAATAAATATATTTTTCAGCTTTTCTGTACCATAATATCTATGTATTATCCATTCAAATCTTCCTCTTGATTCACTCTATCTATTGCTAAAACCTGGATTGAAGTCCGCTGATCAGTTTACAAGATCTAAGCGAACAGACAGCGGGAGCAACTTGATTTTATACTAAAGATGTAATGATCCAACAAAAACGTTAAAATACACCAAACGCGTTCGAAACTACTCCCTTACTTTTCTGGAGTGGAAAATTCATTGGAATGAGTCATCAAAAACAATACTAATTTGTATGACACGTATCGATCACGAGGTCAGCATTGCTTACTTTGTCGGAATATGAAGTTTTCTTTTGTATAAGGACTCAAACAACTTTGTCTATACGCAGAGTAGATACGTTCTCACATAGTGATTATATTTGAACACGAAATACATAATAAGGTTAATTGATTTAGTTATATTCACAGATAGCTTGGAATCTTGCTTTTTGGCCTTAATGTTCTGATGAAATTGTCAGTTTCTATTAAAATTAGTTTTCATCAGATGAAAATTCTTTATAGAGTCAATTTTACATGAGTAGAAATGAATTAACTGAAGTATTGTATGGCCATATATTAATTTCGTCTTCACTTTACATCAAATGGAAGATCGTGCGTTATGCATGATTTTATTCGGTGAACAATGCCTCCCTCGCAAATTTGCGATACGGCAAGTTGCATTATTAAGAAATAATCCTTCAACAATTGTTCCGCGAAGCAATACGGAGGAAACTACAAGACCGAACTAATGCGAGCGAGAAACTTTCGTCGAGACCGAGATATAAGGTTCGAAACTTCACTGCACGCCCGAAGTCCATTGAGTCCTTTATACATTGAAAACGTTTTCTGTTGGCTCAAAGTGCATGTGACTTAGTTCAATTAAATCCGATTAATCCCGAGCTTCTAAAGTTTGATTAAACTAGAGTTCAGTGGTGTGCTTTGTAGAGATCTGAAAAGTAGCGCCTTCGTACCTTTTACATAAAGAGAAATTACTTGATGTTAGTGGTGAATTGGTATTAAATAGTTTCTGTTTTACCGCGTTGACACATTCGAACAACTTTAGGTGTTGTCTGAACCAAACGAAATTTGAGGACAAGATGTTTAGTGATTGCTTTTGTTTCGATAAATCGCCAGGAAGAAATGTTCTGGTTTCGAGTCGTAATGAACAAAATCGTTTCGAAATCAATAACACGAGTTAAATAAGTTTTTTGAAATTGTGGTGAATTTAGTTAGGGGGCGTTCAAGTATTACGTAACGCAATCTGGGGGGGGAGGGGGGTTCTTGTAAAAGGTTACGATGCGTTACAGGGGCGGGAGGGGGGTTCGAACAACGCGCTACGTAACATTGATTTTTATTGAAATAAAAAACTAGAGAATTTGAATCTCCGAAGTTGTTAACTCTTTTCGTTTAACCTCGACTGTATTATTCGTCATTTATATTTTGTTTCCGTTGCCAGTTTTCATCAAGTGTTTTAAACACGTAATACATATATATATATATATATATATATATATATATATATATATATATATATATATATATATATATATATATATATATATATATATATATATTATATACATATGTAGAGTAAGAGAGACTTTTGAAATTGGGTTTTTGATGCCAAGCATCCTGAAATGTCATGAAACGAAAAACTATCTTGGGCCTAGGTCCTACTTTGCTGATCGCACCCATTTCAATAAGCAGGTTTTCAAAGTGAAAACCTGCTAATAAGCGAAAATTGAATAATGCATGAGAAAAATAATGGTGGATGAAGTTAGCTAAAAATGTATGCAACGACAGGTCTAAGTCAGGAAAACGGCATAATTAAATGTAAGATTAGTAGCAAAAGCTTATTAGGACAAATTTGAGCCCTTTTCAACATATCACATTATGTACGATTGTTTATTAATTGAAAATCTCTTGTTTTGTTTATTATTAACGAAAACACGATTAAAACAATAAAAACGGTATTTTAGCAACTTTCCGGTAGTTTGCGCAACATATTTGTGACTTAGGTAAAAATGGTCACTTGGGTGTTACGTAACGTTTATAGGGGGGAGGGGAGGGGTTCATGAAAACATTACGGAGCGTTACATAGGGGGGAGGGAGGGTCAAAAATCTTCAAAAATTGCGTTACGTAATACTTGAACGGCCCCTTATTCCTAGATAGGGGCTTTTGTGGAATTTGTTTCTCATGGTTTTGATTATTAACAATGAAAATCGGTTGAAATATAATTTCGGAATTGACAACAATATCAATAAGAATTTGTGGTTTGCTCTATATGCTACCACAGCTATTTTCAACATGTAGGGTTTGCTCCTCTAGCGGGGTAGGGAGGCCTTCTTAGTCAAAACGTACTTTAATTAAAAACAAATTTGATAACTCTTTGTGACTTCCTTGGGCCTGTCTACCAGAGCAAAGTTTTCCGAAAGAAGACTTAATATTAGAAATAGAAATTCTCAGTTTTTTTTCTTCTATATTTAGCCGAGATCTTTATTTTGCCTTCAAAGAAGCCACCGCAGAAAATACAGTTTCACAAAAGTAGGATGTTCAGAATGGAAATAGAATGCGAAAACCTTTGTTTATATTGCGGAAACTCATCATCTTCTTCTTCCCAAAATTCAAACAGTGATTTATTACTGAATTATCTTTTGGTTTCCCCATTTGTTGTGAAGTCTGAAAGGTTGGGAAACGGTGGCCTACTATTTGTATGAAAAGAGAATACCAAATCTGAAGAAGAATCTTCAGACACTAGATTTTACTAAAAATTAATTTGCATATAATTAATTACTGTTATCATTTATTTCATTCAAACTTCTCCATTATAATCTAATGTCTAAAGTTATTTCTCCAAATTTGACATTATTCTCCATTCAACTTGTACGGTTGAAAACAAACCACATGATTCTAATGACGTTTTGTGCCTCAACTTTTCGTTTATCCTTTTTCCCGATTTTTCATTTTTTTTTAATAAAAAAGATTAAAAAATGAAAAAAAAATTTCGTTCTATTATTCATCGCGATGATTGATTATCAGTATTCGAATAGATGATTGAGTATTTTCGAAAATCTTTAATAATATTATATATTTATATTTATATAGAGTATCTTACTAACATTAACAAACACTGGTACTTACCGGACTTCATGATCGCTATCCTCAACTTCTACTGAATCACTTTCTTGATTTGATTCTTCATTAATACAATAAGGATACATCTGACTCGCACGCCTTGCTTTGTCGTGATGGACACAGTTTTAGGCGTAGTTTTCATTCGACAAGTGTCTGGAACGTAACGCGGGCTAAAATAGTTATTTATGTACCAAGTGCGTTATATGGATCATTACGCCCGGAGGGAAACATTCGGCCCGAGGGCCTCTGGCCCGAGGGATGAACGAAAAAATTATTATATTATGATGAAAAAGCGATTTTAGAATCGTTTCATTGCTCCTATCCATTTTCCTTTTCATAGTAGGCATGTCATTTGTTGATATTTTGACGTTTGTGAATATATTTGTCATCATATTCAGTGAATGTCATTGCTGCTTTCTTTGTGTAGTCTTATAGAAATTATGAAAATGAAAATGAACATATCCAAGAATATCATAGAAAATGCAGCCAAAGCTGCGAATAACTAATTGCCGGAGAAATCTAGAGTCGTATACGACAAGGATTATGAAGTATCAATGAAATTTGCTTCATTTCTCCTAGTACAATAAGCGGGCGTTTTGAATCCATTATGCCCGCAAATGCGGGCATAATGGCCTAGGGCATAATGAGTGTGTTTATAGCAACCGTATCCAAGGTGAAATAAACATATAATATACAAGTGAAAAATAAAACTTATTTCATTCGTGTTTTGAATTACAAAATGATTTTGTCCATTGTATATCGAAACTTTTATGCTGACTTTCCACGATTATCTCTATTGATCATTTTGCATTTTATGTTTTCGAACTTCCACCACCTGTGGTGGTTTATATGCTTTTAGCGCAAATGGATTGTGATTGTTTGGAAGAGAAATGTTCAGTTCGGATGAAATTTGTCAAGTTCGGAACTGTATAATACGAAGATTACGGCGCTATGAATATCTTTACGGTTGATGAAATCGTAAAAGCTCAATTTGGAGGTACAGGGTCATCTGTGAAACGAACCAATTCGGGACTAAGTTAAATTGATTATAAACGCCGTAGGCGCAAGGGAACCCTGCGTTAATGTATTCGACGTCGACGTCGAATACTGATTGAGATTGACGCTCGTACCTATTGCATAGACGAGAAATCTGAGTACTTCTCTCCTCTTCCCCCTTCGATTCATCAGTCGGTCTATCTCCTGACGATTAGATAAAACGCCGTTTGCATATCTGGTTTATTAGCGTGTCAGATTGACAATCGGACCGACGCGAGAGTTGCGAATGACGGTCGAATTTATATGCGACGTCCTCGAAACGTTGTTTCTGATGGTAATTTATGGTCTTTGCGCTTTTGGACGCGACTAGTTTCCACCCAGTGTTGCCAACTATACCAACTTTTCGGTAGATCTACCAACTTTTAGTGTAACTTCTATCTACTACCTTTTAAAAAAAATCTACCAACTCTTCAAATTGTGAAAAAATTCTATCTCTATATCCGCAAAAATGATATTGATGACCTCAATTTTAACCCCGAGGCGAAGCTAAAGAGGTTATAGTCTCACGACAAAATGTTGGGATCTGGTCCGATTTTAAAAATTCCAACGGATATCGATAAAACACATATGATTTCATAAGAAAAGTGTTTTCAAAAACTTTTTCCCAAGAAGAATAAAAAAATTATAGCTTTTTTTAGATAGGCATTACGACATGCGCATGCGCCGAGGGGTTTTATCATTCCTAGTGCTACGCAGTAGGATGTCCGGATTTTTTTTTTCATCAATCTGTCTTTCTATTTACGTAATCCCTCAAAGAGTTCATTGAATATATAGTCCATGAAATATTATGCTTTTCAAACTACTCTCATTATAGAAAAAAAATTGCTCAAAGTTATTGTATTGAAAATTTTACATTAATTGACTCTAATAATAATATACTATAGAATCTCAAGTGTACAATCAATTATCACTGCTATAAATTGTCTTCAGGTTTAGGTTAGTATATTTATACTACTAAAAGAATTCAATATTAACTTAATTTTATTAATTAATATAACTTTTCAGAGTAGGATTGGTGGAAAACTATCAATTTATGAAATCATATCTCCTTTTGAGACAAATTGGCAACACTGTTTCCACCTGAGAATCCTCCGAGATGGCGAAATAAAGGCTGCAGACGATGAGCGTTTCTTAAGAATATACGCTATTTTATGGCGGCAGTAAAATTTCGGCGGGGCCGTATTTATATTCTCTTTTCGAAATACGTATTCGATCGGCGATATCGACAGCGAATCCGTACGAAAGACAAACGTTTTTCTTTGTTCGTTTCGGACCTTCGGGGCGCGGTTCGGATTCGTGGACGGATAATAAATAATATTTCGTAATGCGCACGTACCTCTTTGCTCTTCTTCGTTTCTCGTAAATACTGAATTATTTGCACAAGGGCATTTGTTTCCTGTGTTGCGCTTCTTCGTTTGTCGTTCGAATTATTCGTGTATGTGTGTGGGGGGGGGGGTGAAAGTTTACGATTTATGTGCTCAAATATTTGTTAGAATACAACGGAATTTTTGGGTACGTTTTAATAGATCCGTCTTTAGTTTACGCGGTTTGAATGATCTTCCATGATTTTCTAATCGTTGATGCTTGATAATGATGAGTTTTTTTGAGTGTCTGAAATAGTTATTTATGTACCAAGTGCGTTATATAGATCCTTACGTTAGGATCTAGTAACGCACGTGGTGCATACAAGATTTTATTTTTCACGAATAAATTATTTTATTAAAATGAAAAATCGATTTTAAAATCGGTTCATTGCTCCTATACTTTCCATTTTCCTTCTCATAGTAGGCATGTCATTTGTTGATATTTTGACGTTTGTGAATATTTTTGTCATCATATTTAGTGAATGTCATTGCTGCTTTCTTTGTGTAGTCTTATAGAAATGATGGAAATTAATAAGAATTTACCCAAGAACATCATAGAAAATGCAGCCAAAAATGCGAATAATTCATTGCCGGAGAAATCCAGAGTCGTATACGACAAGGATTATGAAGTATTTAATCAATGAAAGTTGCTTCATTTCTCCTCCTACAATTAGCGGGCGTTATGATCCATAACGTCCGCTCATTACGCCCTAGGCCTTAATGAGTGTATTTATAGCAACCGTATCCAAGGTGAAATAAACATATAATATACAAGTGAAAAATAGTTCATTAGTTGCTCTATATTCGATATATTTTCCTTTTCGTGGTATGCGGTTACACATATCCTATAGTGCCATCTGAAATCTTAAAGTTGATATCTAGATCTACACAACGGTAGTAGAAATAATATTGCAGGTCCATTGCCCCTCAAGTTGAAAATCTACCCTTATGAGGAAGTTTTGAAAAAATTCTGGTGCAATAATCTTATTTAAATAGTATCCCTTTATTCGCTATATTTTCTTTTTCGTCGTATATGTAACTACACATGCCCTATAGCCTATAGTGCCTTATGAAATCTCAAAGTTGGTAACTAGATCTACGAAAATGGTGTAGGATATAGTAATATTGTTTTTCGACTCTCCCTCATATTAAAAACCTGTCCTTATTAGGATTTTTTTCACAAATCCATACTCTACAAAAAATTCAGTTGCAATGATCTTGCTTGAATTTCAAATCATTATTGTTTTTTAATTATAAGTTTTATTAGCTAAGTTAATTAGTTGCTTCATATTCGACATATTTTCTTTTTCTTGGTATGGTAACTACACATTCCCTATAGTTCCATATGAAATCTCGAAGTTGGTAACTAGAACTACGAGAAAACTACAAATTTTTTCGAAGATTATTTTTTGAAAATTATTTCGAGAACGTATTGATTTATTATGGAATATAATAATAATAATAATATACTAATTATGTTCATTCAGCAATAACAATTGATCATGTACAAAGAACAAAATATAAAATTAGACAATATTTACCAATCATTCAATGAATAAACCTCGAGTACTTAATTCAATGGAGGCATTCCGTTGAATATTTTCGGCGCATCACAAGACATTTTCGGAAAGATATTGATATAGTCGATGTCGTAGATTAATTTATTATTTGGAATTGTTGGAAATGTCGAAATTTCGAAAATCCCATCGAATGCCCGTAAAACAGTCGACACTAGGCGAAATTTTAATTAATGCGTCGTTTTTGCTCTCCCGCTCGGGCATTGCGAGTACAAAAGAACGGATAAATCATCGAGAATGCCCACTTTGTATGCGGCCCGTTGCAATTTAGTAGTATTGCGCTAATTTTTCGTCGGACGTTCAGTTTTGGCCGCCGTAACGTTGTTGCGCTGTCATTCATATTTCTACCCGAAGATATATCGTCTCAGAAGTGTTGAAAATTAACTAGTCGATCTATTTCTGAATTAAGAGATTATTCAAGGATATTTCGGCGGTCTCATTTGAGGATATAAATAGTGACGAATGGTCCTCTAATAGCATCGATATTCTCGAAATAGTCTAAAATAAGCGAAACGTTCTATATTTGATGATCACGGCTGAAATAACAGGTATAAGCAGCTCCTTTTCAATAATTACGAAATAACGAGTTTAATTATGATTGGATTTCGAATTTAATTGATTTTTACTGGCTAGGATCTCAATTATTCCACGTAGTACTTCATCATTCACATCAACACGATAAACTCATTTATTTTTATATTTTTAAAGTTTATTCTTCGGAAACAATTTCAGACTATCACGCTCTACCATTTTTTTTAATTGAAGTCGACTCTACATTCATTATTCGAATTTCCTCAGATCAAGAAACAATTTAAAAAATAATTACTTGTGCTACAGACTAGTAATTTTTTCAGTCAGTTTTTTCTTTAAATTGTGGAGCAAGGAAATTCTCAATCAACAGAAAGATCATATTATCATATTATCAATAGTTCGGCATCTCAGTCGAGGGGTCTCTTTAAAATTCGACTGGCATAAATTTGTTCTTCATGTTTCGTTTACAACATGTATTGAGCGCTGACGCTGTCGACGTAAGACTAGAACACTTGGAACACTTGCGTTCTAGCCAGCTGGGCGTTATAATATCGTTCCCATAATCCCGTTATTTTTCGGTAAGTTTCCGAAACATATTTCCAAGATCTTACCGGGGCTTCACGGAGTGATTTGTGCCCGCCGCGACCGAGCCAGGTATTACGGAGTAAATAAGACGGACGAGCCAAAATGGATGATTTAATGTACTCTTAACGTCATCGTCGCTAATGAAGAACGGACCCGTGTCTACTTTGGGGGCAAAGAAGTTTGAATAACGGCCGACACATTTGGATCGGATTCAAATTCGATCAGATTTCCCTCGTTGTGTAACTGTGAGTCTCTTAATGGTCGTTTCAATTAAAATAGTGTCGAGAGAATTACGACGAAAAAAGTATTATATTCCGTGAAAGGATAGATCTGAAGATGGCGCAAATGGGAAAATTATAGGGGCGTTATCTGTGTCGAGCGTAACTCGGTCAGATATCGGTAGGGTTGAAGTCGATCTTTAAGAAAGTTCTTGATAGTATTAAAAGTGGATATCAACCACTTGCCATATATAGCGAATGACTTTATGATCCTTTCGAGCCGTTCTTGGTGGCAATAACCGTCAACATATTGTCTTTATTTCAGTGCAGTGTTTCTTCCACTAACAGGAGGAGGCCTGTCGTTGCATCTATATCTGGCCATTAAGGTGTAGCTTCCATGAGTAGCAGTCTTGAGATCATTTCCAACTGGGGTTCTGGCAATTTAGTTTACTTTAAAAGACACAAGCAACCGAGTTTTCAAAAAAAACTTCCCTCGTGGATCCTCGAGTAGTTTACCAACTTACCGTAAAACTTTAGCAGATTTCGGAACATATTTGACAATAAATCTAAAACCTTCGCCAATAATCCACAAGAAAAAATCTCATTGCAACAAATATCAATAAGGCTGTAAATGCAGAATATTTGAATAGAAAATACTAAGAGGTAACTGACAAAAAAAAATTGTTGAGAGGCTGCCAAAGTAGGCAAACGATTGGGGTAACTTTGGCATGATATATATTTCGCTTAAAATATGAAAGCAGACTGCTCTAAAGGTCTTCGTTGGCACCGTTTTTACTTTTAGTTTAGATTTTGACCATTTCTTCAAAAATGCCATAATATAATATTCGTGAAAAACTCATTAAGTTCGTGTAATCCTACAGCAGCACGAGCACGTTTAATATTTGAAGCTAAGCGGACACTTGGACTATTTCGTAATATGAAAGGCTGAACAAAATCAGGTCCAGGTGTATTATTACGAAATTCTTTCAACCTGGTTCCTTGTTTTTCTAGGTATTCACGTAAATCCAGCTTTGTTAGTGGAAAGCCCCAATTGCTTACCGTCGTCAGTGTGTGTTTCAGGAACTGCTCTTTCTCTTGGGTAAATACAATCGGATGACCTATTGTCTTGGTGTGCCTTCTGGGCTTGAGACATCCCCCCTCTTATGGCAGCTAACGCTTGTTCTAATTGCTGGGGGGTGTAGTTACAGTATGTACGGCCCCCAATTTTCTTAATGTAGTGGCACGGCATTTTTCTAATAGTTTAAAGCTCTAATAAAGAAAGGAACCTGAAAAAACCGCGAAAAGAAATAAAAGGGATAAAAAATTATTTTCAAAAAAACAAAACGAATAACTGGCAAAGTTACCCCCGGTGCCAAAGTTTTACGGTATTGAACTAACTAATAAATACATGAGCTGGGAATGGGCATTAATTTAATTCAATTTGACACCATTGCCAAGTCAACTGCAAAAAAGCTTAGTTGCCTTTTTCGTGATTTGAATCTGTTTACGCCAAAGCACCTGACCTGAGTACTCCTTGTACTTGATTGGCTACTTCCCTCAATCATCAAATAAAATTGGCGGCATCTATGTCTTATAGATATCACTCCAGGTGTCCTGTATCCCATTCCACCAGGAGCAAAATTCACTCGTCACAGAAGCAATGTAGATAATGCACAACAATGTGCAATGAATAATCTCCTCGGAAAATTCATCTCATCTGCCGCGGTGTACCACGGATACTTATGTGAATTTACATAGCGGTTAGTTAATATTGAGTAAATTTGAACAGGTATTACCTCTCAAGATAAATCGTGAAAGTTGAAGAGAATTATGACTCCGAATTATAAATCGCTAGGCATACTCGAGACAATCCCGCATAAAGTAAGTTAGCCCGGAAAATGATGTATATGTATCTTCAGGGCTCGTAATTCGTAAGCCGAAGCTCGAAGATGCAGGAGGTAGTCGGTCAGTTTTAGATATCTGGTTGGGCTATAAACTCGATAATTATGAGATTATCTACGGTTGAAGACTCATCTGAAATTCGTCTTTTGGTTACTAAGAACTTTCTTGAAAGTATTATGATTATTTAACATTGTGGACCCCCTTTTTTTCAGCCCCACCAATATTTTTTGTTTATATGTCATACCGAATGTGAAAACGAAATTTGTATACTAAAAAAACCAAAATCAACATATTACTCGATTTGTAACGTCGTTACACCTTCCACTGAACCAAATTGGCTCAAAAACAATCCGAACCGTTCTCTCATGGATACTGCGTACCTGAAGTTAATAGCTCAATTCCTTCAAAATTTATTGTGGGAACGAACACACCGACCGACCGGTGCCCAAATTAATTTTTGTACACGTTTTGGGAAAAATTTGGCCGATTTAGCTAAAAAAAAATTTGACCGTTACTATACTTCCCATCACATTGTGATGTGGAATTATTCTGGTTAATCGTGGAAAGACAAGCGTGTGAACTTCAATACAAGAGAAATTCCAAATCTTTTGACCTTCAAGTTGTTCGAGAACAAACAAAGCTTCATTGTTCTGTATTATATATACATTTCAATTTCTCAATCTGCATATGGTTGTTGGATATATGCGAGGATTTTATTGCTCATATTATACTTTCAGCAGTATATTATTGGCGAGTGTACGTTCATTGTCACAAAAAATTTAACAGTGTCTCGGGTTATTTCGGCGATATATTTTCAAGTAATTCAGTGATCATGAACCTTCGAATTCGTTCTGCGAACGACCCATCAGAAACGGTCCGATGCGATGGTTATATTTTCGACGTAACCTTTACCGAGTTGGAATTATAAAATAGCGATATATGATCAGTAGCACACGCACGTGGGATGACACAGAAGAACGGCCTTGTCTAGTTACCAAGAGTAATTCAGATCATTTTCTCACCTTGGAGTCGAACGTGGGCTAACTATTTGCTTCGGATATTGGCCAATTACATGCATGATTACAAGCGTACATATAAAACGATACGAATAGTGTGTTAGCTGCTATGAATCGATATATCGGCTCAATTATCAACTGTGACGAACGATTATTGTGCCACTGTGTGTGAACGAAGTTTAATGTATGGCGAAATAATCGGCGGATTTTCAGCTGAGGTCTAATCGCCTGTTAGAATCATTAGATTTCTTTGTATACCTTTTTTTTTTTGAGAAAAACGTGGCATTAGAGGTGACACTGTAACCTTTGCCGGAATAATCATCGTACCATATTTCTTATTTCTTAAAATTGTTTCATGTGGAACGATTTGTGATCTCTATGATATGTAGTAGTCGGTATTCTTATATTATATACAAACACAGTAATTGTCTAGCTGTCGAAAGTGTTATTTTCATTACAAAGACATTAATTTGACGTTGCCAGCGTAAAAATTGCATATATTTCACAATAAAGAATCTACACTGACAAAACGGTCGTCGAAAATTGAAAACAAAATACAGTATTAAAATGAAAAAACATGTGCCCTTTCATTTATTTATATTCAATTCACGCCATTCAGATAAATGAAAGAGATGTTTTCCTTTCTAAATGATATTGTATTTTGTTCAATTTTCGATGTCGAATTTCGTATTGTCAGTGCAGATTTTTCACTGTGAAGTGCATGCAAATTTTATGCTGACAATATCCAGTTATGTCTTGATGATGAGAATGAAGTTTTTCGAAATCTCGACAATTTATTAAAGAGTACCTACTATTTGAGTATGGTCATTCCTGATTTATTGCAACCCCCAGGAATAGTATATTCTGTAACAAGGTTAGAATGAAAATTCGATGCGAGTGGAAAAGTTCCGAGCGCGAGTCGAAGGCGAGCGTGAGGAACCACGAGCATCACGAATTTTCATTCTAACCGAGTAGCAGACTATACTTTCTCCACGATCGAAAACTTTAAATATATATTTTTATATGAAAACGAACAAAATTTATATTACAGAACTCAATCACAATTATATTAGGTAAACAATCAATAATTCAAGAAACATTCTACTTTGTATTAATTGTTATATTTGTACAGTTCTCGAAATGAAAACTGGTGCATTATTGGAAGAATTTTCAACAATTGCGTGGTTTGTAGAAGATGAACTAACAGTCACATAATTTGAAGTGGAAGGCATGATTAGCGGTGTATTAGATCCAGTAATTGATGAGACTATCTTATTTGCTTTATTTATTCGATTTTGCACCGAATTTTCTATGTATCCTTCTGGCACTTGAGAAGACTTCCACCTCCCATGCCTTTTTAGTGTTTCCATATCTGATCCTGTGTCCACTAACACAGTAGCCGACGTTTTCCGATAACAATGACCAGTGTGGTGGTGTATTTTCACACTCTGATTCTGAACCACTGCATAAATTCATAATACTTATTATATTTTCGAATGAAAACGTGACAGCAATAATTTTGACACTCACTCAAATTTGTCACTACGATGACAATCAACTGCGTCAAGGCTAATGTCATTGCTAGCCAGTGTGAGAATATTATTCTATCACAAGGGAGAGAAAGCAAATACATTTAAATTGCATGGGGTCAGAGGTGTTGCAGAATATTTCTTCAATCTCAAGAGAGAGAATTCCAGCATTCTGTAATCAAATTTGATATCAGAATCGACGAATTCTGTGATGATCGTGGAGAAAATACTTTCTTAATTGCTTCCTAAACTCAATTTCAAGTTCAGTCAAAACACTACCTGTCCATCAAAGTATATATATATATATATATATATATATATATATATATATATATATATATATATATATATATATATATATATATATATATATATACGGGATGAGTAAAAACGAAATAGAATATTTTTCAATCGATTAAAGGGGGTTCTCGGTATGTCCCTTACCTACTCTAAATTTCACCCAGTACTGAGAAAAGCTGATTTAACTTCGATGATTTTCCGAAATGAAAATAATAGCAAATTTCCAGTCTAATTCTCTCATATTTCCAGACTTCTCCGCCCCAGTGTTGTTCAAAACAATTCAATAGGAACTTCGCGAACGAAACTTTTCATTGAATTTGTGCCATCGTAATTCATCGCAGCCGACACCCGGGTGGGCATTGCCGAGACTTATTGGATATTTGTTTCAAATGCCGAGGTCACGAGAGTATATCACTTCATTCAGGAAAAATTTGTTGTTCCTGCTGCCGATCTCAGTTACGCAATTATACCTGTGTGTGGGCGCTAAAAAGCTGCCCAGCTTCTTGTTAATTAATACACTTACACATGAATTATGCTATAATTCCAACGGAGGAATATTGAGGAACATTTTGTTGCTGAATGTTTCTCCTTGTTGCCAAGGGTAGAAACTTATGGCAACATACGTAAATTTCTTGTTTCCACTGAAGCAACTGAAATTGTCAATAGTTGCATATTATTTAGTAGAAACATATAGCAATAGTTGCATATTATTTAGTAGAATCAATTTGTTGCCGAAACATACAGAAATTCTAAGGTACGTTTAGGAACATTTTTGAAACATTTTCGGAACCACAGAAATGATCCTCAATGTTCCTCCGGTTTCACTAAAACCGTTATATTCCTCGAGCGTCGGCTTTATCATTTTTTTATTAACAAAGAAAAATAAATAACATTCCACTTGAAAGAGGCGTCAAACAAGATGTCACATTGTCACCTTGACTGTTTAGAACATGCACTTGAAATAGTTATTTTCGTAATCCCATACTGTTATTTTGATTGAACGGTATTCAGATGACAATTGAAAAGTCAGTGTTAACGGTCGCCCATAACGGCCGGCGGCCGTTAAGAAATCACTTGTTCAAATATTTATTTCAAAACATCATTCTGCTTACAATAACAACATTGAAATCTTGGTCCACAGCGAGTTGGGAGAATAAACCTCTGATTTTCATTTCGCATAGGCTAAAAATACATCTTCATTAACCACCTTTACATTCTTGCTTTTACGCCACATCTCAAAATTTTCATATTCTTTTTGATATCGCTCTTGAGTTATTTTCGGCAGTTAATCAACACTCGCTGCACTGCACATGATTCTCCCAATATTTCTAAAGGAATTTGATTTTGTTCCTCAATTTCATCAATTTCATCCATAGTCGTCGTTGAAGTGAACTTGAGAACACAAAAAACTGACGTTGTTTATAAAACTGTCAAACTGTTCCATGACAACAGAGTGCACGGCGTTGGGATTTTTCTTTAGAATTGCGAGGTACGGGGTTTTTTCCTTTCTTCGGAATCAAAATATAATCTTTCAACGGGATTACGAAAAATTTTTTACGACACACGGCCGATACGCAAATAACGGATTCGGCTGCGCCTCGGATTATAACTAACCGAATCCGTTATTTGCGTATCGGCCGTGTGTCGTAAAAAATTTTTCGTAATCCCGTTGAAAGATTATATTTTGATTCCGAAGAAAGGAAAAAATCCCGCACCTCGCAATTCTAAAGAAAAATCCCAACGCCGTGCACTCTGTTGACATGGTACATTTTGACAGTTTTATAAACTACGTCTGTTTTTTGTGTTCTCAAGTTCACTTAACGACGACTATGGATGAAATTGATGAAATTGAGGAACAAAATCAAATTCCTTTAGAAATATTGGGAGAATCATGTGCAGTGCAGCGAGTGTTGATTAACTGCCGAAAATAACTCAAGAGCGATATCAAAAAGAATATGAAAATTTTGAGATGTGGCGTAAAAGCAAGAATGTAAAGGTGGTTAATGAAGATGTATTTTTAGCCTATGCGAAATGAAAATCAGAGGTTTATTCTCCCAACTCGCTGTGGACCAAGATTTCAATGTTGTTATTGTAAGCAGAATGATGTTTTGAAATAAATATTTGAACAAGTGATTTCTTAACGGCCGCCGGCCGTTATGAAATAATAACGGCCGGCGGCCGTTAACACTGACTTTTCAATTGTCATCTGAATACCGTTAAATCAAAATAACAGTATGGGATTACGAAAAACTAAATATAAGTTATATATAAAATATATATATATATATATATATATATATATATATATATATATATATATATATATATATATATATATATATATATATATATATATATATATATATATATATATATATATATATTAGGAGTTTTTAACGTCAGTTTCAAAACTCCGTGTTTTATTTCAGTTGAAATATAATTTTGAACAATGTTCCACCAAGTGTTGTTCTAGTAGTGAATTGACGTTATTAATTGACTTATACTTATCTAGGTTATGTGTGACTTTGTCCGATGAAGTGTGAGTAAACAAGAATTCCGCGAATAAAACGATCTTCTCCCGAAGCTGGGGGAGCTCTACTATAATCGAATTATTTCCAGTTTTCGGAGGAACATTTAATCTCATAAATTTGTGCTATCTTTGGGAATCGTAAAGCAGAGCAGATCCCGCCACCAGTGTAAAAACAACCGTTTGTTTTTTATGATATCGAAAAAGTTAATATGTTCAACTACTGTTCATACGTCAATTTACGTAAAATTATTATACTAATTCGTTTATATATGTGGAGAATAATTTATCTTGGAGTTTATTTCGGGTACGCTTATATTCTCGTAGTGTAGAATATTGTCAGCTGGTGCTACACGATTTTCGTATAGAACTTCATTTATCTAAATCCGTTTAAGTGTATTTTATTATATACTGGATTTGTTCGTTTTAGGAACAGAGGTCTTAAATTAATACTCAAGGGAAAGCTAATCTTGAAGGATTTTCGAATTAGGTAATTCTTTCATCCGTTGATCTAAATGTTCTTCAAAATTTTTGGGAAGAGCTTTATGATGCCCTTGAGTATATTTCAAGATTCTTAGAAAGTTGTTCGGATCGAACGCCTACTAGTTTTTGATGCCGCAATAGATATTTAGAATTTAGTAGGAATTGCAGAATACTAAGTTAAATTATAAGTGTTCCGTGAAAAATAATAATTACTAATTTTTTCCAAGATTGTGATGAAAGACATCATAAAAAAAGCATAAACACACCTAATATGAGGTATATATGGTCATCTGCGTCGTAATGACATATCCACGTTTTGTTAAATAAACCTTCACGCATATTTTGAGAGTCTGCTTTTGGTCGGCAACCTCCTTGTTAGTTGTATTTTCTACGAAAATTTTAGACTGTTGCACTGTATGGAAAATCAACTGTGAGGTTCGGGGGTGGTTCTTCAATCCTTATATTCCCTGGAAGTTTTGGCATCTCCAGCGGCCTCCAGTCCGAATGAGCTGAAATTTGGCGCAGGGGTTTTGAGGCAAAACGTAACTAACCAAATTTGAATAAAATCATTAAAAATTTAGGCATTATCAAACTCTGGAGAAATGAGTGGTGGAGAGGTGCATCATTTCTTATTGCTGGCAAAAGATGTGGAAATTGATTATGAACAATAGATATGTCCGCAATATAGCCTTCTAATATTTTGAAGGCTCCATGAGGATACAAAAAACTGTTTTTGGATGATTATTACACTTCCAAACCTGCTCTAAATTTAGTTAGATTGTTGAAAAGTTGTACGTGAAATGAGTTGACGCTGAGAAACTGCGTTTTGGCGGTATAAACTTTTTCTCTGAACGCCGCCACATATAGATGGGATTTTAATCCTGTCGATCTTGGTAGCTTCGGATTTTGCAATCAGGTGGATACTTGAGCAATTCAAATTATTTCATTTTATTTTGGAGTTTTGAGGCAAACTTTGACTTGAGCATTTCGAATCATTTCATTTTATTCTGGAGTTTTCGGGCAAACTTGGTGGTCAGTGAAACCTGATTCAACGTATTTGTTCGACGCAACAATTCGCCATCGTAATTTCGGAGGTCGGAAAAGCGCATCAGCGTTAGAGTAAAATATAATCCTCGTTTAAATCAACTGCCAAAATGAGTGTCGGCGGCACAAAGGAATTCGCGCGAGCGGTGGTTAGCCCGGCCGGAATTCGTTTAAATAGGGCAGCGATTCGAGCGATATTTTCCCCTTAATCGCCTCTATCCGCGAAACGTCGGCAACAGCAAAGTCGATATGATTGACAGCCTCATTAAGAAAACACGGCGAAAAGTTTCGTGGAAGTTCCGATCGGGTAACGCGAGGGTTTTTTTTTCGGGCAGGAAATGAAACCCTCGATTGTATTATTCTCGCAAGCGAATTATGGCGGAAATCAAATTGGTTCTTGTTGAACGCGATGTACTTCGGACGTGTTAGGGTACGTTCATATTGGCCGCAAGCTTGCGCAAGTAATTTGGTGGCACACGCGTGCGCAAGCGTGCACATACAAACAAAATCTGCAGGAGACCGACAGAAACAAGTGGTGACTTGTCCATCGCCGCTCACACTGCCCGCCACCAGCAAGTGCACGCTTGCGCAAGCTTGCTCCGACTCGACTTGGAAACAAAAATATTTGTTTTGTGGTTGCAAGCCTGCATGATCTCAGTTGATTTTTGACCATTGACTAGTGACTGTGGCTTGTTTATAATAATCAACTTGCACCTGCTTGCATTGAGTGTGAGCATATTTCTGTTAACGCCAACTTGCGCACGCGTGTGCCACCAAATTACTTGCGCAAGCTTGCGGCCAATATGAACGTACCCTTATTTCGTCGAGATTCGCCATGTCGCGTTAGATTAATATAACGTTAAGCTACAGTTCCATTTTTGTTGCTGTTGCGTGTTTCCGAAAATGTTCTTTAAAAATTCTTTATGTTTGGGCAACAAATGTTGACTGTTTCTACTTGTCACCCTTCTAGTTACGATTCCACCGGAGTAACATTTTTGTAGCTGCTGCGTGTTTCCGTAAATGTTTCTTAAAATTTCTTTATTTTTCGGCAACAAATGTTGACTTTTCCTACTTGTCGCCGGTTTTCCATTTTGAGAGGTAATTTTCAAAAGATAATAGGAAACATGTTTAAAAAAATCCATGTTGCTATCGCAGTGGAAACGTATCGAGAACGCAACTAGTAAACATTCGTGTCACAGTTTTTCAGTGTGCATGGAAGTACGAAGACGAATAAATATACTACGGTTCCACCGGAGGAACATTTTTGTTGCTGTTGCTTGTTTTCGTAATGTTCGAAAATGTTCCTTAAAATTTCTTTATGTTCCGGCAACAAATGTTGTTTGTTTCTACTTAACAATATGCAACTATTGACAATTTAATTTGCTTCAGTGGAAATTTACGCATGTTGCCAAAAGTTTCTACCGATGGCAACAAGGAGAAACATTCAGCAAACAAAATGTCTCTCCGGTGGAACTGTATCTTCAGTTTCAATTTTTTTTTATCGAAAAATGTCGACTATTATATTTTCAGTAATGTGATATCTTCTCGAGTAATACATAATTATAACATGAACATAAAAATCCTATTATTTAATTTCATGAAATTCGATGCTAGATATACAGAAAGATTAAATTTATAATATCCACCCACAAAACCTTGTGAGTAATCTGCAATGAAAATTTGCTGTGTTTTATTTCGAACAGTTGTGTTCATTCAGCAAAATCTAATTTTCAAAGACAACCAATTTGATTTCCACACTAGGAAGTGATAAGTACAGTCTTCATTCCTACAATATTGTACTCATGAAAGTTATTGGCATTATAAGCCTCAAAATATAGGGGAGGTTGTTTGTTTTTCTCTCGGTTTTTCTCTAATGTAGAGGATTATATCAGTATTATATATTTCCCGATATGATATATTCAACCTAGTCAGTATTTATAACATTTTCGAATATAAAAGTATTCAAGTTCGGTATAACCAATATTTGACGTTTTTTTTTTTAGATATTGAGATTTTATTTCTACATGAAATGCACTGACATGTTAGCTAAATATTTCCGTCATACCATAAATAGTATTGATAGTACGACGATGATAAAAATAACTGTTATCTGAGGTATTTAGTGTATGGAAATTTTGTGAAGACAAACTGCAACTTTTAAATACTTTCATTATACGTTTTCCAATATAACAAACGCATTGTCTTCGTGAGGATCAAGGGGAAACACGTTTCCGTTTAGTACCTAACTTAAAAGGCGACGCGTTGTCTTTTAATACCCTAGAAGACAGTGCGTTGTTTTTTCAGTATTTTAGAAGATGATGGCTTGTTACATATCTCCGCATGTAACGAATTTTTCACACAATAATGCTGACCACTTGACGAGTGTCGTAAGAATTCGTGTTCTGTTATTGGTACATCCACAAAATAAACCTCTTTTCCCCAGTGAGCACAAATAATAGAAGACGAATTCGTTTGACACGCGTCGCTCAAGTGGTCAGCTTTTTGACCTCGTTGGAATCCACAAGTTGACTCGAATATAGGTGTGTGATTAGTGTGGCTTTTCTTCTAGACGGATAATCATTGACAGCTCTCCATTTAAAACTACCCTACATTCTATAACCAGAACAAGGAAGATGATAATTTATTCTATGGCAACTCTCGACTGCCGTTATTTATTCTGCCTCCTTACATATTTTTTTTTTGGAGGAATCCTATAGAATATTTATTTGTTTGTCAGGTTTTACAGGTTCTTTATTTTTATTATTTCTGTCTAGATATTAGCGCGATGTATAGGGGCCATTTTGAGTCATCTAGATTTTCTATAAACAGTAAATTTCGTCTGTTTGTGATGCTCCTTTTTCAAGTCGTGAAAGTCCGGAAAATCCACATTCAAAATAAGGCAGATGCAGAAACGCATTCCCATTCATTCTGTAAATGAGTTTTCGTAGTCTTTTTAATCCTCTTCGTTACTAATGCTTTTCGGGGTATCGAGATAAAAGTGCAGGTTGAAATGAAATAGGTAAATGAAATTTTAGTGTAATCACATCTCTTTGTGAGTTTTAATGTTATCGAAGATAACAGGATACCCTGATATCGGTAAGATTGAACGGACTCCTTTAGTTAATTGTTCATTTGTTTTCGAGTGTTCCATTGTTAGTTTTTTATCAATTGTTTTCAAATTTTTATTTTTATTTTATCTAAATGTCTCAAATTCTATTTTGTTTGACAATATTTCATTTGTGTTGCAACATATTCAGAAATGAAGATATATATTATTAATATTATATTCCTACATTCAATTTAACTTAATTTTCTTCAATATCATTTCCATTAAATCGTTACTACTTTCGACTTTACTGATGATAGAACAAATCAGATATAAGAAATTAGATGTTTATAACAAATTCTGTAGAAAAGGTATAATATAGTTTCTATCTAATTTGTATAATACTTTTTTGTTGTTATTGAATGTATTCGAGAAACGTAATCATTTAGCACTTGATTGACATGCCATCCGAAGAAGTCTCACCGAAGAGTAACATGCGTTATTGTTTTTATTATACGTGTAAATTGTTATTTAACCATTGTTTCACTATAATTAAAATTATTTTCTCACAATCATATTACCTTAGGAATTGAAGAAGTGGGATATCATGTAACTTTCTGGAAGTATTATCGGTTTTTTCACATTTAAATGTCCACGTGGAATTGGACTTTTTTTGCAGAAATTAGAAATTATTTTACCTTTTTCACATTCTGCTTGTTGCGCTCGCTCCGAAAATTATTTAACGTTCTTCGTGATTCCTTCGTCAAATTCAGGGTAGTTGCAACATCTGACGGTAAAAATCAATGTTCACGTTATGTAGCGATGATTTGTCGATCTTATAAATTGATATAATTGAATTTTGTGTATCGGATAAAGTATTTGTAATCATATACAGGGCTATTCAGATTCGATTCTGTGCATGGGGATTTTGATAACGGTAAAAGATAGAGGGATGGTTAAATGAAGGCAAAGTAGTATATTTCAGAGGTAAATTATATGGATTTGAAAAAAATCTGATCTAGCTTCTTTAATTCTGTAGTTATACAGGAAAAATCGAAAATTTCGAAATTCTTTTTATTTTAAGAATTTTTTAAAACAAATTGTCACTTTGCCATTGCAACTTTTTGTAGGCTATCCAAATATCTGAATAGGAATTATATACAGGGTATCGTATAATATTTTTGAATGCCAAGAGTCATGTTTCATATTTTCGTAGTATTTTCATCTGAATTACAGAGTGTTTAGGAAATATTGAACTATCATCAGTAAAATTAAAAAATTTGTTTTTCATTTCCAGCTGTAATAAAAAAAAAATTTGAAAAAGGTATAGAATATCTAGAGTTAGTTAAATATTTCCAAAACACTTTATGATTTAGATGAAAATATAATGCCAATATGATACATGTTTCTTGGTACCTATCTGAGAAAAATGCAATGAAATACAGGTCCGCATTTGAAAATGAAATGATGAGGGTGGCCTAATGTGTACGATACTCCGTACATAAATTTTATTCAGATATTTGGATAGGCTACAAAAAGTTACTATGGAAAAGTGGCAAATTAAAAAAGAAATCTTCGTAAAATGAGAAGATATAGGCAAAAGAATAATTTCAAAATTTTCGATTTCTCCTGTATAACTCCAGAACTTAAGAAGCTAGGTCAGATTTCTTCTATTCATATAATTAACCTTTGAAATACGCCATTTTGCCCCCCATTTAACAAACCTCTCTATCACTCACCGTTATCGAAATCCCCATGCATAACCTCGAATTTGAATAGTCTTGTATATCGGCCTCAGATAGTTAGTTACTCGATAATTTTCATATATCTTTCACTTTCAAGATAATTTGCTAAGTAGTTTATTAGTCCCGTTTGTTGTGGAGTATCATCCGAACAATTCAAAATTATCATTCCTGATGGATCCATGAAAATATGTTGACATTGAAGTAGGGTGTATTAATTTGACGTGAATAATTCCATATTTATTAGAAAGCACGGAAATTCCATTAAGGAGGATGAACAATCCGGTGTTTCTGTGCATTTCACGAAATATTTGCGACTGAAAGCTCTGTTTGTCGAAATCGACGGAGCTGGTTTAACTAGTTTCGTTAAGTACGAAATACGTGTTAACGATATCCTATCACGAACTGTGAGTGATCAGCCTGGGACGATGAACAACTGGCTTTAATTCTTCGAATTGGTCCGATTATTTTATGAATTCGAATTGTCGCTACGGCAACTATGCCGATATTAATGAAATAGAATATTTTAATTGATCGTTTAAAGAAAAGTGACAGAAGAGTTTACTGTTCTGCTATTTACGTTTTTCTTGCAGCTGAACTCAATCGAAATATTTTTCCGAATTGAGAAGCAATATGACTCATTGAAATCAAATTCCTACTTGTCAGGTTCATATAATCCGATTCTGATATATCTGTTTTATGTATTCGCGTCCTACTGTAATTACGCGTTTAGTTCATTCGGAATCGTTTTATTATTAATTTCAAGTTTGGAAAAAGGCGTAGAATATGGTTTGCTGGAACATTCAATCAGAAGTAGTTTAAAATTGATCGAATATTTATTTCATGTAATTAATAGGTATGATAATAACAGAGATATTATGCAAATTGAGACCTGAATACCTTTGTAAATTCGAAGTACGTTTGTTTTTTAGTCGAGACATATATCGAGAGTATATATATATATATATATATATATATATATATATATATATATATATATATATATATATATATATATATATATATATATATATATATATATATATATATATATATATATATATATATATATATATATATATATATATATATATATATATATATATATATATATATATATATATATATATATATATATATATATATATATATATATATATAATTTTTGAAAATTTTTGATGTTGCAATCAGAATAATTGTTGGGCTAGGTTAAAGAATACTTCTTGTCGTATGGTCTAGCTTTCGGAAATTCTTAACTTTTATGTAATATTATCAGATGTTGCCAAAAACAATATGTTTGAAAACCACACGAGTCCGAGTCGTGTGTGAAACAAAATGAAAATTACCTAATTCCGTTAAATATTCCATATAATGCCAAATTTTAAAAAGAAACCATAATGATGAAAAATACGACATCAAAAATAGCATACTAATTATTGGCAAAATCACCCTTTATCATGAACGCGTTAAAATGATTTTTTGCATCTCCTATACAATGTCATATTTTGGACTCATGTCGTTTTCATATTAGGCCGACGATATGTAAATATAATCACGTTATTCAAATTGTTTGAAAATTAATGAAATTATCAATATTATGACTAACCAAAGTGACTTCTGATATTTTACAATGTGTCAAGTAGTATCAGTTGAAAATCTGAATTATTTCTGTTCAATTTCAAGGCCTTGATGGTTTTTGGAAATTATAATTCATTCTTTCATTCAAATTATCTATATAGTAGTTATTTATGTACCAAGTGCGTTGTATACCTATCGGGCAACATTCATCCCTCGGGCCGAATGTTTCCCTCCGGGCGTAGGATCTAGTAACGTACGTGGTGCATACAAGATTTTATTTTTCACGAAAAAATTATTTTATTATAATGAAACATCAATTTTAAAATCGGTTCATTGCTCCTATACTTTCCATTTTCCTTCGCATAGTAAGCATGTCATTTGTTGATATTTTGACGTTTGTGAATATTTTTGTCATCATATTTAGTGAATGTCATTACTGCTGTCTTTGTCTTATAGAAGTAATGAAAATGAAAACGAATTTACCCAAGAATATCATAGAAAATGCAGCCAAAGCTGCGAATAATTCATTTCCGGAGAAATCCAGATTCGTATACGACAAGGATTATGAAGTATTTAATCAATGAAAGTTGCTTCAGTTGTCCTCGTACAATTAGCGGGCGTTTTGATCCGTAATCCCCGCTCATAACGCCCTAGGGCATAATGAGTGTATTCATAGCAACCGTATCTAAGGTAAAATCAACAAATAATATACGAGTGAAAAATGAAATAATTTTTCAAAAAATCCATTTCAATAGTTGTCATGCAGCTCAATCAACGTCGAAATACTTCCAGATTCGACGGACATTTCATCTGATATGTACGTCATTCGAACTATTTGTTTTTCAAGTTTCATCAATATTATCTATTTTGTGGGTAGAGCTTCAATATATCTAGAAAGCAGTAACAACGTGTTGTTCTTTATTGTGTAAATATCATCGGAGATGCCACGAGTATGCAAATAACCCGCAGGACTGAAAACTATCGGAATATCTTGGGAGGTTTTCGAGTAGTTTGCCAGACGTTGTGTGTGTGTGTGTGTATGGACTTTGAATTTTGAAACTTTACTGACAACAATTCCTCCTCTTCGAATTCCGCTTTCAATTCTGCGCTTCCCATTCAGTACGATGGTGCTCGCTTATTGATTGAATTCCGTCTGTCTCCCAAATAAAAATCCGCTTTTTCGGGCCACCGACTGCACGAATATTCTCACGACTCGCGATCATGCAACGAACTTTTCGAACCTATAGATAATAGATCGTGATTTATGGAATTATTTCGAGTTTAACACACAATGGAACTGTTCTACATGATACGTGGAAAACTTCCCGTGCGTTCATGACCTCGGTACGTACAAGGATGTATGAGAGGCGCAAGAAATTATAAAACGTGTGCCGAGTCCGCATATCAATGTAGATCATTTGGTACCTACGTTTTCTGGAGGATGGAAAATTTCGGAACAATGTCTTTTTTAGTTCAAAAAAATTCTTACCTATCCTCTTGTTGTTTGATATGATTAATAGATCTCTGATTTTTCGATGTGTTACATCTTGGACCTCGTAACGTGGTATTCTGTAGAATTTAATTCGTTAATGCTACGGAAATGTGTAACATAAGTTAAAAGATGAACGCTCTAATCAATTCACTATATACGCCAACCTACAGAAATTTTTTCATGTAAAAAGTGTTGGAAGAAAACCAGCTGCGCTATTGTTTTGTAAAATAGTTCCATATGTTATAGTGACATGTTTTTCACTCGACTTTATTATTTATAACTTTGTTATTAACAATTTTATGCAAACAATTGCGTTTTTTTTGTTAGTTTTTTGCTTTTAAAATTGAAACTATCAGAGTAATCGTGATGATGTCATAGATTAATTGTAGAAAATGAAAAAACGAAGAAAATGAGAAGTAGGACGACTCGATCAGACCCTTAGTTTGAGGGGAAATCGGAAAAAATCGGTCAAAATGCAGTTTTTTCAAAAATTCATACTTTGTTTATTTTATGAGTTGTAGCGTAGATCCTCTGGTCAGTATTAGTTATTAATATAAACTTTATTTATGCGAAGAGCAGGAACTGTCGGATGCATAGTTTTTGATCTGTGGCCATTTGAATATTTTACTATGCAATTTTCCAGCAGACCTGAATGCGACAGGTATGGTCCGATTTCAATTAACAAAAAAGATTTTGAAAGTAGAATTCTCATAGTTCAAAACGTTCATCTTGGTTTTACATGAAAACGCTGAGAAATGTGTTCAAAATAAAGCTCAACATGACGAAAAACGGCCGAGAAATTACTGTCATGTTCAAAATGCCGACGCTTTCGAATGTCATGCTTCTCCTTGTCTGGTGCTATATCCCCACTCTTCAACTACTCTTACGCGCTCGGCCGGGGGGCTGATCGAGTCGTCCGACCTCTCATTTTCTTCGTCTTTTCATTTTCTACAATTAATCTATTGACACCATCACGATTTTTTGCATAAAACTGTTTATAACAAAGTTATGAATAATGAAGTCGAGTGAAAAACATATCATTATATCATATGGAACTATTTTACAATCAATGGCGGAGCTGGTTTTCTTCTAACACTTTTTATACAAAATGCTCACTCTAAATATCTGTAGCTTGACCTAATATTATTATTCGTAAGTTGTCAAATAATTATAATATACCACATGATACTAATCGTTCAATTGATTCGCGATTCAGTACCTTCGGGAAATACGGGCGCTTTTGAATCTAAATGCAGTTGAGTACGGGCAAAATTCTTCGGAACTTGAGAGAAGACAACTTTCCTTACGCTCAAGCTTAACGAGGATTGTTTAACTTCCAGTCATAAATTCAAAATTACTTCTAGGATACCGTATATTCACTAAACTCTAGAAATACAGGTTCAAATACTGAATATGTAAAATCACTTCAGGGAATACCCAATTCCATTGTTGCCACGAACTTTCAGTTCATCAAATACCCAATTTCATTGTTGTCACGAACTTTCAGTTCATCACCAAGGTTTAATCCCTTGTTGCATTATGTGCCAAATATTGCACGAACCAATGTTTTACACCGCTTTACTACCTACCTAAATCAGAGAAATAGAACTCTATATGCATGAATTTAAGACACAACCTTATTTCCAAATATCCCCCCTGTAAGCCCTCTCTGTAATTAATGATTCAGCAGTTAGATGTGTTTTTCAATATGTTGGCGATGAATCGGCTGCTTGTTAGTATTTATGTGAATTAAGTAATATTTTTGAGTTCTTTGTACTTGATATAAATTGTTTTTGTAAAAAATATCCTTTTAGCAACTGCATAATAGTGGTATATTTTCGGTTTGTTTAATCATTGACATTTTTATCTGGGACATTGTGCAGTTCAAGTATCTGTTTTGACCATATCTGCACATCATGTATTCAGAGTAAATTTGCCAAAAACCCTTTTTAAGCATATTATGGATCCCAAGTTGTGGTATGGACAAAAAAATATAATTGTACATAGTTTTAATCCAGATGAGTGTGAATACATCAAATCAAAAGAAGCCGAAATATTGATTTCAGATTCTCTGCATGAGTTAGTTTTACATACTGCTCTTAATTGGCACCAGTTTTTTTTTGGTCAAAATATTTGTATTTCATTTTTTCAAATATTTTGTCTTTTTTCCAATTGAACGTTTTTTTTTAACAATTTTAAAAAAATCATGTATTAAGAGGTTAATAATAAATATACTCGACGTTTTACTGTCTTCTATTTTTGATCCGATAAATAAATGTTTACAACACGATTAATTTCGTCTTGATAACTTAAATCGTCTCATTCATGTACGACATCGTTCAGTTAGACTTCTTTGGAGGATTACATATTAAGGATGCAATTATTCGAAGAATTTCGATTAGTCTCCCGGAGTCAGAGCAGAACGAGTTCAAATTTAAAGGGAATTAATTCCGCATTATAAAATCTCTCGTTTCGGTGGTATGTTCTACATCTTCTTCAGTTCTCCCAACAAAAATGAGGGAGATAGTGAGAAGTCGTTAAGCTTCTCCATTCGTCGTTGGAAATTTCGCGCAGAAAGTTGAAACCTGAAAGTTTCATTAGTCCCTACCTCTATTGTTCAAATTCACTAATAAGACTTCCAGACAGACTCCGATGAATATTCATCGAGGCAAAAGTGCGACAAAAAGTTGACTTCGCCAGCAATTGTGGCATCTTATCCGCAGCCGTTTCTCTAATGGAAATTCTTATTGTTTGCTGAAAAAAATTCCCATGCAATTTGGCCTTGAATATGCTGAGGATTATACAGGGTGTCCAGAAACTATCCTGCCTAACGCAAACTACAGATACTAGATGTGATTTTATGTCCATCTAACCTAATTTACCTTTACCCAAATGTTCCTCCTGTCCTGAAGGAACTAGCGCCCTTTGAAGATGACGCTGTTAGTAAGTTTTTCAAGCATATCTCAAAAAAACCGTTACCTTCAAACTTGGTACATTGTATATCCCTGCATTGATAAATTATTTACTAAAACCCGCGTTTTTCATTGCTTTCACAAGCGTTCAACGGTGAGAGGGACAACGGGTAAATTTGGTTAAATTTTTTGTGTATCAGATTTTTGACAAATTTTAGCTTTTTTCCAAAAAAAAAATAGCACTTGTTTGAATTTGCTATTATGGCCGTTCTCGGGAAAAATCAATTTTAATTTTTTGACCTACTCTATTTTATTTATCAAAAACTGATACACAAAATTTTACCAAATTTACACGTTGTATCACGTTGTCACTGAACAAGTTTAACTTGAGGTAGCGTTTTTTCTAAATTTTCTTAAAAAATTGACCCAACAGGGTCATCTACAAAGGGCGCTAGCTCCCTTAGAAAGGACTTCTGGATAAAGTTGAATTAGTTAAGATAGATGGACATAAAATCACATCTAGTATTTATAGTTTGCGTTTGGCAGTTTAGTTTCTGGGCACCCTGTATTTTAACTGTACTCCTTTTCAAGTTTTTTTTTAAAGTTATTCATTGTACTCATTATATGGTTTAATGTTTAAATTTTCATTTGAAAATGTGTTACCTCTGATATGACCCTATTGATAATATTGTTTTTCTTCTGAATGCTGAATGAACTTTGCTCTCCTGAAAAGATGATAGTTGTTAATGGTTTCCTTTTGCTCTCGCAGTGAAACATAAATCCTTATATTAATAACTCTGATTTTTTTTCATTTTATTATTCCCAGTTGTTGATTTATTTCATTTTGCCTGATGTCTTATATATTGCGAAAAGACCGTCGTAACCTGGTCGTCAACCTGGTGTTCCACGACTTTTCTTTTTCGTTAAAGATTCATCCTCCTTCGATTCTTATGGTGAATAATGTCCCACTACCTCTACATGAACTCTATATTGGTAATAAATAAGTTATGCATTAATATACTTATAAAGTGCGTATACTGGAGAAATAGATCCAATGGCTCGATGAATTTCAGTTGGAATATCGTCATTTAAATAATGAGACTTGGTTACTCGGTTACTGATGATACTTAAAATCTCATCTCAACTTGGGTTTATAATATCACCTAGTCGGTCGAATATATCAGTTTTTTTTCATATCAATGTGTTCTCTGTTCATATTGAAGTACCCAGTTTTAGTTTATCGGCTCTTTCATCACTTTGTAAGTTATAAGGTGGATTTTAACTCTTTTCAGCATTCTTCTTCACGCGACAATTTGATTTATCTTTGTAATCGCGGTCGATATTTTCCAATTTAAATTTTCTACATTTCCCTGCTTCAACTCGACTTGAAGGAGGAAATTGTCAGCCCCAAGGGCCAAAGCTTCGTTTTCGTGGGAATTGCACGATCCTCGGATGTTGAAACAAATCAACATTCGAGTCTGCTTTTCTTTCATTCTCTCAGCTTGCAATAATATCGTCTAGCATGTTTCCATCATCGCTGTTATAATGTTGATATTTTGACGCGTCTTTCTTCCCAAAAATTGAATATGAGATCTATTTCTTTTTATTATTCTTTCCTACTCCAAGTATCTGGAGAGAAATCTGTGACATGGAACTTTTTTCTAGAATAAATCAGCATTAAATTAATAACTTTAAAAAAATGTTATTACAAGATGAAAATTGAAACATTTCACTATTATTCCACCTATAACTAAGTATTTGTCAAGAGATTATCACAAAATAATATTCTTAATTTCTAGTGCTCGTCTATGGCGTAAAATAAAAATCATCCGTCTTCAATTTGTTTTCTTGTAAGGAACATCCGAATGACACGCGTTCCGACGTCACTCTACATCTCCAAGATTGTCTTGTTCCGTCAAAGAGTTGGGGTAATATCTGGGAACAATGAGCGTTCCCTTGTATAACATTCCGGGGCGAGATGAAGTCGGACCGGGGGTTGATTATTCAAATGTAATGAGACGATTAGGAGGGTAGGGTGCTGGCGTCGGCGGCTTCACCCGTCGCGGGCGAGGCGCGTCGGCGGCAGCGTCGCCTGCTGTAACACGACGGCTGAGATAACGAAGTCGTCGCCGCACCCCCGTCTCCAATGGCGTAGTCGGCTTTCAGGTTCGACGAGTGATTATGGGTATTGAAAAATTTTATATTTCGATGAAGTAGTTTTTTTTTTGGAACGAAGTTCCTTACGGCAGACTTGGAGGAGATAATTTGTTCCATAAAATAATGACTACGTATTATAGGTTTATATTCAATTATATAGCGTGGCGGCGATGCGTTATCCTTTCGTTATATACACTCTTGCGTCTAATTTTTACATTGCGTTGACGACCGAGTAGTCTGAGTACTGAACCTTGGTTTTCCTTATTTCTGGGTTCGAATCCCAGAGGTGACATTCTGGCATTTTTCATTTTTTTATTTACAATCTCGTAACAGCTCTTAGCCCCACATTTCAATATTAATTATTTCAACTTGGATTAGTTTATCACTATGTTTCGTTTTCGCAAATTGTGGTCCTTCTATATTATCCGAAGGAACTTCGTTCCTACCTGTAGTCCCATGACTCCGTTTTTCTTGTTTTTTGCATTATTGTCTCGATCGTAAATCTTTCGAAAATATTCGTCGTTTTTAATATCAATAATCATGTTGAAAATACCCCCAATTATGTGAGGTTAGGATAAATTCACAATACACGTGTTTTTTTCCTGTTGTATACACATATGCTTTTATAGGGTTCCGTACGCAAAGGGTAAAAACGGGACCCTATTACTAAGACTTCGCTGTATGTCCGTCCGTCCGTCTGTCACCAGGCTATATCTCAAGAACCGCGATAGCTAGACAGTTGAAATTTTTTAAAATTATGTATTTCTGTTGCCGCTATAAAAACAAATACTGAAAAAAAAGAAATATTCACAAAATACCTAGTTGCATTTTTACTTTAACAATAAATAATAAAATTAAAATAAAATAAATATTTAATGGGGCATAATCAATGGTACGGAACCCTTCGTTCGCGAGTCCGACTCGCACTTGGCCGATTTTTTAAGATACGCAGTCGTATGTGATATATAATGGGAATGTTTAGAATGGACGGAAAAATTTGCACTTGACGACGCTCTATTTCGTATCGAATATTTGTTATTTTATTTACGTCAATATTGGTTACCTTTCTTTTTTTTTTTTAACTCGAGGGACCTACAGTTTAACGCCGGTTCCGAACGGCCAATGGGCTTGTAAACTATGTACATTACCCAACAATTTTTAATCATATATAACCACTAATTTCCGGACATACACAACACCCAAGAGCAAGGTGGGACTCGAACCCACAATCCTCGGTTTACAAACGGTATAAGGCGGTTCACCTTACCGCTGGTCTACCGAGGCTTCAATTGGTTACCTTTCGGAATATTGAACGGCTCATTGTGAATGCATTTTTTCATCAGTTTCGTTTTTCTAGTTTCACGTAATATATGTATGTCTATCGATTCGGACGTCCATAAAAATGACATGGTCATCAACGTTGTTCCAGGAATGCGTTTCCCTTGGCAACCATTCAATTATTCCAACTGGACTCCACAGATAGGATTGAGTCGTCGAGGTCCCAATGAAAATTTATTCAATATTTCTCCATTCGAAATCGAAAATTATTTTTTGTTAGGATGATTTCACTGATATTTTATCGTTGTATTGGTCATTGTATGCTGAAACAGATCATTAGTTAATTTTTCGAAACAATACTTAATTTCAATAGAAGGCACCTATATTCAATTTAGTGTTGCATTTTTTGACAAATGAAATTAGAATAGGCGTGACAAAAGATTTTGAAATACTCTTCCGTAATGTGGGTACACATTTACTATTCACGATAAAACCTTTATTTCGGTAACAAACTTAAGTCTAACGAAGTTTAAAGCCATTTTTCTAATATTTTTTAAATAGTGCGCGAAAACAGCTCGCAGTTGTCATGGCGTCGGTCTGACGTTACGCTTAGGTAAACATGTCATTGTGTCTATGCGTAGCGAAGAAAGTAAACAAAACATCAAATTTATTCGTGTGATAAAAATGAATTCCAAAAATTATAAGTGGTGTGCAGTACCGCAGTGTAAAAACACATCAATAAGAACACCCAACAAATTATTTGTACATGTTCCAAACAAGAAAATAATGAGATAAGTAATTGCAGCTCGCACGTCGAAACCAAACGAGATATATATATATATATATATATATATATATATATATATATATATTTATATATATATATATATATATATATATATTATATATATATATATATATATATATATATATATATATATATATATATATATATATATATATATATATATAATTATTGATTCGAATTGTTGTTGCCTGTGAACTATTTCTAATCTTCTGATAATTATTAGCAATAACAGGCTTGTTGAATCTTAAAAAACTCGATTTTATTAAAAAGTTTTGATAAAGCCACGAATGTCGTGGCGAAACGTCAACTTTTTAATAAAATCGAGTTTTTTAAGATTCAACAAACCTGTTATTGCTAATAATTATCAGAAGATTATATATATATATATATATATATATATATATATATATATATATATATATATATATATATATATATATATATATATATATATATATTTGCTCTGGGCAAATCTTGCACTTTACTGTACAAATTTTTCTTTTCCGTTTCAGTTGCATATAACTGATTGCATCATCCGCATATGATGGTCTTGAAGACCTGAAATACTTGAAATTAATCAGAAAAAATAAGTACATACGCATTGTCCTGGTGATTTATCAGATTTTAGGTGTTTACTATGAGGAAAAATACTACTAGTACTAGTAGGTGTAAAATAACCTATGAAAGTAAAACCACATCACCTGGTTCAAAACGTGTTTGATTATATCTTAATTGATTGTATCTAGGGTAAAGATAAATACAAAATTTACTTACAAGGAAGTTCTCACGTTTCTAAACTCAGACGAGCAAAATTATTCATTTGTTGCGAGGAAATCGCCCAACATTAATAAATCAGCCCTGGCCAAATTTGAGCTATTTGCCATACCAAAGCTTGGTTCCATTGTTATAGTAGAGTGGGGTCGATAAATTACACGTAAAATAATAAAAAATAAATCCAAACGCGTAATAAGTAGTATTCACAACAACAAAACACAGTGAATAAGAGTATTGACTATTGACAGCGGAGTTTACCTAAGCGTGACGTCATGCGCTGTGATTGGTGTTTCAGTTAAAATGGCCCATTGCAGTATTTTAATGTTATATTTGATTGAAAATCTTAATAATCTGAAATTTTTAAATAAAACTGAAGCAGTGTTTTAAATTTTTTTAAATATGAATTTTCCCCTAAAACAATTAAATCGACGAGTTTCTGATACTGTCGTCATGCCTATTGTAAATCTGATGATGAGCAGTTCAAAATTGTTTTGTTTTTTTAGTTTCAATATCCGACGTTTCAAACTTTTTCACTCATAAAGAGAATCAACTTATTCTCATTTGAAAACCAGTGTCCCCACATTGAATTTTGAAAGAATTAATCTGTTCGTCCTAAAATCTGGCAATATTTTCCGTAGATAACGTCCGCGTAATCGGGATTTAATGAATATATCTGTTCGTCGAGTGTAGGCCATGATATTATTGGCGTATTTCGCATTAAACCAGATGCATGGATACACCGATGAGGTGATTAAAATTTATTACTCTTCCCTTTTCCCTCCCTCTAATCGTCGTTGAATTCCGTCCTTTTCACGAACTACCATTATCGAAGCAAAAAAAATAGGTTTCAAAGGTTCGCCGAATTTAACGAATCAGAGGTTCTCCCCGAAACGTGTCAATAAATGACGTATATTTTTTGCATATGTAGGCGTGGCAGAAAACAAGAATTCTTTATATCCTGCCATTAAACCAATATATATATATATATATATATATATATATATATATATATATATATATATATATATATATATATATATATATATATATATATGTATATATATATGTATGTATATATATATATATATATATATATATATATATATATATATATATATATATATATATATATTCGGCGTTCTACAGAATTCATTTTTCTGAACACACAGCTAATTTTTATGATGCTATCACATAAAAACCTTTTCCATGAAAAAGAACTTAAATGTGCCAAGTTTCGAGATGATCGGTCAAACCATATTGAAGTTTCTGGATCTCTCTCGCACACACACACACATGTATATTATTTATATATAAATATATATATATATATATATATATATATATATATATATATATATATATATATATATATATAGAGATATGTATGTATGTATGTATGCTTTTTATGCCTTAAAACCATTGATAATTTCGAAAAGGCTTGTCGTGAGAATCTATTTGATGTCTTATGTTGCAATATTTTCTTGAAGCAGATCTTTCTTTTCGTGAAGTTTATCTTACCTACTTATATGGTAGATGAAAACAAGTAATTCTAGTTGAAGTTCTTGCTCATTTTCTCTAGATTAATGGATATTACGTTCATGGTCTGACGACTCAGTTACTTATTCTAGAATGACGGAAGCAATTCATGCAAGAAATATAGAATCGCATGGTAAATGTTTCTCTCAATATTAATATTCCATAAATTTTATCGCGAAGTTTTCGATTGTGATGCTATGCAGTATCCAATAAGCGTGAAAAACACGTCGTAAATATAAGGAAGTTCGATCGAGCGATTTTAATTGGTCCATTTTTGGATCTGTAACATTACCAAAGAAGGATAATCGGAACGTCGTTCTATTGAAATAGGCAACAAATCCTTCGTGTAATATAATCCGCCCTATTCAGCCTTCTTTTCATTTTGGGTGTTCGGTTATGCAGTTGTTGTTGAGTTTTATTTAAAATTGTTTTGCAAATTTAAGTTTTAATTCACTGTTTTTTCTTGTCTCATTTAATATGTTTTGTTTCTTCTTTTTCAGGTGAGTCCCAAACTTCAGTTCCCGTAGTTGAACCTCTGTAAATTGGTAAAGTATTCTTGTTAAATTATATTCGAATCATTATTTTAAGAAGAGTGTTATTCGAGTACGACAGTTGATGGTTAGTTCTAAACTATGAAAACCAAAAGTTTCTGCAGAGCGGCGATGGCTCAGCGGTAGAGTGGTGGGATGCTAACCGCAAGGTACCGGGTTCGATCTCCGGGCCGCACCAACAAATCTAATCGCCGCTCCGTGTTTCGGAAGACACGTAAAGATGGTTGTCCCGGCTACGGCTTTACTACTTCTGCTGAGAAGATAATTTGTTTTCTCATTCCCATTTAATAGCTATTTATTAAGCAGTGAGGAGCCTGTTGATTTTGAGGCACTTCCGTAGCTACATACCAGCATTTGCTAAATTTGTTTACGTGTTCTATTGACACGTTATTGAGATTGAGCTTTGCAGTGGCTATAATCTCTACTTTCAATATTTCACAAACAAGGAAACAACTTGTATTGTTCAGTAAATTCATAAATAAATTGTTTTTCCTTCGGCATTTTGGGTAATGCAATAAAAAAACTTCAAACAACATTAAACACGTAGAGCGTAACAAATCGTGAATAAGATAACTGATAAGAATACTGTCAACGGTTACGTTAGAGGGGAACGGGTGGCGGAAGGTCACCATCATCGTTTGTTCGTTCATGTTAATACCTCAAAGCCGCCAATTTTCTGTAGGAACAGATTTTACTCAAGCAAAACTTTTTGGGTTGCTGATTTACATGTGCAAACTGGTTTGTGCATATTTCTTGAGCGGGTAAATGAACTTTAGACACGCATGATTATCGCACTGTTTTACTTGTACAGTCTTAAGCCGTCATGTAAGATGAAAGTAAAGTAAGTAAGTAAGCTTCATTTAGCAATTTGCTAGTAATTACATTAAGTATATATACTTAATACTAAGATTTAATAAGTAAGTAATTGAATAATTTCTTAGAAAAAACATTGAGATTTGACACGCTCCTAATACTATCTGGTAATGCATTATAATTTGTAACTCCATCATAAAAAAGAGTCTTTTGTAACAAAGCTGATTTTACCATTTGCATATGAAAATGCCGCCCCGATCTAACATCGTGATCATGAAAATCCGACCGTCTTTCCAAAAATATTCCAAATAAATATTTTGGAAGGAGACCATGTTCGATCTTGTAAATTATTATATTGGCCTTCTTTATACACTGCTCAACATTTAGCCAATTCAACGTATACAACATATTCTCAATAGGAGTGTATCTATTACAGCCTAAGATAATCCTCATCACTTTGTTTTGTTGTAATTGCAATCTATATATATATATCTTCTTTAGTACATGATATCAACCAAGAACAACAATAATTGAAATGGGGCATAATAATGGTTTTATAAATCAACATTTTTATCCAGTGTGAAATATGATATGATATCCTAGAGAAAAATCCAATCTTTTTACCTATTTTTTTTACATAAATAATCAATATGAGAAGAAAAACTCAGTTTCTGATCCAGAATAACACCCAAATACTTGATTTCTGCTACAAATCCAACAGGGGAATTCTTAACCTTCACAGATAAATTTAAGTTCAAATATTTCTTGCAGTTTACTTTAGATCCGATAACCATACACTGTGTTTTTGTATTATTTAGTTTCAATCGATTTTGACATAACCAATCATACAGAATATCAAGCTCACTGTTCAAAATATCCGTAATCTCATAATGGTTTTTCCCTGATACGAATATAAATGTGTCATCCGCGAATGAATTTACAAAACACCTCTTTAAATTTTTGTATATATCATTTATGTAAACAATAAACAATAGCGGACCAAGCACACTTTCCTGTGGGACACCTAACAAATTAAGTTTACTTTCTGATTTATCAGTATTTACCTTAGTTTTTCGATATCTTTCCGTTAAATAATCTTCAATCCACATTAGAACAATTCCTCCCATTCCACAAGAAACTAACTTTTTTAATAAAACCCTACGGTCTATTGTTTCAAATGCACGTTTTAAGTCGACAAATACACGATGTAAATCTACAGACATTCACTTTTATCCTTGGTTTTAAATTTGTAGATGGGCTATCACCTTAAAAATTTCTAAGCATCAATGTCAAATGAGCCGTTTTCGTGAATAAAATTTGAACGCAAATTTAAATAGGTTAAAGATATTCCTCAAGCAAATTGGTAATCGCAAAAAAAGGAAACTGTGTGTCGATTTAGCTCCAGCCAAACAATTGACGGTACAAAACAACTAAGGTACACACACACACACACACACATCTTGCATGATAACTTGTGTCTATGGCGGTCTTAGTTCATTTGAACTTTTCAAATTCTGATTGAATGATTTGTGTTTTGGTCATAATGATCATTTCATAATATATGCACGTTTCGGTGAAACTTCACCTTCTTTAGATGCTGAATGCGGGATAAATATGTTTCTACATTATATCGAATACAAGAAATGAATAGATGATAAATTGTGTAGAAAGGGTAAATAGAACGATGGTTACTAACAATTAGTAAAATAGGAAAATCCCATTCTGATCTGCTAGTCAGGTAGTTCGGTAATTTTGAAAAGACTCAGAATGAGGCTTGTAGTACGATCAATTTGGCTATTCAATAGGAGACCTGAATGTTTTGTATGCATTTATCTTTAATGATTCTAGAAAATTAAGTTTAATACTCTTATTTTCAGCATTTAATATTTGGGTGTATCAGAACAACAGTGGTCCAAGTCCATTTTACAAAGTTTTGTTCAATTAAGATATTTGCGTTTGTGTTTGAAAGATAATTTCTTGTTATTTATTTCAAATTGGATTCATTAGATTCTTTTTGGTGATATATTAAATTTCATTTCTCTTATACTTCATGAATGATAAATTCAAAAACACCTAACTAATCAATCAATTAAGAAAAAAATATGGACTTAGATCAGTGTTGCACTGAACGAATTCATATTAAAGAGCATTGTTGAATCCAAGTCACAAGAATAAAACTGAATTTAGCTAAAAGATTTTATGTTATTTATTTTACTTGCTCTGCAAGCATTCTTTTACAATTTTACAGAAAATAAATTTGAATTGTAGAGTTAGAAATTCGAATTGGTGTGTATTAGGATTGCACAGATGTTTTTAGACTGAAATGAGTAAGTAAAATAAAATTGATATCAAAAAACAATTCTACCATGAATATTAAAAAAAATAGCGAATCTATTCGTCGAATTGGTATTCGTTGTTGAACTATTTATCACCAACAACTGATTCCCCTGATCCTGAACATCTTGGAAGAATGTTCATGTATTAATTTTAACAGGAAGATTTTCATGAAATTAATGAAAAAGAAGTGGTATAAAATGTAGAAGCGATTTTTTATCGTTCTTCTTTACTATACCTATGGCTCGTCGTTGCATGTACAGAGGCTCACGATTAACCGCTGCTAAAGATGTGAATTTCTTTCCAACGTAATCTTTATTAAAGAAATCTCTCGAAAGTCCATAACATTTGAGACCTTCTCTCTAAATAATAAAGAAAATGGTTGTCCACGTTTGAATTTGATGACTTGAATCTTCAGTTAATTAACTGAATTTTTAGTCACATAGTCACATCCACTAATTGAAGCAATACGTGTCCTGACAGGAGAAATAGGACTTGAGTCACCTTTGCACTGAACATTTTCATTTTTAATTCACAGCAATACCAATCTTGTGGTATTTTAAAGGCAACTATTGAGTAGTGGACTTGAATCTTTGTTGCTCTGAAAAGGAACCCTATTGGGGGTACTGAATCGAGAATAAAAAAGAAAATCAAAATTTTGGACTTGAACCACTGTTGTTCTGATGCACCCATTTTAAAGTAAGAATTGAATGTGTTATTTTCTTGGATTAAATGGTTGTGAATTTCCTATTGTACTAATTATTTGTAACTATCCTTCTATTTACCATTTCTACACAATTTGTCATCTATTTATTTCTTGTATTCGATATAACGGAGAAATATATTTATTTCGCATTTAGCATCTTTAGAACGTGAAGTTTCACCCAAACGTACGTCATGCGTAGTTTATTTTATAAATGTGTCAATTATTTTTATAAACCATTGTTTCAATATATTTATTAATTTACATAATGTATGGGCCCGATCAATTCCAAAATTTTATTTTAGTTTGAATGATTAGATATGTATGTATGCTTAGAGTTTTGTGCTTGAAATAATAAAGGTATACCTAATTAGGCCAAGCTACAGAGATTTAGAGTGAGCATTTTTTGCAAAAAGTGTTAGAAGAAAACCAGCTCCGCCATTGTTTGTCAAATAGTTCCACATGATATAGTGATATGTTTTTCACTCGACTTTATTATTTATATCTTTGTTATTAACAATTTTATGCGAAAAATAAGCAAAAAATTTTTTTTTAGTTTTTTGCTTATAAAATTGAAACTATCAGAGTAATCGTGATGGTGCCAATAGACTTATTGTAGAAAATGAAAAGACGAAAAAAATGAGAGGTCGGACGACTCAATCAGACCCTCAGTTTAAGGGAAAATTGGAAAAAACCGGCCAAAATGCAGTTTTTTCAAAAGTTCATAACTCGGTTATTTTTTGCGTAGATCTTCCGGCCAGTATTAGCTATTGATATGAACTTCATTTGCGCGAAGATCAGAAACTGTCCGATGCATAGTTTTTGATCTGTGGTCATTTGATTATGTTACTATGCAATTTTCCAGCAGACCTGAATGCGACAGGTATGGTCCGATTTCAATTTACTAAAAAGATTTTGAAAGTAGAATTCTCATAGTTCAAAACGTTCATCTTGGTTTTTCATAAAAACGCTGAGAAATATGTTAAAAATAAAGCTGAACATGACAAAAAATGGCCGAGCGCGTGAGAGTAGTTGAAGAGTGGGGGTTTACAATTATTATCTGACAACGTTTAGAAATTACTGTCACGTTCAAAATGCCGACGCTTTCGAATGTCATACTTCTCCTTGCCTGCTGCTCTACCCCCACTCATCAACTACTCTTACGCGCTCGGCCGTTTTTTGTCATGTTCAGTTTTATTTTTAACATATTTCTCAGCGTTTTTATGGGAAACCAAGATGAACGTTTTGAACTATGAGAATTCTACTTTCAAAATCTTTTTAGTAAATTGAAATCGGACCATATCTGTCGCATTCAGGTCTGCTGGAAAATTGCATAGTAACATAATCAAATGGCCACAGATCAAAAACTATACATCGGACAGTTCCTGCTCTTCGCACAAATAAAGTTTATATTGATAAATAATACTAACCGGAGGATCTACGCTACAACTCAAAAAATAACCGAGTTATGAACTTTTGAAAAAACTGCATTTTGGACGGTTTTTTTCCAATTTTCCCTTAGACTAAGGGTCTGATCGAGTCGTCCGATCACTCTTTTTTTTCGTCTTTTCATTTTCTACAATAAGTCTATTGACATCATCACGATTACTCTGATAGTTTCAATTTTATAAAGAAAAAATTTTTTTGCATAAAATTGTTAATAACAAAGACATAAATAATAAAGTCGAGTGAAAACATATCACTATATCATGTGGAACTATTTTACACACAATGGCGGAGCTGGTTTTCTTCTAACTCTTTTTACATGAAAAAATCTCTGTAGCTTGGCCTACTAATCTTGAAAGCTTATCTCAGAAATTAACTAACACGTATTTACTTACAGTATGCTGAATGCCAAAGATCTTTCAATTAATAATGTATTTCACCTGTAAAACGCTTCCATAGCATTCATTCGCTGGTAGATTATCGTGAAAAATTTTCTTCCTTTCAACGTTAAATATTCCTCGCAGTGGAAAAAGAAGAAAACGAACGGAAATTCATTTCAAAACGAAATGAATCGATATTCCGCGAACGTGAAGTAGGTACGGTATTTTCATTGGAACAGATTATTTTGCATATTCCGGGAAAACATGCTTGTTATAACGATGTGCCGCCCGTTTACGAAATAATGACAATCTTGAGGAAGTGTCCGTCTGAAAATGTGGATTATGAAAAATATATTTTTCTCCGGAAACGTCAGCGGGAGATGAAATGTACATTCTATCGGAAGATGCTTTCTTATCGTTATATGGATTATAGAAGACACATCTTGACAAGGACGAAGATGAATAAGATAGGTTCTGTGGAACTTGACTTTATATTCAACTTTTATCATTTGAAATTCTGTTAAATACATTGGAACAATATTTTTAGAAGATGTTAAAATAAGAATATTATGTTGCTCTGGATTTAATGAATTGAATTTCATTCATAATATATGAACGGGAAATTTCAAAATTCATTAAAACGTCTTACCGAAAATTTAACGCTTCTTTCGTATGTCAATAAGGAAATTAAAGAGAGGGAGGATTTATTTCTCATTTTTACAGATCTAAAGATTTTTATTGTATCTTGACAAAAAATGTCAAAGGATGTACAGAGAAGGGCTAATGATGCCGTCCTCTCGTATATAAGAAATTTTTTTATTTGACAAAGAAGACGTCCTATCAGACTCCCTGAGATGAGAAATTTATGTATATATGTATATATTCAACTTTTATCTTTTGAAATTCTGTTAAATTCATTGGAACAATTTTTTTAGAAGATGTTAAAATGCTCTGGATTTAATGAATTGAATTTCATTCATAATATATGAAAGGGAAATTTCAAAATTCATTAAAACGTCTTACCGAAAATTTAACCGAGTTGTGTTAAGATCCCGAAATCCAATTTTAATTCTCGTTTACGAAACGGTTGTAAATTTCGTTAACCGCAGGATAAAATGGATTATTTTCTCCCTATTTTGCGAAATTTCACGCACCCAAACCAACATAAATATGATCTACCTTTCAATTAGATTTTCTTGTGATTTTTCCTGACTTCATTGGCATTTAGTTTAAGATGTTTTAAAAAAAGTTGTAGTGATCAAGCAAACTGTAGCTCAATCTATGGCAGAAACATCGGCGCATATCTTATATTTATATAATAAGATGAAACGAATAAACCGTTGTTTACCTTCTAATATATAAGAAAATAAAAAGGACTAGAAGTTACAGACGCAGATTTGAAAGTCATTCATTCTCGAGAATGTGCGAGTTGATTTCCCAAACATGGAAAAGAAAATTCAATAGTTGCACATTGCAACATCGCTATTCGACATCATTTGGTTCGATCAGAATAAATGAGGCTGCTTTTGATTCAACATCAGCAAACTTTCGTTGATGAACCAAAATTGAAAGTATAAACCTATAAATGGATATAGAAAGTTTTGCTAATGATTATTGTCATTTGATGCACGCTGGCGTCTTTTTTACCATTAGTGTCATATGTCACTCCGTTCAAAAAATATTAAGATTTTATTTTTCTGCGGCGCGACGCAGTTATGGTCGAAATTTCGCAATGTACTCAATCAATGGTTTTATTTGTTATTTATAAATATATACGTGATATTTTTATATGCTACTAGGTACACGTTGCGGCTTAATTTGATACAAAATAGCAAATGCGCCTCGGCATTTACCCGTCGTCGCGTTCTTCTGAATTCATTTTTACAGAAACTACAAAGCTTATTTTCATAATTATTTCACGTAATAACCTTTTCCATGAAATAACCTTCAGATGTGCCAAGTTTGGTGATGATCTGTCAAACGGTTTCGGTGTTTAGCGATCTCATATACTTAATATCCATTTATATATATATATATATATATATATATATATATATATATATATATATATATATTTCTATATACAGGGTGTTCCATCTCAGGCGAGCCACCCCGTATATTTCTTATCATATAGTGAGTGAAAAAATTTCCCGAAACACGTCAAATGATTTTGTTCGGAGGACATCTTTTGACGTATATTTGAGGCTTGAACGAGCAACCCCCTAATAGGGGAGCTTCAACCCCTCAAAATGGAATAGGGGAGAGGTGTTGAGTGATACGTCATTTGAAAGATCTTGGAAGCCTCTTTACAACGGTGTATGAAAAACGTGAAAATTTGATGAACCGTTTTTATTAAGCCTTTTGTAAAAACTTAAACTCTTAAAAATCTTCAAAAAATCACATTCGTATAAAAATTGAATTGTTTTATCATGCTTGCAATAAAAAAAATCAAATCTGCGTGTTTAAATCAAATGTTCAAATTGTCCTCCATGGACTTCCATACAATAATACAATCTTGACTGAAAACCGTCTCTAACATGGTTCAGCATAATTGGAGTTATTTGACGACACTTATTTACAATTCGTTGGCATCGTTCGTCCAAATTTTACGTTTTTCATACACTGTTGTAAATAGGCTTCCAACACCTTTCGAATGGCGTATCACTCAACACCTCTCCCCTATTCCATTTTGAGGGGTTGAAGCGCCCCCTATTAGGAGGTTGCTCGTTCAAGCCTCAAATATACGTCAAAAGATGTCCCCCAAATAAAATCACCTGACGTGTTTCGGGAAATTTTTCCACTCACTATGGGATATGAAATATACGGGGTGATGAAACAATTCGATATTGTCGCGAACGCGTTCAATGTTTAAAGCTGACATATGCGTTAGATTCAAGTGTGAGGTCCAAAAGCAGGGAATTTGGCAACGCCTTCATCGGCTCATAATTCACGGAACATCGAGTAGTTGTTAAAACTTCCCAGAAATTCAGACGCTGAAAACACCATTATGCATCTCGCCGTGCCTCCTAAAGAGATGCCATGTTTGCATTATGCAGTTCCCAAATCCCAATCGAAATGATGCAAATCGAGTTGAGCAAATGTTCGAAAACTTCACCAGAAGAATCTCGTCGTTTTTCAAGATGAGGGCGCGCGCGACCTTTGCACACTGCTCGGAATTAGGGATTGAATTTCGGATTATTCGATTGTCTCCGCTTTGTTCCCAACGTCTACTTGAAGATCATCGGTTCTTCAAACGGGCCGTCGATGTTGGATATCAGAAACGAACTTTCGAATGCTTCTTTCGTATGTCAATAAGAAAAGTAAAGAGAGGGAGGATTTATTTTTCATTTTTACAGATCCGAAGTTTTTTTTTATTGTATCTTGATAAAAAATGTCAAAGGAGGTACAGAAAAGGGCTAATGATGCCGTCCTCTCGTATATGAGAAATTTTTTTATTTGACAAAGAAGACGTCCTGTCGGACTCACTGAGATGAGAAATTATGTATGTATATATGTATACATATGCATATATATATATATATATATATATATATATATATATATATATATATATATATATATATATATATATATATATATATATATATATATATATATATATATATATATATATATATTATATGTAGGTATATATAGATATAGGCTTGCCATATTTTTGGTGAGTGAATCCGGGACACATTGATATGGAATGGCCTTACCGGAGGGGGTATACCCCCCAGTAGAGCGAGGTCTCCCTGGAAATTTTTAAAAAAAGTTTTAAGACTTTTTTCAATCCTCGCAAGTGACGGGAGGGTGAATCTTGAAACCTAAATTCTTAGTTCTACACGCCTTTTGAAAATGAAAAAGGAATTTTTGCTACTTAAAATTATATATTTTTCCCTTTCAATGATAATTTTTTCTGATCTATCTAGAATGAAGTGTTAATAAAATTAAATTTAAAATACTTCATAAAATTTTTCAACAATCACTAAGTCTTATTGAGTTAATTTTTTATGAAACTCAAACTTTTTGTCTAATTACAAAAACTCGAATGAACATTATTGGCAAACTGAAAAAAATTAATAAGTTGACAATGTTAATCTGTGCTTTCAGAACAAAGCGCTCCCGAAACTTTGCTCGATAAAGTTATAGTGTGCACTTTTCCTCTAGGTGTACCACTCACCTCTTCATAGGCCTGTTGTTATAATTAAACTACTTACAGCCATTATTCATTACTTTTTACATCTTACACCCGTTTTCCGGGACAGCGAACAAACCGGGCGGGACACCGGGACAAGAGCAAAATACCGGCACGTATGGCAAGCGCCTTTATATATATATATATATATATATATATATATATATATATATATATATATATATATATATATATATATATATATATATATATATAATGACAACAAATTATCCTTAGCAGAAGAGAGTTATGGCTGGTTAATCGCAGGTGAAGGGTTTTGATTACTCTAATGTATTTTCCTATGCACATAACTCTTGAACAATCGGCCATTATTGAAATTTATTATTCATAAAATCCGTCCATTAGACCTGATTTCAAATTTAAACGCTATTGTTCTCCATTTGGCTGAAATGATGGCATTGAAAGATGAAAACCAATTTTCGTCGATTATCGCTCTATTAGTTAAAGTGGCCAATCTGCGTGGAGAATTATTATTGCTATATCAAGCGATTATCGATTATCTAGCATTTGTTTATAACTACTCAACTGAAGCCAGATCTTCGGTCGAATTATTCTGTAGAAAGATAATGGGAGATCAATCGATAATAACGATTTCAGAACTTTCTTCGCGTGAAGATTTCACGAGTTTTCTAATGTACGCTCGCGATTTAATGATTTAGAACGGATTTATTTTATTTTGTCAATCTGCTATTAAAATGCTTATAATTATGAACTTACTATAAATTCATGAACGTCAATTCATTACCTCACAATAATTAGAATGTTGAATGATGGAAAGCATCATTTCACCGTGGTATTTATGCACAAACCTTCGCCTCGTAATTTTGTATAAATTTCGATTGCTTGGTTCGAACGAATATTGAGAATTAGAATGAATAGGTCAATTTTTTTCCAAGATTTTATAGATATTCAACTTGTAAAGTACCTACTACAACCCGTCATTAGTAACTTCATGGTTTTTCGATCAACGGTTTTTCGTTTAAAAAAATGTCATTAGTTGTAGTTTAGATTTTGAAATGTCAGAAAACACATTGAATTATTTCAGATCATAATATTTCGCTATTTAGATATCAACTTCGTACACGAAATTTTGGATCTCCTAAAAATAAGCGCTTGAAATAGTTATTTATGTACCAAGTGCGTTATATAGATCCAAAAGACCGGAGGGAAACATGCGGCCCGAGGGACGAATGTTGGCCGATGAGCGTTAGGATCTAGTAACGCACGTGGTGCATACAAGATTTTATTTTTCACGAAAAAATTATTTTATTATAATGAAAAATCGATTTTAAAATCGTTTCATTGCTCCTATCCATTTTCCTTCTCATAGTAGGCATGTCATTTCTTGATATTTTGACGTTTGTGAATATTTTTGTCAACATATTTAGTGAATGTCATTGCTGCTTTCTTTGTGTAGTCTTATGAAAATAATGGAAATGAAAATGAATTTACCCAAGAATATCACAGAAAATGCAGCCAAAACTGGGAATAATTCATTGCCGGAGAAATCCAGAGTCTTATACCTACGACAAGGATTATGAAGTATTTAATCAATGGAAGTTGTTTCAGTTGTCCTCGTACAACGAGCCCGCTCATAACGCCCTAGGGCATTATGAGTGTATTTTTAGCAATCGTATCTAAGGTAAAATCAACAAATAATATACAAGTGAAAAATAAAATCTTTATTTTTTGATAATAATTGGCATGTACATGAAGCGATTTGGTAACTTATTTCCAGACTTGTCAGATATTACACATCATAGTGTGTGTGCTGCTTTAGGAACAAGGACTGGTTTCGTCACATGTGCTCCTTTCGACTCCTCCTGTCCTGGATAACGGGAATTTTGGATGATGTTTTAACTCAATAACATCACCCTCGGTCGTCGTATTCGCGTTGGCCGCCCGATTCGAAATTGTTTTTTTTTTCGAGCGAGGAGATTTCTTACCTTATCTCGAATCAATTCTACTTTCTATCTCGAAAATGTTTGTTATTGTGCGGGCGACTGAACGATTTCCAGTGAGAGATACGTGGCACATTTCGAAATTGCTTACCCGTGCAGTTATAGACGTGATTTTCCGTGTTTTTCCGGCTGTCCCGGTCATTTTAATTTCTAGGATTAATACGTTCGTAGGATATTTTTCAGGTTTGACCATCGATTAGATGTAGAAAATCAAAATTATAAGGAAAAATATCGGATTTTCTCTTCTTGGGATACTGAAGCAATGTTGAGCTCTACTCGTGCAAATGTGATTTTTCCGTCATTTTAATTTCTTCCCGGTCATTTTAATTTCTAGAATTAATTTCTTTGAGGGTTCATCATCGGATGGATGCTTATCTCTTCTTGGGAAACTGAAGCAATATTGAGCTTAGTCTGCTATCCAAAAGGATGAAAGATGTCCATTCCATTCACTGTATTTCAGACTTTGGCGGCGGTCCAAAATCTTGAAAGCTGTCCATTTCTGAAACCTCAAGAGAAACTTTTATAATCGAATAACTTCTTCTAGTGAAAATCTGAAAAGAAAGTACACATTTTTAGTTATATAAATATTTCATATTCAGTACCTAATTCAATGATTCATCTATTCGGGGCATCATTAATCTAAAGTCGAACTTGGGTTAATTTCATTAAGACAAAGTGAAGTGGAATCGTGTGGATCGACTTCTTTAATAGGAAGAATTTGAGTAAAAATATTCATTCTTCCCCAAACTTTCAAATTTCATTCAATTCTTGAGGGCTTTGAATTTGAGTTTATGCATGGAAATAAGCAAGGCTATAACCATTGTTCGAGCTTGAATTCAAACTTAATTATTTTGGAGACATCACATATGAAACGTCTGAATTCAAACTAGATTCTGATAGTCAATATATTCAACTTATGTATTTGAAATATTTTCTTTCATTTCTTTTATGTGTCAATGCGTTGTTCTTTTTAAAAAAAAAAACGAATTGATACATTTTTATAATTTTAAGAAGAAATATTACATACTTTATCAATCATTTCAATTGTTTAATTAATCCGTCCCTTTAACTAAACAAGCTTTTGAAGGATTGCCGTTCAAAACGATTATTAATTTGCATATACGAATACAGATGACATTCGAACTGTTACGCTTACGTTTCCGCATTTGTAGGCCTAGCTCCATTCGCTTAGTTCTGGAGTGTAACGTGCGGTTCAACGTCTCGAGAGCAATATTCAAGTTCTAAAGATGCAACAGATCGAGCAGTCACTGATTATGTAGGTACATGTACGAGCTAGATAATATCCAGGTTCATTTGTTGTTGCGGCGTAGGGTGAGGGGACGTTATAAACAGGGCCGGATTAACCCTGTCAGGGCCCCTAGGCAACAACCCTGTCCGGGCTCTAAATATTTTCAAGTTATTAAAGGGATGTAAGTAACTTCCAGATGATCGACTCCAGGTATCCTGTTACTTCAAAGTCTTATGTGATATTGCAACAACGTGGTTACTTTGACTTGATGCTGCAGCATCACCTTACCTGACTCGTTAGCCTTATTGAAATGGTCTTAATGAATAGGTTATAGATAAATGATGAATGATGGATCCAGGTTGCATGATGGGTTAGGAAAGAGAATTGAGACGGACGCGGTTATTTTCAATTTATTTTTTTTAAACGCAATAAAATACAATAAACGATAGAAAACAGTTTTGTGAAGTACAAATTGGAAAAAGTCAACTTCCAAGATATTTATTAGTTTTGTACAGTACCTACAGTAAGTTTAAATATAAACTTTTTTAGAAACAAAATCGTTTTAAAATCTTGGAAATTGACCCATTGTAATACATCATTTTCAATGGCCATTATCGACAATGAATTCAAACGGTTCGAAGACATTTTATTAGTTTTACTACTCGATACTAGATGTAGTCCTGTATATATGAAGTATTTGATCAATTGACAAAATGCGTCGAAAGAAAGCAATAATACTGTTGAGGAATTTCATACAAATTCTCAAATAAAATTTTAATTCGATGATTTTTTTTCTTGGTGCGTGCACGGGCCCCTAGTCGATGCGGGGCCCCTAGGCAGTTGCCTACTCTGCCTAATGGTTAATAAGGCCCTGGTTATGAAACCCGGTACTTTATCGCGCTCGTCCCTATAATTTATTAACGGCGTCGTAACCAATCCGGCACGTAAACCGACCGTGCACAAAAATAGAAATACGCCTCCTAATTTTTATTTCACCCGGATGATAGGCGAGATTCCGGATTCGGGGATGAAACCCGTTCCGTGACACGTTATCGGACAGTAATCACACGGCGCGTCGTATATACGGCCCCGCTTGTGTAAATATTTAATAAAGGAGCAAACATACGCGGCGGCGGAGGCGGCGTGAGGGGCGCGTACGTCATGTTGTCTTTGGGCAACATGTGTTATTTACGGCGTAACGAAAATGTCTAACGCTCGTACCGTTCGTATAATGGGGCCGGGCATTGATTGGATCGATTTTCTATACGGCCGAATTACGCCGCATTAAATTCGGAAAATGAGGAAAATTCGCTTTGAAAATTACGTGCGGTAATTTGTATATTATTTCGTACGGAAATTTGAGTGATTATACACTGATGTTGATTGGTCAATATTTTCGTATGAGCGTCTATTTGGGTTATCGTTACAATAAATACGAGCTGGATGTAATGACAGTGTTTGCTTTGTATCAATTGAGCGGCATTGAATAAGCGTGATGGTATCGCGATGAAAATTGGTTTGATATTCGATTCATTCATAATTTTAAAACTTTTCAATTGCTTCAAATTTTCTGAAATTTCTCGGCATTTCGACATTTCTGAAATAAAAAATCATTAAAAACTCAGTAGAGGTAAAAATTATATATATATATATATATATATATATATATATATATATATATATATATATATATATATATATATATATATATATATATATATATATATATATATATATATATATATATATATTTATATATATATATATATATATATATATATAAATATATATATATATATATATATATATATACATATATATATATATATAAATATAAATATAATATATATATATATATATATATATATATATATATATATATATATATATATATATATATATACCGATATACATACATACACACTTATGTTTCTTTTAGTAGTAATAACAGTTTATTGATGTTCGAGAACCCATTTCATTAAAAAGTTTTTGTTTCGTCGAAATTACTTTAACATTTAAAGTTCATTATTGTCATAGTAACTTCGATCTCTTAAAAGCTTCGGGAAAGTCGCTTATTTCTTGACAAACTTATTATTAAATTCGCAAATACGAATAGCCTCATGTTATTGCCCAAAACAATTCGATTATACCTATATATCTGCATTGCCAGATCGGGGAAAACGGGATTTTTAATTCTGTTGAGTAAAAAAAGCAAGATTCTATCTTTGAAAGCGGTATATACTGGAAAAAAATATATAATCAATAGTTTCTAAATACTTATCCTCCATTGCGCCGCACTGTCGAGTAATCCCTGAAAAGTGGACTAAACCTTCCTCGACAGGACATTGAATTTTTCGTTAAAATTCGGAACGTCTCACCTAAATCCTAATGTCTGGCAACGCTGTTAATATATATTATATATATATGTCGTGGCGAAACGTCAACTCTTTAATAAAATCGAGTATTTTGAGATTCAACAAGCCTGTTATTGCTAATAATTATCAAGAGATTATATATATATATATATATATATATATATATATATATATATATATATATATATATATATATATATATATATATATATATATATATATATATATATATATATATATATATATATATATATATATGTATATATTCGTATATATATTTCGTTCTATGAATATTTTGTGTTGTTCTATAAATATTTTGTTTTGTTTTCTTAAGGCAAATAATAATTTCGTAGTAAAATAACATAGGTTATTTTGACAGATACCTATGTTGAAGTAATTACTGCATCCATTAAACCAAGTGGCAAATAACGCTTTTAAACTATGCACATATTATGACCACAAAATTTCCGATTATCCAGTTCAGGTGATCAGATCGGGTTACTTGAGTTCATTGTTGTTAATGAGAAACCGTGGTCGCAGAGTGTTTCAATTACGGATTGATTATGAAGTTTCGATTTGTGGATAAATTATCGGAATCTGTTGTTCGAAATTTCGAAACGTATTATCTCGTAACGTCTAACGATGTAAGATATGCTAAGCAATTCTGTAATAAAATCTCGTTTGAAGATACTTTTTCAATTTTATTGTACGTTTCATATACCGCAATGTTTTATATACTTAAATAGCGGCAATTTAAAATTAGTTTTTTCGATTCTAATTCTTATTCGATATTTAATAGAGCGTGTTCCTGGTGCCGATTTCGTTTGTAAAATGCGTGATAGAAATCCATAATTTCTCGAACTGAATACGAAATTTAATGAGAACGAATAAATTTTCCCTAATAGCCGGCGTTCGTGCTCGGATAGCGTCACAGTCCAATTGACGATTCTCATTCCGGGTGTCGCATCGCAGACAACACTAGACCGCGATAAAATATATAACCGGACTTTTGACGAAGTTTCGTGTCGTCGTCTCAAGTTTTCTCGTCGCGGGACGACCCTTTTGACCTCTCGGCATGGAATGTTTTTTTTTACTCAAGGACCTACAGTTTTACGCCGGTTCCGAACGGCCAGTGGGCTTGAAACTCAGTCACCCAACATACACAACACCCAAGGGTAAGGAGGGACTCGAACCCACAATCCTCGGTTTACAAGCGATACACCCTACCGCTGGGCTACCGAGGCCTCTGCGTGGAATGGTTGAAGTAAAGCTGTTAGGCCGAGCTAAAGAGATTTTTTCATGATGTAAAAAGTGTTGGAGGAAAACCAGCTGCTCCATTGTTTGGAGAAAAGCTTCGTATTATTTCATTCACAACTTTATTACCTCGAGGCGAAGCTAAAGGGGTTATTCTCTCACGACAAAAAGTTGGGATCTGGTCCGATTCTAAAAATTCCAACGGATATCGATAAAACACATATGATTTCATAAGGGAATTTTTTTCCCCATATTTCCCCATGAAGAATAAAAAAATATAGCATTTTTTAGATAGGCATTACGACATGCACATGTGCTGAGGGGTTTTATCATTCCTACCTAGTGCTACGCAGTAGGATGTCCGTATTCTTATTTATACATTTATTTTATTAACAATTTTATTTAACAAAAAAAATGTCATGGTAATAGGGATAAAAAATTGTATAGAATGAAAGCACGAAGAAAATGAGAAGTCGAACGACTCGATAGGACTTTCTGTTTAAGAGAAAATCGGAAAAAAACGGAAAAACTGCAGATTTTACAAAAATTCATAACTCGGTTATTTTTTGAGTTAATATAAACTTCTCACGTGCAAAAAGTAGGTAGTAGTAGTTTTTGATCTGTGACTGTTTGAATATTTTACTATGCAATTTTCCAGCAGACCTGAATGAGACAGGTATGGTCTGATTTCAATTAACAAAAATTATTTCAGAAGTCGTACCACTTCAAAATGTACATCTTGTTTTTGCATTCAAACATTGTGAAATATGTCAGAAATGAAGCTGAACATAACTAGAAACGGCCGAGCGCGCGAGAGTAGTTGAATTGTGGGGCAGAGAAACAGACAAGGAGAAGCATGTAGGTACATTATATAGTAATACTGTCTGCTGCTCTCCTCCACTAAATGTCCGTTCGAGTCTCTCATTTTCTTCGTGTTTTCATTCTCTACAATTTGTCTCGACACCATCACGATTACCCTGACAGTTTTAATTTTTAGCAAAAAATTCAGAAACATTTTTTCCTAAAATTTTTAGTGCCAAAGTTATAACAAAGTCCAAAGAATGACGTAGCTGCTTTCCTTCTAACATTTTTTACATAAAATGCTTACTTCAAATCTCTATAGATAGCTCTGCCTATTTATAGAAAAAATCGTTCTTCAAAAGTACAATTTGAAATAATGCATTTTCATTGAGAAAAGGCTTCATCAGAGCTCCGTCACTACGGTCGTATTTTCCCTGCGGTAGGAGAAACGATTTGTAACTCCAAAGGGCTCATTCCTAACATCAACTCAATTCACATATAAATTTCGAGCTTTCTCGAATTTAGATGCTCTGTAGAACAAAACACGCGAGAACGCTTAATGCGTTCTTTAAAATGGCAAGAGTTAGCGAAAATAATGTATACCAGACACTTTTTCAACACTCACTAAGTAGATTCACACAAAATTTTCATCTCTTAATTTAATTTGTAGTAGCTGTTTTTTTCGCTCCTCATCTCTTAATAACTAAGCGTTTTCATATCGTTTCTAAATCTTGAAATATGGAATTATTTTGACTAGCCCACTCAAGCATACCTACTTCCCATTGAAAATGATCGATTATTGTTGTAGAGTAGATGATATTACAAAATGAATCATCCCATGCTTATTGCTTGTCCTTCGCCGTATTGCAAATAAATGATTCACGCAAATTTTTATCTGTTCTACTCTGAAGATGAGCAGATAGCATTACTTTCATATCGATACATATTTCCAAGTAAAGCCCGCTACACACATAACGATATATCGTTGCGATTTCAAACTGCACAGTTAAATCGAATAGCCCTGGTGCCTCTACGCGGCACAGATATCTGCGTCGATATTGTCAGTTGTACACAGAAGCTCGCGCGAGAAACATGTCATCGGCAATAACGGAAGATGATGAAGATGCACTTGCATTTTTGGGTTTGATGATATGCTTAAAGAAAAAAAAATCACGTAATGTGTGGTGTAAGGACTGGCTTCTAAAACGGAAGTCATACTCTCATATAAATTTATTAAATGAGTTGAAATTGGCACCAAAAGATTGGCATAACTATTTAAGAATGAACGAGGAGCCGTACTTAACCCTCTTGGCTTTAGTCACCCCGCTGATTCAGAAAATGAACACTGTAATGAGAGAAGCAATAAGTCGATACGATAATAATACGATAACATTGAATGAATTCCTCTAATTGATCGCGGTGTCCGCTTCGATCATGTTCCGACATGTTTAAACGGACTTGTGCTCTCACAGCAAACTGTTTCATAAATTGAGCGATCGGTCGAATAGATCGCGGCGTCGTATCCACACGAAACGGTAAAACTGTGCAAACGCAAGTATCAACGATTTATCGAATAGAAAATGCAACTGCCACCGATTAACTGTGCAGATGAAATTATCTGCAAAGATTTGTCATACACACGTTCGATAAAACTGTGCAAATTGACTGCACAGTTATATCGTTACGATATATCGTTATGTGTGTAGCGGGCATAAGAATGTATAATAAAACATCACGTAAGTTGAATATTCGATTATATTCTCTTCGTAAGGCAAAAGTAGCTTATCTTTCAAGATAAACTGTAACTTTTTGAATGACTTAATAAAAGACCGCCAGCGTTTCATATGTTTGTAATGTTTGCAAAATGAAAATGATGCCAGAATAAGTAAACTTATGAATAATAGAATCGATGGACAGAAGAAATACTTAGAATTCGTACAGATACCGATTTCAGCTTCAGCCATAATCAAATTGCCCGATTTCATAAAATCAAGCGTATGCACACGCCGTAATACGTTCCGGTTGTCACGTCGGCCGTGCGTACTTTTCCGATAGGACGGACATAAAAAGTCAGTTTTATTTTACGAAGAATCCCGACTGTGTTGATAAGCCGGTCACGTTTCGAAAAATGAAGTTTCGCGTAAACGTCCGTGATGGCACGAATATGAAGCGGCGGTTCGTCTACTTAGTATTCGACGATGCAAGTTCGGACTGTTCGTATTGAAATTAGCGCCCTCCCAGGGCGGACCGCATTTTCTGAAATCCCCACGGGACGAAAAAAGACTACAGGATTATTTTTACATTCGTATCCTTTAATGGAAGAACAAAAGGAAGGATTATTCTCAAAATATTTGGATAATTTGAATTTGTACTAGAATGAAATATTGATTTGTGATCATTCTGGTATTTCTCTCGTACAAATTCTCAACCACGTAAGTCAATTTGGAGCGGTTGAAGAAATGCACAAAGCTAGAATAACTAGAAAAGCGTATAGATAAAAATTAAGACTGTGATAAAAACATTTGGAAGCTTTGAATAGCATCTATCGTCAACTGATTTCACGTACCTACAAATTTACAACCTCCTTACTTAATATGAAGTGGCCTTAAAGATCTGGAATGCTCGAAAGTTTTCAAAAACATCAATCCACGTTCCAAATTTCAACCATCTTACTCAATCAGCCGAAGCCGTGGAGGTGCGCAAACGTCAAAAACTACGAAAAAACATGAAATACCACGTCAACCCTTTCAGGGCAACTGGTTAGCTAGGAAGACCACAGTCACGAGTAAAACTGCTCGTTGGCTATTTCAGTATATCAGTGTGTTTTGTGGGTTGTCTAACAGCAAAATTTGACGTGTTCATCGAAGACAAACCGAAATAAGTCGAAGCGCGTATGATGTGCATTTGTTTACTCAGAGGATCTGCTGAAATAGTGTGAATATGTTATTTTTATTTATGAATGGTGCAAAAATGGCTCCAAAGTTATATACTTATATCTTACTTATGCATTTTCATGAATATATTGAACGTAAATGTTTCCTTTCTTTCGAAATTATTAATTTTGTTGGGGTCTCCTGAAGTGACCACTGGGCACTTACGTAATCGTGTTATCTTATTTTAGTTCTGAGGAAGCAAGTTTGCAGTACCTACCTACTGAATAGGGCTGCCAATTTTCGAAAAGACCAACCCGGGAGATTTTTTTAAGGAGTTTAGTAGGGGAGGGGGGGGTTGAAGAAATCATTTATTTATTTTTAATTTATATATACTCTGCTTCTAATATTTGACAGTTTTTTACCACAAAATCGTAATCATTAAAAATCGAAGTTTGATTAGTAGAGCGCGGTTGCGTATAATTTTAAAGAAACTGGGGAAATTAGTCACCCCGGGAAGTCGGGAGGTTGACCATTATTACCGGAGTCATCCGGGCAATCCGGGAGGGTTGGGAACCCAATAGCTGAATATTTAGAAAATCTTCATGCAGATGACTTGTATGATTCGTAAGAAATGTCCAGCGTGCAAAGTAGAATTGTGTTTGAAACATGACAAAAACTGTTCCTTGTTATATTACGCAAAATAGGTTATATTGTTTGGTTATATGTTCCTACTGGTTATGTGGAGTGACCACATCCTGCAGGATAATCCTTGTGTTTTTTTTTCTTGAAAATTGTTTGATTTTCTTCGAGTATCTAATAAACCATTATCAAACTATATATAATATTTTTTCCACAAAAAAATAATTTGGGCCTGAAAGAGTTAAAGAGACGCTACGCTGTATATCAACTCTATCCACCTAATTCAATTTAGATGATGAAGTTTTGAAAACCCACGAAAAGAACCAACAAATATACAAAAAATGGCGGCGATAAGAGATAAACGTTTATACTGCCAAAAGGCAGTTCTTCAACATATAGTGACTAGTCTGTGAATATTTTTGTTAGCTTTTGAAAATCCTGGTTCAGGAAATCTGAAACGGATATAAAAACGACTCCCGCATGTCACTGTTGACTTTCGATACATTTAAATGGTCTCTAATTTTCGGCGAAAATATTACTGAAAATGATGGTAATTGCTTTGGTATGACGACGTTCAATACTGGGTAAGATGAAGTACCTACTTCTTGCGAATAGGCGAATTGCTTCTATAGATTCTCGAAATTTCAATAGTCACCGATTTATCCGATGTAGAGGGAGTTCTCCATTCACTGCAATGTCTTTATTAACCTCACTTTTTTCAATCAACTTTATTAAAAACTAAGTACCTACTTCTTGCGAATAGGCGAATTGCTTCTATAGATTCTCGAAATTTCAATAGTCTCCGATTTATCCGATGTAGAGGGAGTTCTCCATTCACTGCAATGACTTTATTAACCTCACTTTTTTCAATCAACTTTATTAAAAACTAATAAAATTTTTCACTTCTTCAAGACCTTGAATGAAATAGTTTCAACTTCCAAGTAATGATGGAAAAATATCTAAGACTATGGATTATTTGAATAATGAAACTGCCAGGAAGCAGTTTGTCTTTTTGTGTTTAATACTCTTGAATAGAACGCTGTCAGTTCGGGTACAATTCGTCCTTTCATTTGTTGATAGTTGAATTCAGCAAAATATTCAATTATGCTGATTTTACATAGTCTACAGTTCTACACTTTTCTCAATTTTCTTGAATTTAACTTCACTATTCATTATTTTCTTTGGGTGGGACTCATGCACGGGAAAAATACTCTAGAAACATGACGCAAACCCAGATGGAAATTATTTTTTGTGAGTTCAGTGCAAATTTATAGGAACCCAAAAAAAGTTTTAACTCGAAATGGAAATGAGATGTACAGAATTGTCTATGGTAATTTTACCGTGTCAATTACAGGCACGGTTGTTGATCGTTATTTAGAGGAGTTTATATTGTGATGTTATAACAACGCCGTATGTTCCAGTAATGTAGATATGCTAACTCTGTTATCGATATCGGAACATGCATAGTATTGATTATTGACGTTTCATTATTAATAATATTAGCGTTAGGAATTAGTTTTCAACAATTGAAATCGAGTAATTGATAAAGCATTTGATCAATAATGTCCTGTATTCTCGTATTATTACAAAGTAGAGGTTACATCTGGTAATGTTGTATTTTCATTCAGAGGATTTTTTTCAACGTTTGCCGATTATCACTAATACACACTCATTCGGTTATAATCTACTGTGTTGTGTGTTCGTGCTTATACAGGGTAAACCTGGAATTTGCAGATATAGATATCAAGCAATTTGAGTTCTATCTCTTTCTCCGAAATCTGTATTAGCAGATATAGATATCAGGCAATTTGAATTCTATCTGTTTCTCCGAAATCTAGATGACTATGAAGCAAAAATAAGAATTAATCAATTCTGTTCTACGTAAACATCGACAGAAGCCAATAGAACATGTGCAATAATTTTGTATAACAATGAAAGATTATGTAATCAAAACGTGTTAACTGAAATTATTGTTGGGCTGTGCAAAATTCGAGAAAAATTCTGTCCAAAAAAACCATTTTTATAAATGACTATTTGGTATTGATTATAAATATATCTGCTATATAAGTATATATAGCTTATAAATTACTACTAACAATATCATGTCGTACAGTAAACAAACAAAATATTCTTTGTTATTTCTTTATTAATTAATGTCATTGAACAACGTTAATTCTTGACAATTACGAATACAAATCAATTGTATATTTATATTTGAACATGATTTCAATGAGATGATTTTTAGCGACTTTTGCGAAGTCGTAATAATCAAAGAACACCTTGACATTACCCTAAAACGCATAATCAGATGTGTAGCATAGGAGACCTTCTTATAATGTTCCTTAATTCACTTTTGTATCCTTCGTAAGTCATACACACAAAAAACTTTCATTTAACATTGGAAGAGCTCTTTTACTGTAATGTTAAGTTGAGTGCATGAGAGAGTTAATCGATCTTGTAAATACACCCTCTTTGAGTGAAATTTACAGTTTTTTCCCCGTATATGGTCTTCTATGGTTCGGTGAAAGTTAACTGCGTTAAACCACACGAAACACTCAGCTTTTTATAAAAAGCGGGAGCGAATTTCTCCGCTGGATATCGTTAAATGAACCCTTAGCAGAACTGGGGCGTCAGGGCAAGTTTTCATTTTTCACACTTTTTAATTCATCGTGAAAAAAAATTAATTACGACGTTATTCAGCGTGTGTAGCCAGAATTCTTGTTTTGCTGTTTACACATTTTTCAAACGACTTTATGAAATTCATTTGGAGTACAACTTCATTTTAAGTGTAACCTGAAAAATTGAAATGTTTGTCTTTATTATTTCATAACAATATTATCTGCAGGAAATGTTCGTTTAATTAATATATTTTGTGCATTTTTCGTTCTCACATCGAACAACATCAAATATAACAGTGTAATTCTTTCTTTAGTTTGATAAATTGTTTTGCATTCTTTTTTGTAGTTTTAAGAAGTCATTCAATTTTTTCGAAAAATATTTTAGGTACGAAATGAAGGTTTCTCAGTCATAATTTGTTTTTCCTTCTTAGCTAGTTTCTTTTTGTGCAATTCAATGTGTTCTTGTGATAAATGACACTGAAGGTGAGCACTATGAACAAGCTGGGACATTCGAGATGTGGGTCTATAGGCATGTACTGAGAATTCCATGGACTCCAATAAGAACCAACGATGAGGTCTTGAGGATGATCATCGAAGACCGCGAACTGTTAGACACCATTAAACGTCCAAAAACTGCATACCTGGGCCACCTAATACGCAACGAGAGGTACCAATTCCTGCAGTTGATAATTGAGGGAAAGAAGGAATCGGCAGGAAAAAGATGTCATGGCTCCGCAACGTTAGGCAGTGGACAGGACTGAGGACAATGCAAGAACTAATACACACCATACGCAATAGGGAATAGTGGACAAATGTGATCGCAAACATCCATCAATGGACATGCAGCAGAAGAAGATAAATGACAAAAGATGAGGAACCTATATGACCAAGTTTTAAGTCTCTGGATTGTGACCTGACAAAATGCACTGCAATTTTCTGAAAAGTACCTATGAAACTAGGGTTTTGGACCCTAGGGACAAAGTGACCTACCGACCATACCCTTCAATTTCGTTCATCTAGAGGCTACGGGGGATCTAACTTTCTGTCTGGTGCATTTCGTCCAGGAAGAAAAAATCTAGGACCGAAAAAATGACTATAGAGGGGTTTATTGACCAAAGGAAGTTTCGAACCACAAAGTGTGGCGAATGATCTGAGGAAGGTATTGCCAAGATGTTTCCAGTAATGTAACACCACCAGCTCGTAGGAGCCACATGGAGCAAGATTTTATCGAAAACATGAGAAATCACGCTAGAGCTGAAATTTTAACATATTCCAAATTATCAAGCGTTGCTTGCAACATTCCAATAACTCGCCGAGCTTTCAGCTGTAGAATCCTATACACGGCACATATAGTTGAATTCATAGACGAACGTACGCTCGGGTAAATTACACGCGCCAGACTTGTAATTTTACGGGTAATTAGTTTTCGCGGAGGTATGAAACGCTCACCTGTTCGTTCGGAGGTAATCCAATCGAACCGAAACTTATCCGTCTAACCGACACTTCCGATTTGCAATCTCCCATTTTATCTACGCTCGTTCTCTCTTCGCTGCTTCTCCGATATTTCTGCGTTCTTATTTCATCCTCGACGGCATAAGGAAGTGTAATTTATCGGAGATCGAAGTGGATCACCTAACGGTACGCTCCGAGCAACTCGTAGCCGTACAGGTCGATGCACCAGGTGTGTACGTTCGTTATTCGACGATTCTTCTCGTGAGTTCACTGGAGTTCAGCCGGATTCGTTGGAACGCTACCGAAAGATATCACCTGGTGATAAGACGTCGAAAGATAAACGGCCTCGGTGTTATTCGCATTTGAATGAGCTCACAATCATCAATGGGGGACGTGTGATGTAAATACGAATGATGTAACGGCGTTTGCTGAACGTTCGACTGGACGGACTGTCTGCGATATTTACACGGCGACTGGAATCAATTTTCAAACAGGAGTATATATTGTAGATGAGAGCCGTGTATCAGTGAAGCTGGCTGAGAATCTCACCGTATAGAGGCCAGTCAGTTTAGATAATCAATTGACAATAATTCCAAAAGTTTTCAATCTTAAATGTATGGTCGGGAAATAGATAAAAACAAACTCTGATATTTTGCAACCTTTTCCGAAGTCCGGAACATTGTTAAAATTACAATAACATTGCATTTTGCTGTATGCTTTTGAAAAAATTCCAAAAGTTCTGCAAACTTGATAGATACTTCGGAAAAATATACCGAACAGTTGTATAAAATTGCAACCTTTCACGTTGACCAGAACATGTGTATTTATAATTTTTTTAATTCGTGTGTGGCAAAACTAATTACTTGATTTCAAATTCAGAAAAATTTGCAACATTGTACGCAGTCCAGAACTTTATGCAATTTGCAAAAACATAAAAATCCAATATCATAATTTTACAAATTGCATAAAGTTCCGGACCGCATACAAGGTTGCAAATTTGCAAATACATTCGAATAGATGTTTTCTAAATTTGCACTTAAACTTTTGTAAAATATGAATGACCACGAATTAAAAAAATAATAAACATGTTCCGGTCAACGTAAAAGGTTGCAAACTTATACAAATGTTTGGCATATTTTTCCGAAGTATCTATCAAGTTTGCAGAATTTTTGGAATTTCTTTTGGTCAATTTATCGAAGAAAAACGTTAATTTTGAATTAAAAATGTTCCGTACCCTTAAATTGGCTGCAAACTTGATACGTGATATGAAATAATATATTTAATACTACTCCAAGTTTGCAGAACTCTTGGAATTATTTTCACAGGCATAAGGCATGTTATTGCAATTTTGACAATGTTCCGGACTTCGGAAAAGGTTGCAAAATGAGATTTGTCCCTTTCTCTATGTAGAATTCACTCGACCAAAGTTTAAAAGCTTTTGGAATTATTGTTGAATTTTCGATTTTCAATGTCTTAACTGACTGGCCTAGTAGTTTATGAAAGCTCATTGAAACCAATGTACTGTATCTTGTTTGTATTCGTATTAGGAACTTCCTCTCGAACCTCCTGGTTCTATTCAGCCAGTTCAGTCTCAGAATAATTTTGCGAAAATAGTGCCCTGCTATATAGGAATTTCTGTCGTATACTCGTAGAGAGATAGACCAGTTGAAAAAACATATGGAAAATGGAAATCGAAAACAGAAGTTGAAAAAAGACGAGAGGATTTTGGGCCACCCGGTTGATTGGAAGTTCCTTTTGTCATATATTATTCATTGAATAGCAGGCACATTGAAAAAAATCAATAGCGTTTGACAGAAATTGAATGACAAAGAATTTAAGAGTAAAATTTAATTTGATGAAGTTTTAATCAGTAGTTTCTCCTAATTCATGAATATGAACATTTTATTATTAGTTATTGAAAAAATATGAAATAATTATGAAGTTTATCAGTGAATTCAAACTTAGCGTGTCTCGAAAAAACTACCGGTATACTGATTATTGATCATTGTTATTTCCTAAACCAAATTCATCCAAAAGAAATTGTAACAATGATCCTGAGTTTTTTTTTATATAAAAATTAAAAATTAAATTTGTTTCGTTCAATTATTTATTCCGATCCCTGATCATGATCATACGAATAAATACTTTGTTGATTATTTGTAAAAATTAAAATCAATTTTCCACTTCAAAATCCTACGTAATCTTCAATAATACTGTGATAATATATTCATAACGAGTATCTTACTAAAATTTACAAACACTGGGTACTCACCTGACATCGCTATTCTCAACTTCTACTGAATTATTTTCATAATTCTTTTTTTATTAATAAAATAATCATTTGCATATACGAATACAGCTAATGCAAACTATTGTGCCACTCGTGTCGGACATAGTTCTGGGCCTTTATTTAATTCGCTAAGTGTGTTATATTCGATAAGCAACTTCGTTCTAGAAAATTTAAAATAAAAGCTTTTTTCAAAGCGAAGCTCGTTTTTATTGAATTAGTGTATTGTATATAAACGCTGCTTTCAACGTCCTACATGTCCACTTGTAGGACGTTACTTGCGGTCAGTAGCGTCACACTATCAAAGTTTTTCCATAAGTATAAAGCAGTCCGGCATATCCGTAGATTGTCCTCCACCTAGTCGCCATCGTAACCCACTTGCGAGCGGTCTCTTCGGGTCGCCACTACATTGTTGTAACGTGCACATCGTCAATTCAAGGTGCACCTGCGGCGGACCCTCTCGGGACGGATTTTACGGCCGACGTTGTCCCGTATAGAGTTGCAAGATTGTCTCCGTCGTCGTCGTCGCTATCAGGATTTTATGGCGGCGGTTTACCCCGAACCCTCGCTCACATTTAGAATCTTATAAATTCGTTCACGTCATCCTTGCGGTAATTTTTGTTTACGTGCTATTGTTATCGCCGTTTATTGCGACGAATAGTAGGTTCACTTTATTGTATTGAAAGAAAATGGGACAGTTTGAATGAGTTGCTTATGTTTGCGGTAAAATCTAGTCGTTATTCAAAATGTTACAGTGTAACAATTTGTACACAATGATGAACCGATGAGAGCATTTCGTCCATACATACTTCACAAAGTAATAACAAAATAATATAATAAGTAATATTTTGTACCTACTACAGTTATCTATGTAGTATTGTAGATCATTTAGAGAGCGACTTTTATTTTGTATATTCGTCTACACAAATATATTTTTATTTTATAATAATTCACACACAGTTTTCGTTGACAAAATATCCATTTCGTGTCCAAATGAATATTTTGTTTTTTGGTCTATTTCATTATGTGTACCTGAAAAGTATTCATTTCAGTGGAGGTGGTTAGATCTCTGTTTCAAGTTTATTTTCAAAAAGTAGTTTTTCAGTTTTTCTTCAACTTTCTTTTTAAATCTCTCAACTGCTCATATCGTCACATTCAAAAATATGAGAATAGTCAGACCAAGGTTCTACAATTTCTTCTAAAATTGTAATGCTGATGTACCTACTCAATCGAAACCAAAGAGAGTAAATACCGACCTAATTGATCCCAATAAACGACGGACTATTTGAAGAAGAATCATCCATGATGCCGGACCTACTGAGACGCGTTATAAGATAAGATTTCGCTTTACTGTGAGTTGCTGTTATTGTTTCGCAGTTATGTGCTAGTAAACATATGAACCGTTTCAAATCATATTTTCTCTCTATTAAAAATGGTTGTACACATCCATTTAAACAATTTCATTTTGACAGTGGTGAATTATGGCATTAGAACACATAATTCAACTTATTCCGTGTGTCAACCAGATGTTTATAATTTATAATAATTTAAGTAACAAATGGAGCAACAAAGAAGGTTTGATTATGGGAGTCGAAGGTGAATAGTATGATGTTTAAGTGTCATATACGTGGTAATAGACTATAAATTTTATAATAAACAGCTATAACGATCATTGGATTCTTTAGGTCAGCGTTTCCTTACCTTTTTCAGCCACGCCTTCCTAAGAAATCAAGGACCCTGTAGGTAAAAAAAGAACCAGATAAATTTCTGACTATTACTATTATACATAAATAATTCGCTTTTATTTTGTATTAGCGTTATTATAGATGCGTTGGCATACGTTTGTTTATGTGGAGATGTTGTTGATTTTGTTGTATCTAGATTAGTGATATTCGAGTTGACGTTACAACACAGTTGTTTTCTTAAATCGGATTCCACCTGTAATAAATTTCTGTATACTGACAGTGTAGGAAAGTGATCATAGTTTTTTTAGAATTGTACGATTTGTCCAAGGGTCAAATATTTTTAGCATAGTTTCAATTTTGTATTCAGCTTGGAAGATTCTCCCTTTTCATTTATTATTGCTAAATAGTCTAAAGATGAGAACGAGGAGCCCCATACATATACTCGCGGACCCGAGGGTAAGAAGCGCTGCTTTAGGTTACGACTACAAAGATATACCTAGCTTCCAACTTAGAAACCAATCAGAATCGAACAAGGTACGGTAGGCAACATCTATATTAATTGTTCAAGGGTCAATTATTATGCCTCACGTGTACGCAAAGTGGTCTGTCGTGATTTGTGCTTTATGATGACAACTAAACACGGCGCCTGTAAATGGTGTTCCATTGTGTCTACTGGCGCTTTGGCGCGAACTGATTGCACCTACAATTGGATTCTGTTTGTTAATTCACCGTGTTCCTCGTACACCGGATCGATCCATTATGTCGCCCAACAGAACGCACCCTCTGAAGATTGCCGCCGTGAGTGAAAAGAGAAAACGTCCATTTATCTACGGCTCAAATTTTCATTTGAACATCATTTCCTCCATGTCACTCTGGCCGCTCCTCTTCGCTCCGTTCTGGTTGATCAATACTTCGGAATTGATGGGTACCCTGTTGGTTCGTTTCGTTCGCACCTACGTTGGGGTTGCTTAGCAGGGGTGGACGATTTTTAATCGCGAAGATTCACCAAAAAAGGTGCGACTAGACATTCATATTTCGAAATATGCAACAAATGAAGCGATTGATGCAAATTTATAATTTCGAAATATTTTTTATACGTTTTTAGATAGAAGAATGTTATGAAATACATGAAAATTGCGATAAAAGAATTAAAACATCCTAACAAATGAATCTCCTATTGAATAGCCAAATCGATAATACTTCAAGCTCCCTTCCCGATCTTTTCAAAATTACCGAACTACCTGACTAACAGACATTCATATTTCGAAATATGCAACAAATGAAGCGATTGATGCAAATTTATAATTTCGAAATATTTTTTATACGTTTTTAGATAGAAGAATGTTATGAAATACATGAAAATTGCGATAAAAGAATTAAAACATCCTAACAAATGAATCTCCTATTGAATAGCCAAATCGATAATACTTCAAGCTCCCTTCTCGATATTTTCAAAATTACCGAACTACTTGACTAACAGTTCAGAATGGGTTTTTCCTATTCTACTAATTATTTATAACCATCCTTTTATTTATAACCATCCTATTATTTTTTTATTAAGTAAACATAGAATAACCTTGTTTGCTGATGACACCTCCATAGCCGTTACTGGACGGACTTTTGAGGAGTTACAAAGATTCTGTGGGTTACTGGTGAGGTGCTTTATTGAGTGGTGCAATTCAAATGCAATAATGATAAATGTCAACAAGACAGAATGTATTAATTTCGCTATTCGAAACGATAATCATAGTAAACTGCTCATTACCCATTTAGATAATGTCATCTCATCTAAAGACTGCACTAAGTTTCTTGGAATCCACATAGACTCTAATCTGAGGTGGAACGCACATATTGACGTGGTGTGCAAGAAACTCAATAGCTCTTACTACGCAATAAGTCGAGTCAAAGGTTCACTTCCTCTACAGTCTGTACTGAACATCTACTATAGCTTGGTCTACAGTCACTTAACATATAATGTTTTACATAATTCAGAAGAGAATAATTCGAATGATATTTAATATTTCTCCGCGATCATCCTGTAGGCCCACTTTTCGTCAAGATGCCATATTAACATTGGCTTCTATTTTTATTTTTAGATGTTTAGTGTATGTGAAGGAAAATGAGTTCAATATTACTAAACTTTCTAGCTTTCATAGCTATAATACCAGAAATAAGGAAACTCTTTATGTACCTAAGCATAAAACTCATAAGTATGAAATGTCTCCCATGTATCAGAGTATTAGAGTTTTCAACCATTTACCTCAAAGTATTCAGTCTCTTGATATTAGAAGGTTTAAGAAAGTAGTTAAGGCCGTATTGTTGAGAAAATGTTATTACACTGTAAGCGACTATTTCTGTGATATTCTTGAAACAAGCTGAAGTGTAATTTTTGTAATTTTTGCGACCTGTCCTATACATATGTACCTATGTCTTAAAGGATTAATAAATTATTATTATTATTATTATTATTATTATTATTACCCTCTCTACACAATTTGTCATCTATTTATTTCTTGTTTTCGATATAACGGAGAAACATGTAAGTTGGCACCTGAAGAAGGTGAAGTTTCACCGAAACCTCATGCCTTATTTCATTTAATGAATGTGTAAATTGTTATTATTAACCATTGTCGAACTTACTTTACATATGAGGTACCTATAACTGAGTTCTTAGTACATGTAATAGTACTTTGTTATTGACGAGAAAAATGCCAATTGCCTTCTTTCTATAAAAGCTTTTTATCTGACATAGTCGAGTATTATCATGTCTCCTCGCGATATTGCCAAAGTATGAAAATTCTGCGTCCTCTCTTCGTCTCCCCTCAATTGAAAAACTTTGAAAAATCCAATTGGCCTGAGATGTCTTCCTAGATAGTCTCATTTATTTAATTTGTCGTTTTGATATGTGATCAATGATCCAAGCGTTAAAGATCTCAAAAATGTTTCAATAATAACTTTGTAAGAAATGTCTTGCTAATTGAAAAACATAATAAAGTCCCTAGCATAATTGTCGTCATTCTTATTCTCCCATGGTGATCTTGTGTTCGCCTGTTTTTTTATCCATCATTCATTCTTGCTCTCCATGTCAGCTGCCGTTTTTCATGCCGGATAACAGATGTGATTCAGTATCTTCGTTGAAAGGTTAGACGAGACTCGTATTTCTCCTGGTATGAATGTGACGGCTCCACTGTGTACCTTCATGCCAATTCCTCAGTGCTATTATAGCGTTTTATTATTAAAATAATTCTATTAAATTTCGAAAAATTAAGTTTGTTGTGAGAATGGATATTATTTATTATCATACAGTGTGTCCCAGATGAAACTTCAAGTTTTTTATGGTTCCATAGGGTGTATGACACATCGTATGAAAACTATTTCGATACTGACTCTGAATTAGTGGGAAAAAAAAGTTGAATATTACTATTTTTCAGGGAAAAAATCATGAACTTTTGAAATGTTGTATTTTAAATAGTTTCATCCGAAGCTAGCTAGGTTTTCTGATTCAAAACCACTGAAATCAGTTGTTTTTGTACATCAACTAGAAAATCTTGCACTTCAAGAAAAGGTTTTGTGAAAGAATGTCGAAAGTCAACTCCAAAAGTCCTGGAGATTCTGAGTCGACTTCACAGAGGTTTCGCAATATGGAAATTTCAAAGTTGATATCTTATCGACGAAGTGGCTACAAACTACGAAACAAGTAATAGCGTGAACTAAAAAAAAAACACATTGAACGAAATATCCATATGGAAGTTTTCTTCTGGGACATCCTGTATAGTTATACGTCATGTAGAAATAAATATCCTGAAAAATGCGGGCGTATGTTTGATCATTCGGTTTGATGTTTTTGGGTAAAATAATCACAATAGAAAATAATTTATATTCCATTAATTTCTGAATTTTACGATGAAAAATCGAACAATCTGAACTTGAATGCATGAAATCATTTTATGTCGCATAATTATTTTATCGTTCGAGATAAAGAAAAGGAACTAATAAATTTTCAAGATACGAACTTCTCTTGGTGGATATTCGTTCCAAGACGTTGAAAGATGCTTATTATTCTAATCTACATCTAAAGATTATTATTACTCGAGTTTATCTTGTTTCTTGTCAATAGATATTATTTTATACTGATTTGCAACTTTTTAATTGTCATTTCGCTGATGTAATCATCAGCATAATTTTAGATTTCATAAAATTGTTCACTTATTATTTGTCTTAAGATTTTTTCATAGAAATATGAGTTTTCTATTATTTAAAAGTTTTCGATAGTGAAGTCCAGTTTCAAACTTCATGTTATTTCGATGATTTCGGCAGAAGCGTATTTGTTTCTTCATTTTTTGCGTTTTCATTTCATTGAACTATTATTTTTCTATATTTCGAGATTTTCGATAGTAAGATGCAATTTTTCCAATAAAAATGTATATTTTGATGGAGTGCGAATGATTTCGACAGTTCTTCTATGACTCAGAATCTAAAATAAACGATTTTAATTGTGTTAAAATCTTTCATTCACTGCCACTTGAATTATTCATAACAATATTTATATATATATATATATATATATATATATATATATATATATATATATATATATATATATATATATATATATATATATATATATATTTATATATACTCATATATACATATATACATATATATATATATATATATATATATATATATATATATATATATATATATATATATATATATATATATATATATATATATATATATATATATATATATATATATATATATACTTATACATACTGAACATTCCAATTGTGAATTAAATTATGTGTCTATACATTTAATCCGCTGATGTCAGTATACTAATGTAGAGTTACTGTATTATACGGGAGCATACGCCATTTCGTTATGTTGGTTGCCTTCGTAAAGGGCATATACTTACGAAGATCTAAGTATTTTTTCATTTCAGTGGCCAGGAAAATTATAGTGGTGTGATGCTACTGATGCATAAATCAGACTAAACACTTGTGTGATTTCATTACTTGTTCCATTTTGTTGCACAATATAGTTGCACTATCATTCGCATCCTAAACGGAATATTAAATAATAATTATTACTACCTGGCAAATGTTTCTTTATTTTGAAACTGTTAGTACTCGTACTGCCGAAGAGAAGAAGTCTTAACAATTCTCCCTGTTGAGCAAATACTTCAGATATCGTATGACCTCATGACCAACGTTACATTTACTTGAAGAGTTTACTTACATCGATCAATTAAGAGGTATTTTATCGAATTAAAACTATGAAGAAGATGGGAATTAAATAATTTAACGAAGACGGCGTAGCGTTAAATAGAAGATGTGGCTGTAGGTCAGCGACCTAACATGGAGATTTTTCACGAGATTCGATGCGCCGTCGACGCGATGAAGACGTTCCCCGTGAAAGTCGGCTCGTATTATTTTGCTTACGTAACTGCGTATTATGAAAAAATCGACCTTGATCTTGCCGGAGGTCATCATCAATACACACTTGATTCTCTTTCGAGCCGCCATTGTACCATTATGAATATATACGTCAAAGATAGAAGATAAATAAGAACGCTATATGGTGCTTCTATTGTTCTTTTATCGAAGAACTCTTTGTTATTTTTTAAAATAATGTTACACGAGAAAGATAAAAGAATTATTGATCATAATTTGCGATCCGTATGTTTGGAATTTGTTAAGCGGCGTACATACAAATTTATATATATATATATATATATATATATATATATATATATATATATATATATATATATATATATATATATATATATATATATATATACCTATAAGGTACTTACTACCCAGCGATGCGTTGCAGCAGTAATTTTCTTGAAACAAACACAAACACGCTTCCTTCGAAATTTTTTTTGAAAAGGCACATCTGATTTTAATATTTCTTCCACATGAAAACCATCTCCATAAAGAACCACTTTGAAGTCCCAAGTTCGGCGATTATCGGTCAAACGGTTTTGGAGTTTTGCCATGTCGTATGTAGTTAATTTGAATTGTTTTGGCTTGTGCTGTATTCTCACTCATTTTCGTATATAGCAACAGGGGCTTTCATGTTTGACCTACGATTTTATTTTATATTAACGTCTCGTCACGAAATTCGAGACCTTCTTTGAAAGAGAAAAGTTCCTGTGACATTTATGAATTTGATAAAAATTGCAACTAAAATAAATATAAGTACGAATATATATATATATATATATATATATATATATATATATATATATATATATATATATATATATATATATATATATATTTATATTTTTTTTATTTTATGAGTATTTTTTTTATTTTTTTTTAAATTTTTGATATTATATATTATATATTATATATATATATATATATATATATATATATATTTATATATATATATATATATATATATATATATATATATACTTGTATTATAGTAAAAGTTAGCGTTTTTATTTGTTCGTTACATTCAAAACAAAGTCAAAATTACTCTTATAGAATTAAGTTTTTCGATTCCATTAATTCCTTTTTCAATGAGAATATTTTCACCACAAACTGAAAGTGAATAGCTCATCGTCATGGTTTCCTAAACCGAAAACTTTCTCATAAAATTCGGGCCGAAATTTAATTTAGTTTATTATCGCCATTCATCTATAAAAAAGAATAATCGAATTTTTTTCGTTGGACTTGAACAGCAATGAGGTGGGAATCGAACCCACGATCCAATGTATAAAGAAGATAAACGTTTCCGCTAGGTTACCGAGGTCTGTTAAGCTACAGTTCCACCGGAGGAATATTTTTGTTGCTGTTGCGTGTTTCCGTAAATGTTCCAAAATGTTCCTTAAAATTTCTTTTTTTTTCGGCAACAAATGTAGACTGTTCCTACTTGTCGTTGTCGCAGATTTCCAAACGGTAAACTTCAAAAGAAAATAGGAAACATGTGTAAACAAATCCGTGGTGCTATCGCAGTGGAAACGTATCGAGAACGCAACTAGTAAACATACGTGTCGCAGACTTTCAGTGTGCAGTGAAGTACGAAAACGAATAAATATATAGCTACGGTTCCACCGGAGCAACATTGAGGAACATTTTTGTTGCTGTTGCTTGTTTCCGTAAATGTTCCTAAATATGCAACTATTGATATTTTTAGTTGCTTCAGTGGAAACAAGAAATTTACGTATGTTACCATAAGTTTCTATCCTTGGCAACAAGGAGAAACATAAAGCAACAAAATATTCCTCAATGTTTGTCCGGTGGAGCTGTAGCTTTATAATAGAGTTAGTTCCAAGAGAAACCGTCTCATAATTTTCGTTATTTCTCGGCATCTCACGAATTATAAGTGCAGTCCATCGGTGAATCTACTTTTTCGTTTGTGTCGTCGGAAAAACCTGTCGAAGATTCTCCAGCGCGACCGTTAAGTCGATTCATTAGCATTAATATCGAAGGTGGTCAAAAAGTTGGACACCTAACGTTCGAACTCATTCAATACGTAAAAGTAGGACTCGGAGTCAACGATCTTGAATCTTCGTCCAGTTCCCTCCCCGTCGCAGCTCGTGAAAGAATGTCTTCGCGGACAAGATACCGTTAACAGAAACTAACACTGTATTCGTAAACTGGCTGCCGGCGAAAAAATCATCGTTTGAAGAGGACGTGAAATGACTGTATTGTGTCATTGAATTACGGGTAGATCGCGGTTTTTTATGTAAATTTCAAATAAGGAACGCCTCAGATTACCAAGCATTTCTGCGACTACTGTTCTTCTGTTGTCGATAAAATCATTAGCTCGTTTTTGGGAATTTATTAATATTGTGTGTTGAAATTATATTAAAAGAAGTGATATAAGTCTACCAAATGATTTAAGTAATGAATGTAGAGTATGTAGAGAGATAGAAGGGAGTTCTTGTTTTTGAGAGAATGATGCCCGATCTCACCAACGAGATGTAAGGGAGTTCCTAACTGAGTAATTCCTACGATAGGAAATACCTAAATCCGATACTTACCTAAATCGGATTTCACCAACCTAAGAAATTCTTAGCTAAGGAATACCTTGTTAAAAACTTGATTTGAAAAGTTTTGTACATATAATTGGTACCACTGTTTAATACTAGACTGTGAATTTGACAAAGGATAGTAAGAAGAGAAAAAATGATAGAAATATAATAATTTTATTATATCAATTTGAGGTTAAGCATTTCCTAAATACTCTAGGCCGGGGGTGCTCAGACTTACAGTGCTGGCGATCTACCAAAAAAGATTTATGTGAAAAGCGATCGACCAACTTAATGTTACTAAATAAGAAACAAATTATTTTTTTGCACTTCAGAAACACTGTGCTGTCACGTTCTCGCGGGGGCGGTGTTCCCACTCGCCTCGCGATCGACTCTGAAAGTTTCCGCGATCGACCGTTTGAGCACCCCTGCTCTAGGCAGACCTAACGTTAGGTATTTCCTATCGTCTTTAGGCATTATTTAACGCGTGGTGAAACGCAAATTGAACTTCCTATATCCGATTTAAGTATTGCCTAACTTAGGAATTAGTTGGTTAAATCGCGCATGAGACTCTTAACTCTTCATGCTTGTGTATTTTTCCTCACTCTAAGTAGAATTGACGTTGAACCTACCTGTATCATCATTTTCTTCAACGGAACGAAGTACGCTTTCGCACGTTAATCATATTTTTGTGCGTGCCATCAATATTTTCTTTCGTGCCATAGGTTTAGGCCCCTACACATGGGCGTCGATGTCTTGATACATCAACGTGCATCCAAAAACGTGCAACCAATAACGTTAATGTGGATGCAAAAAACACACGTTTTTGAATGCACCGCTCGGATGAAAGCCGCGTTGATGTTTTCTGAAATCGTTTGAATTTTTGGATGTGCATTCCAACGAACACTTGTAGGAGTCAATGTGTTTTAATATGATTGGTATATTCTTTACTAAAAATGTTCGCAGATAGTTTCATTAGTATGTCTGACTGCAGAGCAATGTCCTGGGAATTTCTATGGGAATTTGTTGAGTTGTACAGGGGCCTACCCTGCTTGTGGCAAACAATATCAGAACACTTTTTAGACCGAAATAAAAAAATGAAGCATACAAAATATTAACAAAGAAGCTGCAAATAATTAAACTAAATGCTACAAATAGTACAGTTGTCTCTAAAATCAATAGTCTTCGAGGTGGGTTTCGGAGAGAAAATGAACGTGCAACCAATAACGTTAATGTGGATGCAAAAAACGCACGTTTTTGGATGCACAACCCGGATGAACGCCGCGTTGATGTTTTCTGAAATCACTTGAATTTTTGGATGCCCATTCCAACGAACACTTGCAGGAGTCAACGCGTGGAGGCGATTTACCGAGGTGTGTGCGTTTTCGAAGCAGTAGCGGCGGTTTAGTTTTTTCAAACGATTGGTTACTGCAGTAGGTATTTAAAATAATAAGTCAAATTCAGATTACTCAAAATATTTCACATTGTTTGGGTTTTAAAACCAATATTTACATTTTATAAATTTGTATATTATATACTGAAAATATTAGCAGATAGTTTCATTAGTATGTCTGACTGCAGAACAATGTCCCGAGAATTTCTACGGGAATTTGTTGAGTTGTACAGAGGCCTACCCTGCTTGTGACAGACAATATCAGAACACGATTTAGACCGAAATAAAAAAGAATAAGCGTACAAAATATTGATAAAGAAGCTGCAAATAATTCTACCAAATGCTACAAATAGTGCAGTTGTCTCTAAAATCAATAGTCTTCGAGGTGGGTTTCGGAAAGGAAATAAAAAAGTTTTGATCTCGTAGAAAAGTGATACGGTGAGTGTGTCCGAGATATTATAGTAAAAAATTTTAAATCTTGGTAATTCCTTCCAGTCGCTAAATATCTGAGCGATGCAGTTATTGGCGATGTGTCTTGACGTTTTATTAATGGAGTAACCATTACCAAGAGTTACGCATAGTTTCCTTTTCTTAGACCAGATTCGGCGACGATTTTTATTTTCCTTTTTCTTGCACAAGTGCATAAGTGTCCGCCACTACCACTAGAGCTAAATATTCCTCTTCCTCAGACATCTTGCCAAACAGTTTGGTAAACTGAAAAAATCTATGGTTTTGTACGTACGTGTCGTATGTAGCCCGCCTTGGCCATCCCTGTCCTAGATATGATTCAAATTATATTTTCTTGCTTGGTTTTTAGCACGATGAGATCTTTTTTTCTATGCATGTGTGTATGTATACGATTGAGAATATTCATTAATATTAATATCAATTACGCAGTCCATATTTAATTTCATTAATTGTGTTCGCCCATAGGTATGCGTGCATAGCAATCAACCCGGCTTCATTTCATCATGACTCCATTATTTATGGTACACTTATTACTAATTATTAATATTCATTTAAATTTGCAGTGGAGGTAGGTAGAAATATTCAAAGTTCGATGAATCTCATAGCATGGAAACTTTGGTTATAGCCCGAACAATACCCTGCCCTTAACTTTATTCGAAAAAGTTGTCGAAATTGATTTTAAAGCAGAATATAAAAGTAGCCTACAGTTTTCGACCTAAATTATTAAGCATCCCCCGCAGTACGAAACTTTTGAAATTTACTTTTTTCACCAGCAGTCCGGGTTTACGAACATTTTGTTATGATTGCAATGCCTGTATAACCTACGTAGAATTGTTCTTTTATTTGCTACAATATTCATACATTATTTAAAATTTTATATACATCGGATATGAACTAGCCAATAAGATTTCACGTTAGGAGCATTGAACAAAAAATTGTTTGTTGAAATTTTTTGGACTGAAAATTAAATCTCCCAGAAATGTATACGGCTGTATCTAATATATACGACTCTACTGGGAACAAATCACGTCGGGTTACTGCTCAATAAAAATTATTAATATAAGAATTATGTGTAAGTTTGGTTATCGTCGAAAATACTGATCCGATTTTGAATAGAGGATTCAGCGACTCAAACTTACGGTAAAGTATTTAAAGTGTTAGGTGATGATTCTATGAGCCAATTCAATGATTCGATGAACCAAGACCAAAAAAAACTCGCATGGGTGTCGAAAGTGAAAACGATGCTCATCTGCTTCTTTGACATCCGCGGGTAGTTCCATAAGTAGTTCGTTCCACCTGGACCGACCGTAAATCGAGTATTCTATCGTGAAGTACTTGATAGACTTCAAGAAAGGGTCAACAGAGTGCGGCCAGACATCGTGAACAATTTGGTGCTTCATCACGACAATGCACCCTTCCACTGTGCGTTGTGCATGACGCAGTTTTTAGCTTCGAAAATAATTCCAGTGTTACCACAGGCACCCTATTCGCCGGATCTATTGCCCTGCATCTTCTTTCTCTTTCCCAAAATCAAAATCGTTGTAAAAGGAACCCATTTTGAATCGATTGAGGATATCCAAACCACTGTGACGATGGTGGGGTCAGATGTTCCAGCCAAATACTTCCAGAATTGCTACAAAGCCTGGAAAAATCGCTGGAAGCGGTGTATTGGTGCGTAAGGGAATTACTTTGAAGGGGATCATGTTGTCACATATTAACTTCATAATGAATAATTTCAACAACATCAGTTTCATTACTTAATTGTCAGACCTCGTATATAAAAGAAGTCATCAATAAAAGAGTTGCGTAACCTTTACAAAATCAAAAACACAAATACGTTTATCTTCTTTTCCGAATAGTCACTCTGATTAACTGTTATACGAAGCCGTTAAGGAACATTTTTCACGTTGGACAGCGTATCGCGCGACACACCGTGGGTGACCCGATCAATTATGTATATAAAGCTTTTTTTCAATCTCGATGCGCGACTGCTAATACGTGCATTTACCGCTATCTGCAATCCGCTAGTCCGGAATCGTGTCAGACGGATCATTAAGCGAAATGAAGTAGTCGTTCTATTGTGAGCTAAAGGATGTTTACTTCGCGGAGATTCGAATCTAGGAGACGGCGATAACTGCTCCCGATTGTCCGCTAACAGATGACGATCGTTAAAAATGCATACCGAAAAAATGTCGCCGAGGATATTGTCAGATCGTGCGACTGTTGAGAATATAGAGATTTATGTATAGAGGTGAAAAGTTCGCAGATATATATTTATTTTCCTAACGAGTGTGGAAAGTAGATCATTTCCGCATGCGACTGCGGTTCAGTGCGGAAAAACACTTTCAGCAATGATAAGGGACTAGCTATTTGCATTACTAGGGAGAAATGTGGCACTGTTCCTCTCGTAGGAAGTAGGTAAACATCCAAGAGAGAAAAAGCCAATTTACCCCCGTGTAATGCATAATTATGATTTTTCCTTCTACCCTGAATTGAACCTTTTTTGAAACTTTATTTACAGCACAAATAACTAATTTATGTTTAAGGTCAATTAGCCACGGCATCCTACATAATTCAAAATGAGAGGGAGGAAAAGTACTTTTCCTCCCTAGGGAGGGAAATATGTCTTTCTTTCCTGGTATGAGGGGGGGAAGTGAAAAATATTTTTTTACAAACGTGCGAAAAACAAGAAATGAATTTCGGCAGCAGTATTTAACAATATCTAGACGGAAACTGTTTCACTGATTATTTTTTGACGTTTCCTAAAACCAATGAAATGCTTCTTTATTTGTCAAAAGAGTAAGTTTTAACCAATGATGTCATTATTATAGTGGGAATAAATCTTTTGTGATTATTCTCGGGAATAATCACTGTAGCTTTTATTTGCTTAGCAAGTGTCAGATAGTTGTCAAATTAATTACCTAATTGTGTCAACGCGATATATAAAATGGATGAAAATCATCGGTTTAGTACCTTTTCTGATGCAGAAATAACAAAAAATATTTTAGAAACTACTTCGAAAAACAATCTAATAAGTAATCAGTCTATATGGAGACAATTTAAGACCTTCACCAAAGAAAGAAATTATATTCTGGATCAATCTACTACAACAGCTACTCTGGCATTGATTTTGAAAGATGGGGCTTATAACATGAAAAGAAAGGACGAAAATGATTATAAAGAAGCAGTAATAAAGACAATGCAAAATTAGTTCAAGAACTTTACTTTAATAAGTATAACAGGTCATTTGATCCTTTCAATGATATAGAATTCAAAAATGCTTGAGATGCAAGTGATGCAAAAAGAAAAATTTTACAAAAACATCCTGAAAAGCACAAACAAAGTTCGGTGGCACTTTCTAATACAGAATTGTTGAATCAAAAAATAATCTAGTCAAATATAACTCGCGAGTTCGATAAATTATAGAAAATAATTTGACAGAACTTGTTGCCATTTGGAAATAGCCACTCGAGTCCTCCGGGCTCTCGTGACTATTGCCTGGCAACAAGTTTTGAAAAAATCTGTCAAATTATTTTCAATTTATTCTCACTCTCTTGTTATATTATTACTGAAAATATTTACCTATAGTAAATAAATGAGTGGAATTTTGTAGATTAATAAGTTGAGGTTAATTATTCTGGCATATCAGAAAGAGTTTCGAGGATTATGCCCGTTAGATGTAGGTATTATTAAAATTCTGAGGCTTACATTCAATTTCTGAAGAATACAACTTGTATGTTGATTGTGCAGTTCCGTAATAAATAGAATTGAACAAATTTATCTTTGCAAGCTGGTGTTGGATAACAACTTGCCACATTAAAATGAGATATTTCCTCAATTATTGACCACCAAATTTTTTTGTATCCTATGATTGTTGGGATATTATTTTCAGTGTAGATATTTCTTCTGGATATGTGAGCATATTCCATTCATTCAGAAATTGATTGTTTTCGTTCCGTTATCCTGTAATATGTAAATCATAAGTCGAATGTTGAGATTTTTTTTATTGGCTTGAAACAAACTACTACTTCTTCAAGTTTATTTCATTAGTATTTTCACATTTCTATCTCTGTGGATTATATGAATTGGAGAACTTCGAAGTTGCCTTTAAGTTGTTTCATTTCGATTAAATAAGTTTTCAAATGTTCGAAATCGATCGAAAACATAACTCCATAATTGGACTAAAATTACGAAGTTTGCTCGAATTTCAAGTGGAAATGTCAGTTTTTCTGAGCAAAAATTGTATAATTTCAATTCCAAATCCAAGTTTCGTACTGATGAGATGAGCAATGAGAATTTCAGCAAAGTAGAAATATTATGTGTGTTCACTGAAAATATTAATTAACTAAATTCTTCAAGGCTTACAGTTGAAGCTACACACATCTTAGTAATATGTGTTTTCTCTCGAAATATTAATTAACTAAATTCTACACGTCGTACGGGTTGAAGCGTTGCTTTCTATCTATTCTAGTTGTAAAAGCTGAAAAATTAACTTGCGGAAAGATCTATTTAATAGTTCAAAAGTTATGGAAATGATTAATGGTTACAAGCAAACCACTCCGAAGTTGAAGGAAAAAAATGTTTACTTCTTTTCAAGTTGAGTTGTTCGGGAATCTTTGTAAATATATAATTTGTACAATATCTTCGAACTAACCCTTTCGCTCACGCATTCTTGTTTTTCAAGATAAAACTCTGAAATTAGGAAGACTTACTCTTAAATTTTTTTACAATTTTTTGGTGTACTCGAAAAAAATCTATGTCATTCATTTTAAGGGGTGTGATATGTATAATATACTGAGTTGTGAGTAAACGGTATATATGACTTGTACAATATATTGCATATTTCGAATAAGTGGTAGTGTATTTGTGATTTTTTTAAAATGAAATACAATTGAAAAACAACATAAGGTTACAACTGATCATTTATTTGTGTGATATATCAAAAAACAATTATGTTTTTTCGAAATGCATAAATGTATATTGCACTTAGTACAAACAAAATTCGTCCTAGATGTACCTACATTCAGGGAATTTGCATCTGGAAGAAAAAGATTTTGCATCAAAATTACCTTCCACATTTTCTGAACTTCTTTTTTTTCACCGTATTTTCATCATCATTATCATTGCTTACTTCTACGTCCCTATCTCCCCACCCATAATCGTCATCATTGAGCCCTTCAATATCAGATAGGCCCTCTTCAATTAGTTTCAATAGTAAGTTGTTCTTCAGTTAACGACATTTATTACTCATTTTTAAATTCGTACTACTATGAAATAAATCTAATATAACAAGAACTCTAAATAACTTGTATGTACAATATACATTGTACAGTAATATTTACTCCAATATAGAAAAAACAAACTGAATTATCAGCAAGGTCACTATGAAAGTAGCAAATACACGTATTGGTTATTAGCAAAATAAATATTGCAGACATGTCACAACATGTTTTGAAGTTTGAAGCGCCACCTCATTTCAACATTATGAAACAACTGCTACAACTCGGTAACAGGTACCATTCATAAATTTTTTTTGGGTAAACTACTCAACGCTAGGTGAAGCAAATAGTTTAAAATAGTAATAGGATGTTTACAAATTACTTTACTTTTTGAGTAAAATGAATAGAAGCATACTACAAATTCTTTAGGATTTACGTAAAGAGCATCTGTCAATGATACAATAACTTATATAACTATGATTTAATGAAGTAAAACTGATTCGAAAATCCCTAATGGTATCTGAAGCACAAGTAAAGTTCAATGGAGATTGAAACAGATGTTAAATATTTAAATAACGGAACTCGTATGTAGGGTCGAATGTAATATCCGGCGCCTTCGCCAAAATGCACGCGTCGCGCTTGGAGTGGTTTAAATAATTCAACTTGACATTCACGTTCGTGGAACAGTTTTTAATTCTTAAAGAATGTTGTACTTGATATGGAACATGAATATACGATATCTAATGACCTAAAGTTACAATAAGCGTGTATCAATGAAGGCATAACATTCGAGTTAAACATATTTTTATTTACATAGATAAGCTGTACTTGAATTTTTATCCATCATGTTTACATCGAATTTTTTTTTCTTATTTGTATATTCGATTTCAAAACGATTCTAGAGTTTTCGATTGAAATTTTTGAGGTTCAGAAAAGAAAAGAGCTCGTTTTCATTGAATCTTTGAAGTATCCTAGCTTCAACGATACTTCAAATAAGATGTTAATGTAAAATGTAATGAGAAATTTTCTACTTTTCTTCATACTATTTTAATTCAATATTTTTCTTCTACAATTTATACATTGATATACTCAGGTATCTTGTCAATTTTTATATTAATTCGTAGTTTTTTATAAAGGTATTAAATTTACGAAATGAACATCTAGGTAATAAATAATTCAAATACCTAATAAAATGCAGCATTATGATATTTAATGTAAAGTATCTTATGAAGTACTCGTAGTATCTTAATTTAAATTAGTAGACAAAGATGAAATAAGAAGAAAGTAGAAGTTTTGTTCTTCAACAAAATAGGAAATATTCAATTATGTGGAATTTCCTATGATGATTATGTCTGGTACATGTACTCAAAAGCATGTATCTATCATACACATATAAACAGAGATCTATTCCATACATCATCTGAAGAATCATTTAATGTAAAGATAACTATAGGCTATAGGGTATACGAATCTCACATTTATAGTTACTATAGGTTATTCGAGTTTTTCCGAAACCAAAAATAAATCGATCCGAATATAACTGAGATAATTTAAACGAAAATGACGCGATGCTCTTTTGAAGTCAATATCTCGAAATGAATCGTAGGAAATATAGGAGTTCCAACCACCAATTTTCTCCATCTCGATACGAGTGTAAACTTGTACAGAGTAAATATTATATTTCATAAAAGGGAAGCTTCAATTCGGAAAGCTTATTTTCCGAGTCGAGAGCTCTTCATTCAGAAAAAGTTAATTTCGAGTCTTCCGATTTTGTGGAATTGCCACACGATTTATTCTTTATGATATGATGCATCTTGTCTGTATTTCCATTCATATTACGAAATATATGATTCTAAATGAACTGTCATTTGCTCCCTTTCCACCTCTGGACCCTGGGTCCTAAGATTCAAGGTTAAGATATAATATTTTTGAATTTTTTTTCTCAATTTAATCTCTCATAAGTTTTTCATTGATACTATTTTTCCAAATGAATATTCTGTGATGTATGCTTGTTTATATATATATATATATATATATATATATATATATATATATATATATATATATATATATATATATATATATATATATATACATATATATATAGAGACACATACGAGGATTTTTATTCCACAAAATTAGTGATTCTGTGAAAATAAATCCACTTCAGATTTCAATGTTGAAAAAAATGACAACAATTGAGATTCACTCTCTTTTGAAAACTTCTCTACTTAATGATCTTTCTAGCGGTATGCTACACATTGATAAGAAAAAAACATTTCTGCTTCAAATTGCGTATATTCCTGCAGAAAGAAATCGTTCGTACATAGTGAGGAAAACAATTTTCTTTTTATGATCGTTTATTTGAACTAAAGTTGAACAACTAAAAATAATTTGATATTAATTTAACTGTTTTCTAGTTGCAAATTTTGTTCAAACTGTTCTCCCTTGTTCCTAATGCACGTCTGGCACCTCTTTCGTACTTCTTACTTACGATTGCTAGTTATTTGTTGAAGCAGAAATATTTCTCTTTCTTGTTCGAATAAAATAAGATTATATGATCGTTTATTTGAACAAAAGTTTAACTACTACAATAATTTAATACGTACCTGCTCTCTTGTTGCACATTTTGTTCGAAAAAAAATATTTCTGGTTCAACCAAAAAGCTTTCAATTATTTGAGCGAGCATATATCACAGAATATTTATTGAAAATGGTGCTTGTGAAGGCATTAATGAAAAACTTACTAGAGTTTAAAGGTGGGATTTTGGCTAATTTGGGAAAAGAAATTCAAGCGTGAGTAGGAACCAGAGTACAAAGGTGAAAGGTGATTTCAACATCCTGTATAAAATATATATACATATATATATTTATATATATATATATATATATATATATATATATATATATATATATATATATATATATATATATATATATATTGTGACGTAAATTTTCCCTATTGAGTTATGTCTATGGATTTTTAAGATATTCTACTTGAACTGATGCTCCGGCTAGTTCAAAAAAAAATTGGAAATTCTAGTTACAATTTACATGATTTATCTCTATACAGACAATGAAACAATATAAAATTTTTCACTAAAATCTCTATTAAAATTATTAAAAACTTTGGTTCGAAGATTACAAAAAAACTTATAAAATAGGAAACGTTTTCAAAAAAATAATTCTGAGCTCGTTTTATCAGTATACTGATCTTTCTTTTGTTTTGTTGCCTTCCTCTGTCTTCTTCCGCTCCTGTGGCTTTCGGAACTCCTAGGGGTCTCTAAATGGCTCCTGGGTTCCTTAATTATTTTTCCAAACTCCTAGAGTCCTTAAATGGCTCTTCCGAAACTCCTAGGGTCTTAAAATGCTTTTACAAGCTCCTGGGGTCTTAAATTGGGACTCCTGGGGTCTTGAAATGGGACTCCTAGGGTCTTGCGCTTCCTAGCGCAAACGATATTTAAGAAAAATTTATTGAACTTAGGGAAAACTATGAAGTGTAAACTCTATTTCCTTTATAATATTATTTCGTCGTATCAACTCAATTCACAAATCGAAAAAAAGGCGCGTTTGGCATCGTCGGGCTTCGACGAATTTTTATCCCCTCTACCATTTGAAGTGACGCTAGAAATCATCGAATTTTGGATTGATTGGGCCGATACTTGGTGTAAATTAATAAACATATTGAAACAATGGTTAAAAATAACAATTTACACATTTATTATAAGAAATAACGCATAACGCACGTTTCGGTGGAACTTCACCTTCTTCAGATGCTAATGGCAAACAGTTTGCCATAAAATCATCGAATCTTTTTTACTGCATGATCTCGGCTAAAATTTGGTTTAGCAAGTGGACATATATATATATATATATATATATATATATATATATATATATATATATATATATATATATATATATATATATATATATATATATATATATATATATATATATATATATATATATATTGTGCACCTCCTACATACGTTGTAAAACTGCAATATATCGAATTTAGGTAATACTAGCTGCCGGTCAATTGTTGCTAGGGCTCAAATTTATATATATATATATATATATATATATATATATATATATATATATATATATATTTATATATATAAATTTGAGCCCTAGCAACAATTGACCGGCAGCTAGTATTACCTAAATTCGATATATTGCAGTTTTACAACGTATGTAGGAGGTGCACAAATTTTATATGTATTTAAGATAACAGATTGCAGTATAATCCGCACCATATGACATAATTCGAAAATACGATCACTCGTAAACATTCTGCAAGGGGCCATATCGACATATTTATTACCCATTCAACTGCCGACATTCATTTTCCTTCTCGTTAAATTCATCCCCGCGCGTTGCAACCGTAAAATTTTGAGAATGCAGTAAATAATAAAAAAAATTAATTTCGAAATCGAACGCTATTAGCTCGGATATTTCCGAATTTAACGGTCGTTCGGATAACTATAAAACTAAATTCCAAAACGAACTGATCCGACATCGGAATCATTTGTAGCGGTATTTTCGCATGAAAGTTACCGAAATCGACACCTGGCAAATAAAAAAAAGGACAATTTCTTTTTACGCTCTCACCGTGTTCGATTGAATATTCGAGCCGGATACCGTAAAATTGGGAAACGATAAATGAAAATTATTTTAGAGCGTGCGATTATTCTTATTGCTTAAACGTTCATCTTGGGTTTGTGGCGGACGAAAGGAACGTTTTTCGTCGGACAATTTGAGCCGGCCCGATATTACGGTCCGTTGGATATGGTGAAAGGTGAAAATTGAATTTTATCAGAACGACTAGAGGTGTTGTTCTGTTCAATTTATTGCGGTGTTTTTGTTCGGGTTTATTTGTTGAAACTATTTGTGAATAGTTCATAATTGAATATGTTTGAGAACAAACTTTCTAGTATAAAGCGGCGCTCACGTGGGTTTGAATCACGAATATGGAACAATGAGGAACATTGTGGAACATTTTTGTTGCTATTGCGTGTTTCCGTAAATGTTCTGAAATGTTCCTCAAAATGTCTTTATTTTTCGGCAACAAATCGCTGGTCGAGTATTATAATGTTCTATGAGCAATTTTTACTTTTCGCCGAAAACGACGATAGAAAAAATTGGTTCTTGTATTTTGACCGTAAAATGACACATGTATAATATATTGTATTTTTTATATTTGTTAGGAGCAAATAAAAGCAAATAGGTTGTAAGTTTAATTTTTTAAAGTGTATCTCACCTTGAAAAGCCATTTTGAAAAAAATAAAACTTGCTGTTAGCACAAAAAAACTTTAATCAAAAGTCATAAATTTCGAAAAATGAACTATTATGTTCTAATAGAAACGAATTTTAATGTCCTATTAAAAGGAATAACTAATTCTAATATGAACTCAAAAACATTATAAACTATTCAACAAAAACCGTCAAATATATTATAGTTTTACATACATTTTCTTATATTTTCTGGCGGAGATACACTATTTTTTGTTTAAATAGTTCTACGTGACGTAAAAGGCTGAGGATTACTCTTTGACACTTTTGTGTCCCTTTTCTTTTGTTTAGATAGTGAAGAAGCAAAAACTTTCCCATCATTGTATTGTTTAAAAACGTGGAAATAAACTGCGTATCAACAAGAGGCATAAATTTAAAGAGTTTTTTAAGATGCACAACCTTGTCGAATGGCAATAAGCATTCTTTAGAATCACTGCGTGCCTTTACATGTAGTCGAGAAGCTGTGACTCTTCGTACAGATAGCTGTTTACTTAAGACAGAAATTTCGGTGAACCAGTGTGCTGAAGTTTATATTGAAGGTGATATATGAGAGTAGAATCGTATCTTAACTGTTTTATTTAAGAAAACTCCACGCCTTTAAAATGTAGAGTTTCAGCTGCTTTCTGATAATCTTTAAAATCAGATACTTTCATATAAAATACTTTAAATGGATTTTTCCTGTTCACCGTTGGTAACAATCTTAAAAGACCTAAAGGGCTAAATATTTCCAGATTTCCAAGTTTTCGTTCAATTTGGCTGTGAACATCATCTATCTCTTGAATAGAACTATGGCCAAAAAAATTTTGAGTTATAAATTCAATATTCGGATGCTCCTGGAAAAACTCTAGTAATGCCATGGACATTATTTTGAATATAGATCTATTAGTACCTTTTCTAGAATACATGCCAATGCAGATGCAATATCATTTCCTTTACGTCCATGAGTACCATCACACCATATCGCACAGTAAGCACGCTTATTAATGTTTTTGAATAGAAGAAGCATGAGATGTTAGCTTTTGGTAAAGCAAACACATTTTCCATGTGAAAGCAAATAATAGTCTCCCTATCATTATTTTTCCGATCGTGGTTCCGTTCTGACATGGTTTCTTCTTTAGAAATGCGGTGTTTTTCAAAAGGTGCTTTCTCATCTTCATTGAGATCTGAGATTTTCATTCGATATTCCAAATTACAAAACTAATGCCCGAAACGAGAATATAAGCAATACAACATACCTCGAATATATCCAATTCATACAATAGTTTAAACCACTTAATGAACAAATAACAACGACAGTTTCACCAAATTTCAAGAGAGGTAAACACAGAGTGATGAAATTTATCAACATCTAAGTTATAATGTTCTAACAGCAGAAAATTCGCGCTCCTATTGGTTAACGCTGATAGAACATCATAACTGTTTAATTTTTAAATTTTACAGTTAGAACAATATAATATTGCGTTTAAATCCTTATACGTGTATAAAAGTCAGCAGGAGTCTTATTTGATAGAACAATATGCCACCGCGAAGTTTAAAACTGCCTTTAACTCGTTTCGCGCCAAAAGTGCTGATAGAACATTATAATACTCGACCAACGAAATGTTGACTGTTTCTACTTGTCACCCTTCAAGCTACGATTCCATCGGAGAAACATTTTGGTTGCCGTTCCGTGTTTCCATAAATGTTCCAAAATGTTCCTTGTATTTCTTTATTTTTCGGCAACAAATGTTGACTGTTTCTACTTGTCGCCATTTTCCATTTTGAGCGGTAAACTTCAAAAGAAAATAGGAAACATTTGTGAAAAAATCCGTGTTGGAAAACGTATCGATAACGCAACTAGTAAACATTCGTGTCGCAGATTTTCAGTGTGCAGAAGAAGTACGATATATTCAGAATATATATTCAGTAGCATTACTGGTTGTGAATAAATACTTGATAGTCCTGTTCCTTAAATTCTAAAAGATTGTGTGTTTATATCTGTTTAATAGTTACCATGTGTCCTGTCAATTTTAAACCTATTTTAGTGACATGTAAAATCACATTGTAATATACCTGAAGAAGCAAAAAATATATTGCGAAACGTTGGCCATCACTTGAAGTGGTTTTATTTCTAAATCGATCCCAAACCCAACAAACTCGGCTTTCAATGAATATATAGTTACAGTCGGGCCTAAATTTAATTTAGTTCATTATCGCGATTCATTTATACAAAAGAATACTTAATTGAGTTTATTCCGTGGGACTTGAACAGCAGCAAGGTGGTAATCGAATCCACGATCATCTGTATAAAGAAGATAAAGTTTTCCGCTCGGTTACCGAGGTCTGTTAAAATCCAGTTTCTTAAAATTCAAATGTTCCTTAAAATTTCTTTATGTTCCGGCAACAAATGTTGATTGTTTCTACAAACTAATGCCAATTTTAGTTGCTTCAGTGGAAACAAGAAATTTACGTATGTTGCCATAAGTTTTCTATTTTTGGCAATAAGAAGAAACATTCAGCAACAAAATGTTCCTCCGCTGGAACTGTAGCTTAATTATTTTAGGACTAAACTCCTGCCTCTTTCGTGATAAGGGTTCAGTATTTGCTTCTGTCGCGAATATGCAGTGCTTGATTGGTTATCTTGCTTTACATTCGGTTTATGCACATGATTTTGAACCGTTTCGCTTCAGGGGTATAAATCTAGTCAAAGGAACACCCAAATTTCGTGCTCTCGCGAATTTTTTCGTGCAACTAGAGAATATATATATATTTCATTGTTACATGGTCTGTAAAACCATCAATTTCCTTTGTAGCAGTAATTCTTCTTGGTGCAGCTGCATTGGACTCTCGTGTTTTTATAGTCCTCTCTGCTCGTACTCCACATAACTGGCTCATTCTGTTATAGTTTCAGAAGTTTATATTTATATACGTTATTCTTTCTTAAAATATGAAGCAGTCATAAACAACTTTCATCTTCCTTTTCTCACGATACAAAAACGAACAGGTTTGATCTTTTCACTATCTGGATTATTTCCATTCGTGAAATGAATTTACTATTCGTATTTCACGAATTTAACAGTTGACACCAAGCGTGGCTAACGTTCGTGATTCACAACCCCTTTACAACGAAGCTTTATTATAAGAATGATCAAAAACAACTTAAGCACGTTTTGCGCTCAAGCGAAGAATGATTGCATAAACCTTTTCTTTCAATTATATGAATCAAAAAATTAATAGATGTTTCGAAAGTTTATCTATATAACAGAAAGAATGATAAATGTTTAAAGGTAACCAATTATAGAATGCAATATATTTCGATTAATGCCACCTTATTTTTCGTATTCATTTTCTCACTTGTTCCAAGTTAGTAGTGCCCTTCAATCTACACTTGACATTTATTGCGGTTTATCGCCCTAGTGACAAAATTATAATTGTTTAGCTGTTTTCACTATTGTATCCGTTTTATAATCTAATGAGGTTTTCTTGTTGCAGCAATTATTTCGATCTCAGCAGACGCAAGCCGCAACTCCAAGCGCCGCCCAGTTGCAGTTGTTGCAACAACAGCAACAGCAGTATCTGGCGCAACAGCAGCAGGCGGCCTTTCCACAGCCGCCCTACGTGCTGAACCCTCAACAGGATCAGCCCTACCTGATAACGACTGGCGTACCTCAGTACTACGGCGTGGGCCCGTGGGTATATCCAGCTCCAGCTAACTTGATTCAGCAGGGTGCCAGCAATGGCGCCAGGAGGCCAATCACTCCGAACGGAACCGCAGAGGCTCAACAGCAAGTACAGGTTAGTTGAGTGTCATGTTGAAAGCCGCCGTGTTGTGTTTTTTTCATGGTTTCGACACGCACCTTATTTTTCCCGTTATTTCTGACAAACGGCGAAGAATTTCTAGCTCGTTATAACCATCTAAATGATTGAGCAAATAAAAAAGAAAACAAACATGACTTTATGTACCGTTTGAATATAAAAAAAAGGATTTTTCTCCTCTGTTTATTGAGACTTTTTGGGCAGGGTCGGAGGTTTTTGTACAAAGCCGCGAGTGTTGTTAATTACACGGCCATAGATTATAGATTCGTACTGTACCGTGAGATTTCCTTTGAAATTCGGACTAAAACTCTTAATAAAAAATATATCAATTCTACTAATATCCCTCACATTCTCAAATCTAGACCAATGTCAGATTTTTCCTGATATATCGTCAGGCATTGTCGTCGCAAACGAATGCCATCTCCGATGAGTCGCCGTCACATCTTGTTAGATGAGACGGCTGCAAGACGGCGGTGAAATGAAAAGTATTATATTTTCTCTGTTGATGGAGGAAATGAAACAGGAAAACTTCATTTAAGTTTTGCGAGATTTTTCTCAGCTTAGTTACCTTGGTCTCCGTTGGGGACCATTCTTTGCTCGCCCGTTTGCTCTAGAACAGGGGTGGCCAACACGTCGACCGCAAAATTTTTGAAAGTAGTCCGCAGAGATGATTCACAATTAAATGATCACGATCGGCTTATTGATCTTGCGATGTTACTGAAAAATTACAATCAAATATGCAACTACATGGTAAAGGTAAAACAATTATAGCTATGATAACCATTTTGAAGTTATTCAAAGAAAAACTAAACATGCTTGCAAGCAACTTACTTAGGACAAATATGCCGATATGATTGCAATGCTTCTAATAGACTTTGAAAATTGATTTCTAACATTAAGTGAACTTGAAGATATTGCCAGTTTTTTGTATTAACATTCTCAACTCGGTGCTACAAATTTAGCAGTCTTAGAAGAAGAAATAATAATAATTAAATGCGACATAAATCTTAAGTCACTAATTCCAGATTAAGTTAATGAATATTTTATGTCAGAAAATGAAAAAATAAAAATCTTCATTTGCTTATATATTCTTGTGTATTAATTTCTTTAAATTACAATTTTTTCTTTTCAATAAATAATTTTGTACTTTATCAAATAAAAGAATTAATATCCTTGATTCTCTATTTGCTATAATATCTTTTTAATTGAATTTCTTGTTTATTATTTATTAACATCTATGAAAAATTTGAAAAATATTATAATTGATTTCCCATATTCATAGTCGTCCGCAGACTGTATTTCAGAGAATAAGTAGGCCCTAAGGGATAAAAGTTTGGCCACATCTGCTCGTAACTCTAATGGATGTATTGATGAACTCTGCAAGCGTGATTGTCTGTAAATACGACCGCTGATGAGAGCGAAAACACAAATGCCACGGCGTACGTTTTTGTCCTCCTGAATAAAGGCATCGATTTTGACTAAATCTTGGTTGAACGTGCATGGAATTTTCTACATAATTAATTCAACTTTTTTCAATCTGATCATACCCAACTTGAATATATTTATAAAAGATTTCTAGACATTCCTTACGTGTCGATAAAATAATAATTTTATCACAGCTTTACATTCTATTACATAACAATAAAGTGATAATTGTCGGTAAATCATTTTGCCCTCTAACCATCAGTCTGCGAATCCTAGTTGTACTTTATCCGGCAATACCCATTTCAAGCCTCCCCTCCAAAAGTCTTACATTCGTGCGGTGCCATAATATTTCTAGTAATTTTTCACGAACTAATTTAGAAAACGGAAGCAATGTCAGAATGCGCAATAATATTAGGGAATTAATAACGAGTTAGAAAACAGGTAGTCAGATATGCGTAAGATAGGTTTTGGTGTATTCAGAAACCACCATTAGATCTTAGGAAACTTGTAAAAATTACGTAACGTAATGTATGTAGCTTCATTGAGTCTAATATGTATCATATGTAACCTTTGTATTTTTGTAGATAGTGTTGTTTGTGCATGATGTACCGAGCGATAACCGTTTCTCATATAAAAAGTGTTCGATATGTAAATAATGTAATTTTTGCAGCCACAAGTACCGGGAGGTTATATCCTTCCTTACTACGATCAGAATACGCCGATTATCATGGCGCAGGGGGCGGCTATGCGAAATGGCACTCCCATGCGCCTCGTTAGCCCCGCTCCCGTCCTGGTGCAACCCCAGGCCAACAGGCAGACTCCCGCGGGAGCGTCCCTGTATTCCAACACGCCGCAGAGCCTGTACAGCGCAAATGTTAATACCTCCGTCAACGGTGGTACCTTAGGAGGTAAGACTAGTTGCCTTTCAACTTATTTTATAGCCACATGGTCCTTAGCTTTTTTGCAGTTTTTTTTTCAATATCTGATTATAATTTAAAACTTCTTTTCACTTTAATCCTGTCGAAAAATTATTATGGAAAATAGTTTGATCTTACATACTTCTAGAATATGTCGTTATATACTTAAAAGTAATGTTATTATCCAATAATTATATTTTTACTTATTATTTTCAAATTACACAGTTTCCTTTGAATTTGTGTGATATTTCTAATGCTTTCAAAAATCTGATCCTTGTTACAAATAATACAATAATGGGATTGCCCTCTTTGTAGATATCGAATATTTTCGGAAGAATCTTAATTTGCTCACAATCTATAAAATTGTTTATATTTGTATATAATTAAAATATGGATAACTATATGGTACTAACAATATATATGAGGTGCATTCGATTATACTTGTTAATGCTTTTATCACATAATGATTGACAGAAATCCAGAAATTTTTCAAATAAACTTGAGATACCTACTTGAGATTTGTTTGAGAAGAATTTATATGTATGCAAATACATATAATTTAACCCTTTCGATCATTTTTTTACTATGTCATCCATTTCAGGGGGTGTTATATGTACAGTACACTGTACACTGTACACTGTACATTGAGTAAACGGTATATGTGACTTGTACAATATATTGCACGTTTTGAATAATTGGTAGTATGGCTCCGTAGTTCAGTGGTCAGTGCGTTGGGCTACTGAACAGAAGGTCGCTGGATCGAATCCCGGCCGGAACAACGAAATTATGCGGAGCCACCTCTCGGAAGGCAATGGCAAACCACCGAGCAGTATTCTGCCTAGTGAAGCCTCTCTGTAAAGACGTTCGGAACCGTCGTAAAACTGTAGGTCCCTTCTATTCGTGTATCGCTGTATCACGCACAGCACGAGTAGTTGTAGAGAGGTCGCCACACCCTAAACCGGGTACGGCACCACAAGAAGAAGGTAGTGTATTTGCGATTTTGTAAAATGAAATGCAATTGAAAAACAACATATGTATATTGCACTTAGTACAAACAAAATTCGTCCTAGATGTACATTCAGGGAATTTGCATCTGGAAGAAAAAGATTTTTCATCAAAATTACCTTCCGTATCATCTGAACTTCTTTCTTTTAATGTATTTTCATCATCATAATCATTGCTTACTTCTATTTCCCTATATCCCCTCCCATAATCGTCATCACTATCTTCAATATCTCATTGGCCCCTTCTCGATTAGTTTCAATAGTTGTTCTTCAGTTAACGGCACTTTTTCACTCATTTTTCAATTCGTACTACTGTGAAAGGAATCTAATATAAAAAGAACTTTAAATAACGTGGAGTTTTTCACCATACCTGTCGATTTCCGTTTACTCACAATGTACAATATATTGTACAGTACTATTTAATCCAATATAAAAAAAACAAACTAAATGTTCAGCAAGTTCACTATGAAAGTAACAAATACACGTATCGGTTATTACCAAAATAAATATTGCAGACATGTCACAACATGTTTTAAAGTTTGAAGCGTATATGCATGTGTCTTTATTTAAAGAAGTATTTTCAATCAATAATATATGCATGTATATTTTCTTTGGGGTATTTTGCAAAATACTGCATAACTGTCGAGTTCTTTTTTTTACTAACTCTTATGTTGGTTGGCGGTCAGGTGTGGCACAGGGTGTAGGTTCTGGGCTCTTCCCGGCTCTTCATGCAGCACCCCCCTCTGCTCCTTTTGGAAGTTCTTCCCTTGGCAACTTGGGTTCTTCAGGCACAACTTCATCCTTGCATTCAGGTAGGGATTGCTTATGTACCTAATATTGCTTAGCTCATATTCTAACACAACACTGTTCATTGTGTTCGAACATGTACATTATTGTATTATAAGATTTTTGCATCTGTATTATATGAATTTGTACTGAAAAAAAGGAAACAACTAAATTTTTTCAGATTCCTCCATCACGAAAACATATGAAGTACTTCTGACGAAGTTTTATAATAAATTCACTGAATGCACTACAGAGTACATAATAGTTGTAATTTTGGAGAAAATCGTAATTTTCTTGAAGTAATTTCTATTTTACCGTGGCTGTATTGGTCATTCCGTGATTTATTTATTGTCATTTGAAGATTAATACATGTCCTACGGAAGGGAATGAATAAATTATTTCTCTTGATATCTTTTCTGGAAACATGCTCATTTATTTATATCTTCGTTCTTTTCATTTTTTGTCTACATTCTCTAATATAAAATTTATTTCAATATTATTCATTCGATATTTTCAGACAAAATTTCTATTAACATCGAGCAAATTTCATAATATATATCTTGATGATATTTCTAAGCATGCCCCATACTTTGAAAATAAAAATACATATAACCATAATTTCCATGTCACATTCTTCGAAAATCCAATACCGTACAGCTTCCGTTTTTTTGTATGAGTGAAAAGTGGAACTTTCAAAGATTTCCAATTTTTCCTGAATATACTCACACATCACATGTTTGCATTGAGTGGCAGATGGTTATATTATCATATTCCCGACAACTTAACGGAATCAAATCTTGTTAGAGTTCTATTTCATTGTATAACATTCTAGATATTAAGTTTTCCAATTCAGAAGTAAAGTGGAGAGTGGTTGAGAAAAAAGTTGAAATTGTCATACGAGAATAAATTTAATATATCAAATTCTAGTAAATTGTACTTTACTGTACTTTACATACTGGTTCTTTTTTAATTTCAATTGATAACTGATTTAACAAGACGTACCTTCGCATATATAATTGTATATATGTATCATAACTTCATAATACTTCATTCTTTTCTACTATCGGCAGATTGTTTCAAAAGTATGATTTATATAAATTTCATATAATCTGAGATAATCGAATGATTTGAAAAATGGCTTGAATTGACTATTCTCTTTGAGAACATATAAATTGAAGCAGAATTTTAGTTATCACTGTAAAAATAGCTAAACATTGAAACTACCTTATTAAAAACTATTTTCCGTCATTTGAAAAAATTATGTAAGTTTGAGCAGTATATTATCAAGAAATAGTGGAAAACATATCGTTATAATTGTTCAACATAACGTCGTTCCGAAAGCTTCCTAGTAGCCAAATCGCAGTGTTGGTGCGTCGAAGGCGAAAGTTGTAATATGAATGAAGTTACTTTATTCTACAATTTATATATCTTGTATTTGTAGATAAGTATAAATTTATTAATCTCCAGGTTTAGGTTTGAGTACATCATCGTCTGGACGTCGTGACTCCTTCGATCGCAACACTTCCGCATTCTCGCCCTCATTGGACTACAGACAAAAATGGCCGACCTCCTACAACATCGGCAGCAGTCCAAGCCCACTGACTGGAAGCTTAACACCTCCTCCGGCGCCCTTACAGCTCGGCGGACTGGTAGCATCGAGAGTTCTTTCGGCGGCGCCTGGCGCCGAGGCGAAGTATAGAAATTCGGTAGCAGCTGGCCTAACTGCTAACACCATGTTCGGATCCACTAATTCCTTGTTTACCAAGATAAACTCTTCTCTAGCGGCGGTTCCTAGCACGCTAGATAAGGGACCCCAAGGACGATCAAGACTTCTTGAAGATTTCAGAAATAACAGATACCCCAACTTACAGTTAAGGTGTGTTAACATTTTCTTAGTCGTCAGGTTATCATAAAATAAATATTTTATCTTGTGATTATATTGCGACAGTAATTAATATATTACCTGTTCCGTTTATGAGAACATCAAGTTCGCTTTGTAAATCGACTTTTAAATATATCACCATGTCTATTTGAACTTGTAGAGGGTCGACATTTTTCGAATGATATTATCCTTTATGTTATAGGGATTTGGCCAATCACATTGTCGAATTCTCCCAGGACCAACACGGTTCTAGATTCATACAGCAGAAGCTGGAGAGGGCAACCGCTGCCGAGAAACAGATGGTCTTCAATGAAATACTATCCGCTGCCTACAACCTCATGACCGACGTGTTCGGAAACTACGTTATCCAGAAATTCTTCGAATTCGGCACGCAAGACCAGAAGACCACGTTGGCGCAGAAAGTGAGGGGTCACGTGCTGCCTTTAGCGTTACAGATGTACGGTTGCAGGGTGATACAGAAGGCTCTGGAATCAATCCCGCCGGAGCAACAGCAGGAGATCGTCAGGGAGTTGGACGGACACGTGTTGAAGTGCGTGAAAGATCAGAACGGAAATCACGTGGTGCAAAAATGTATTGAGTGCGTCGATCCTAACGCTTTGCAGGTGGGTGATGATGTTTTAGGTGAACCCTTGACTTACACTGATTTTTGCCTGTTGGGTTTCGTATATGGAATCGAAGATATTCACTTATTCACAGATTTCTTTCTGCTTAATATTTTCTAATCCGAAATTCAGCCTGTTGACACCAACAGGAAGCATTAAGGCAACCTTTGCCAAGCATTACGCTTTGTACGACGTCTTGCTAATCTAGATATAGGAAGCTCCAACTTTATTTCCAAAGGATGACTCCAAATTATAAAACTTTCTTCATTGAGTTTGATGAAAATCTTGCATTAAAACAACGAACATTGAATCATCACCTATACTAGAGTTCGGGATTGGTACTCTAATAATTCTAGTTGAAGGAAATTTTCATCTTGTAGACAACTATAAACACTAATATGACATGGTGCAAACATGTAAAAGTTATTGCCAGGTCCACGCAACACAAGCCGAACGCTAAGATAAATTTCACTTCAGCTCGATTCCGTTTAAGTTATAACATATAAAATAGGCTGTCATTAGAATATTGTTCTAATAAAACAATCAGAATTCGGTTTGATTCAATATATATTTTGGCTTCTACAAACTTTGAGCCAGTGTTAAAAGATGTGGCAATTAATTATGAACAGCATATCCAAAATTCAGCCTTCAGGATATTCTGGAGGGCGCATGGAGTTAAGAAAAACATGTGTCTTTTGGCGGTATCAACTTTTGTTTGACCGCCTTAATTTTTTTGTTTTTTATTTTTATGTCTTTCACACCTCCACAGCTTCTGCTCCCAAGCAGCATCAAAGTAGCGAAAACTGAGTTCGGAACTTTGAATAGGTCGTTGTTACGTAATTATCACTAAAAAACTAAGTTTCTAGGTTTTCCTACTTTTATTCAGATACTTTTGGTAATTCTGTAGTTATTATCACTATAATTTGGAGCTTAAAAGTTGCAGTACTTCTAAGTAGCTTTTCAAGTCTCTGGAAAGTGACTATTACTATGTAAAATAACTTTGAAGTCGCAAATACTTTAAAGTTATATTCGCTAGTCCCAGTAACTTAGTATTGTTACTCGTATATCACTTTAAAGTTTTTATTACTTTATGGTGGCGTTAAAAGTAACTATGACGTCCTTGCTACTTTTGAATTTCCGTCAAAGTTATGGAACTATGTAGTAATATTTAAGGTAAAATTAAATATTTCGCTACTCACGAAAACAACTTCACAGTAATTTTTAATTACAACAAAGTTCCAATTACTTAAAAAATAACTTTAAAGTAACGGTCAATCTATAGAGACTTCTTGGTGTTTGAATAGTATGTTGTTGTTTTGTGAAGTGAAAATGTCAGCTGTGAGAAAAAAGAGAAGTTATGGATCTCCCTTTCGCTGTACTCCAAGTGTTGGGGATGAAACAATACTCTGTCTTTCTCCCACTTATGAGGAACAACCGTGAAATATATGAGAGGCTTTTATTGTGTGACCACAATTTTAAACACCTACATTGTTTCTTTTTATTTATCACATGCAAATGTACAGTTCGAAAAACATTCAGCACTCACTAACCGCTATAAAGCACTTATTAATTATAGGTTACAGTTCCAAGGGTAACTATATAGTGGCTTCAGGAACTTTGTGGTTGTTTTGTAGACAAATATTCTACTTAATGGTGATAATGACTTTAAAGTGATAACAGACTAGTGCCCGCTACTTACAGTGAAGTGACAAATCCTTCAAACACACATTGTGACGTAAATATTACTCTAAAGTAATTTCTTCAAAATGCGCCATATTTACTGACCAAATGTAGGACGCCATTATATTTATTTCAATTTCCTTATAGTAGTACAAGTATGGAATCGTCAAAAAGTGAGAAAAAAATATAAATTCAAGCTAATCTTAACTCATATAATTAGTAAAAATGTTAAAAAAATTTATTTTATCAATTTGATGCATTATTATCATTGCCTTCCTGAAAAAAAAAGTGTCGAAAAAGGTATTTTGAGAGGGCGCATTGTTTTTATGAATCTATCAATATCACATTTCACAGAATTTTTCAAATCGTTTTGAATTTCTTTGTACTCGGAGCTCGTAAATCAGCAAAGTTTTGTGTACCCATACAAGCAGTAATATCTACATAACCATGAAAATATTATTTCCATTCTGTTGAGGAGGCTGAATAATGATGGAAGATGTCATTATTAAACTCTTTCTACATATGCAAGACAAAGAAAAGGCGAAGCAGACGCCAAAGTAAAGTAGGCGGGGAAAAATATTATAAAGTAACGGTGACCACGCCGCAACGTTCCCGCCACGTAGTTGGAACGTGAGTGCGACGTAGCGGTATAAGTTGGGGGGTGGTATTATTCACGTAGCTATCACCTTCAAATTGTTCCCCAAATTGGTGGTAGGAACGTGATAGGGCCGTGGCTATCACGTTCCCGTCGCAAGTAACTATAACTTCAGAGTTACCCATAATTGTCGCCGGGTGGTACCAACGACTAAAAATGCTGCTTGGGCTTGAGTTTAAGTACTGAAATTTGGTGCGTGCATTAAATTGATGTAAGGGTAGTGCAAGGAATATCAATTGATTTATTTTACCACTGCAATTTTTATGTGGAAATCCCAAATGTTTTTGAGGATATTCGAGGATTGCTCTTCTCTACAGCTACTCCAAATTCATTCACAAGGCTAGAAATTTTTACACGGACTCGGTTGATATTAATAAGGTGCTATTTGGGAGTTTCGTATGTTTTCTCTCACCGCCATAATTTTTATGTAGAAATCGTATGCGTATTCGCAGGTTTTTAAGCATAAGTGCTTCAGTCCCTTCAAATTTACTTAGGGTGTTAGGAATTTATATGTAAATAATAACAAAAATTAGGGAAAAATATGACGTTACTGACGAAGCCCTGCCGCTCACGCATTTTTCTTCTTTCAGTTCATAATACAATCATTTTCGGGACAAGTGTACACACTGTCCACACACCCATACGGATGTCGTGTGATACAGCGCATACTGGAACATTGCACACAAGAACAGACCGCCCCGATATTGGCCGAGCTACATCAACACACCGAACAGCTTATTCAGGATCAGTTTGGAAACTACGTCATTCAACACGTGTTAGGTAAAGCATCGTCCGTTTCTAAGACCCAGTGCCCGAATTTGTAAAATTAGTACAGAGATTAAAATGTCTTCTTTATTTTTCCAGAACATGGCAAGCCTGAAGACAAATCGCAACTGATCAACAGCGTCAGAGGAAAGGTGCTCATGCTGAGCCAACACAAGTTCGCCAGTAACGTGGTGGAAAAGTGCGTTACACACGCCACGAGAGCCGAACGGGCTCTGCTCATCGAAGAAGTGTGCGGTTTCAACGATAAGTAAGCAATTTCAGTCTATAACTTAATAAAGAAATAAAAAAAAATAAAAAATAAAAAAAAAATAAATTTTCACAGGTTGAAATAAAAATCTATTGAGTAAACGCGTTTCGTCATAACATTGACTGTTGCGTACCTGGAATAATATTTCATATACCTACTATTTTGTTTTAAAGGCATCAGCCAATATTTATTTCAAGATGTTCAGATGTTATTCTGAGAACTCATATCTGGGTGTTCTCTTTAAGTCTGTGTAATTTGTTATATATGTGGATAGATTTCTTTTAGTCAACTGCCTTGACAACCAAATTTATTGCTTAAGGGTCTTAGGACGATATTTCGCATTGTTCACGAGTCGTCTTCATACCACCCAAAGACTGAGGGGTAAACGGGGCGTCAGGGCAGTTTAGGCGATAGAAATCAGATAGAAAATAAGTTAGAGTTAGTTAAGAATAGAACTCCGGAGATACGACACACGTCTATCTTCTGTAATTAAACCACGTACACCTCAAATATTGTATACCGAATTGCTTACAAATATATGTGAATTAGTTTTATTTGTGGCAATTCATTAATCCGAACGTTAATCACCTAATCTCCCTTAACGGTAGCTTAGGAACAGTTCAACATCAAAAAGTGATTGCGAACTGTACATTGACTTCATCTTGTACTAAACTGTGGTATTACAAAACAATCTATTTATACGAAAATTGAATATAACAGAGGGGTTCCTAGAGAAATTAAATAACAATAAGCAATAATTAGAATCAGTTTTCTGCTTAATATAGCTACGTTGGTGTTCGTGTATTCGAGTTTTGAAATTTCATAAAGATGAACGTACTGGTGTTTATAAACTCGACTGTAACGATTGTGAAAAATTCTATATAGGACGTACAATTAGAAATTTCAAAACTCGAATACACGAACACCAACGTAGCTATATTAAGCAGAAAACTGATTCTAATTATGCGTGCCATCTCATTCAAGAAAACCATCCTTTAATCACAATTATAATATATTACAATTTGAAAATAGTCTCCATAAAACCAACTGTTGGGAATCCCTATACATAAATAAATATAAAAATTCCGGTAATTTAGTTAACGACCAGATTGAAGTAAACCCTTCTCCTCTCCTTAATCTGTTCAATGTAGGTACCTACTAATAGCTCAGAATGAATTGCTTATTGTTATTTAGTTTCTCTAGGAACCCCTCTGTTATATTCAATTTTCGTATAAATAGATTGTTTTGTAATACCATAGTTTAGTACGAGATGAAGTCAATGTTATGACAAAACGCGTTTACTCAATAGATTTTTATTTCAACCTGTGAAAAGTTAGTTTTTTTTATTTCTTTATAAAGTTATGAATATGAACTTTCTCCAAGTAAATGCCAATTCCATTCAATTTCAGTCTATACAATTATTTACCCATTTCAATGAATTGAATAAATTTTTAGAGTATTTTTATCGGTAATTTATTACGAGTGTGTATTTAAAGTATATCTTTCTTTCATAGTGCACTACACGTAATGATGAAGGACCAGTATGCGAACTACGTTGTGCAAAAGATGATTGATGTTAGCGAGCCTACACAGCGCAAAGTTTTGATGCACAAGATCAGACCACATCTGAACTCGCTGAAAAAATACACCTATGGCAAACATATCATCGCCAAGCTGGAGAAGTATTTCATGAAGGCGCCCGGGTCAATGGGCTCAATCGGAGGAGAGCTCGGCCCAATAGGACCCCCCACCAACGGAGTTCTATAAGTTGGAATTATTTCTTAATGTGTTTATATTATTTCCGTAAGCTTCGAACTGATGTGTGTCATGTAATTACGTTTTTTTTGTCAACACACATTTCCAGTATTTTCCATATTATTTTCTTTCATTCTTTTTTCGTATTTAAATAGTTTCATAATATTTTTATCGTATGAATAATAACGTTTAAGTTAATTTGATGAACTATTCTGTACACATTAGTTTTGAAAGATTTTCTGTATTATAGTTGTAATTTATGTAATTTTTGTGAAGAGGCATACAAAGTTCATGGTTTTGCTCAACGTTTATTTTATCTCAGAATTTCAGTTTTTGTTGAATTATATTAGTTTATAATTTATTGTTTTCCATTTATCTGAAGGTGTATTTGGTTCTTACATTAGAATGGTTGTAATGAAAGTTGAGTAACGCATGGACTTATTGTGCCCATTCGTTTTTCACCAAGGTTGTAAGAATTCATTATTTTCGAATCTCGCATTTCATTTCATTCATTAGATTAATGTGGATTTTTTTCATTTGGCGCGTTTGAACCTCAAAACTTCAATGAACTTCAAAAATTGTACATATGAACTACTAACAAAAAATACTTAAGTAAGAATCCCAACCCTCATTTTCAGAGATGACCCTGGCAGTTTTTCCACATTTGTGTGATAAAATCCTCAGGAAACATTCGAACTAAGATTTTTCAAAATCAAATTTTCTACACCATAAGATAAATTAATGGACCTACGCGCTTTTCATCAAAATTAAAGGAATTTTCTAATCTTCATATGAAGCCAATTTTTTCGTCTTTATGCAACTTCCGGTAAATATACTTAAAAAATTGGATAATTGCATCGATTGTCCGAAGTGTAGTTGAATAATTTTTTTGCAGTTTGTTACCGGGATAACATAAATTGCATTTAAATTTGAGATTTGCATTTAAATATGTAGTTTAGATGTTTTTCAAGTATTTAAAATTGTGATTTTTCTTCAGTTTACAACTCTCATTTGTATAAAATTCTTTACTGTAATTCAGTTCATTTCAATTCTTTGTCTATATTTTTGCATTAGTTTTAGAAATGTTGTAAACTGAAAGTGGAAAAATTCAACCGCATCAATATATGCCCTAAATATCTGACAAAACAAGACTTAAAACATTTGAAAATGGTGTAAAATTTTGATGTGTTTTATCATATTTTCTTTTATTTGTTGGTATATGTGATTTTTAGGACTATGGATTTTTTTGGGATTCATTGTTAAACGTTTTTTGAAGTTTCGAATACTTGGAGCAGATTGAAGAAATTGAATTAGTTCCGACTTCTTTTGTCAAATATTTCATGATTTAGGTCCAGTGGTAATTGGTGGTATTTTTTTTATGGCATATACTGATAACTTCAATCTTTTCTTGATATGTAGCAAAGCATTAGTCAAGTATTGGAATGATTATTCTTAGTATATATTTATATATATATATAAGTGTAGAATTTGGAGAAAAAAACACCTTTTCTATTGGGTCTAGTATTAAAATAACAAATTGTAAAATGTAATTGTATTGTAATAATTGTACAGTTTTTTCGTAAATTCCATATAAGAATAATATAGTAACCACAAATTGACGGATTAGTTTATTTAGCGCATTTATGACTATATGTAATATGTGTTTTTAATTTCACTCTGATGTAATATGTGTTTCAAATTTATTGACATAGTGCACCCAAATGTTTTTCTTTTTCAATGTTATTCACGAGATAGTGTAACAGTTCACCCAATATATCTTGCTTCCATTATCACGATTGCAAATTTTAGGTCAGTAACTGAACAGGGCAAAAAATGAAAAGAAAAAATCAATTTATGTTGAAAACTTTTTTTAGTTAATTTTAGTTCTTTGATCCAAATGACAAATTTCATCGATAATACGTTCAATTTTTAATGAAATGAGAAATTTATCGTCTTGCTTATGTGATATCGGTTTTCATCTGATGGTGCCGTATTATATTAAGTTTGAACGTTTTGAGTTATCCAAATTACTTTTTAATCCAATTTTTAAATTATCCTAGTTTCCAATATTACTTTTAAAATTTCAGTCCAAAAAATAGAAATAGAACAATTTTGAGTAATTTTTTCGAAAGGACAAGTTTTCTGTACTGAATCTTCGAACTAATCAGTGAAATCTTTTACGTTTATTATGGTAAATCTATTTTAATCTATGTAAACTCATATTCATGAAAGTCAATTCTTGTAAATATCGCAGCCTCGTAATCTTTTTTTTAATTCCAAAATAACATTTTGATGAACTGATATAAAGTAACAAATTCAAACGGTTTGAATCGTACTCGATACAGATCTCCAGCTCATTTTTTTTTTCGTCCTATTGATTTTCGTTGGGTGGATTGATTAAATTAAGAACACCACTCCAGTCATCTTTGGTAAGTGTAAATAGAATAAAGCTCGGTTTTGTATTATATGTAATATAGTTTCGTTGATAAAAATTTTTCAAACAGCTACATGAAACATTATCTCAGTAAATTTTTTGCACTTATTAGAGATAACTGATCAAGCCATTTCTCCCGAACCGCTTAGGTAATATGTATATATGTTATATTCATTTGAAGACAAATAGTACCCCATTTTATATATATATATATATATATATATATATATATATATATATATATATATATATATATATATATATATATATATACAGGGTGTCCCACAATTTTTTAGACAGGCTGTAACTCTAAAACGGCTGAAGATAACTTCATGAAATTTGGTATGCAGCAATTGGACGGATTTTACAATATTGAGAATCCCTCATGACGTCAGCGAAATCATCACCGTAGCTATGACGTCATGTCATTATAAAATATCAAATGTAAAGGTGGTTGTGTGACTGCTCATATTAAAGGTCTTTTTATTCTGAATTCAACCATGTAATACACTTAGTATGTTAAAATTTATTAGTTGTGTATTTTCGATCAAAAGGAGTTTAACAAAATAAATTAAAAAATTTAATAAACAAATTTAATCACATGGAAATCGAGGCAATAATACCATTATTCTACAATTAATTTCAACACAAAAAAAACCTGATTTTCATGTGATTAAATTTGTTTATTAAACTTTTTATTTATTTTGTTAAACTCCTTTTGATCAAAAATACACAACTAATAAATTGTAAAATACTAAGTGTATTACATGGTTGAATTCAGAATAAAAAGACCTTTAATATGAGCAGTCACACGACCACCTTTACATTTGATATTTTATAATGACATGACGTCATAACTACGGTGATGATTTCGCTGACGTCATGAGGGATTCGCAATATTGTAAAATCCGTCCAATTGCTGCATACCAAATTTCATGAAGTTATCTTCAGCCGTTTTAGAGTTATAGCCTGTCTAAAAAATTGTGGAACACCCTATATATATATATATATATATATATATATATATATATATATATATATATATATATATATATATATATATATATATATATATAAATATATATATATATATATATATATATATATATATATATATATATATATATATATATATATATATATATATATATATATATATATATATATATATATATATATATATATATATATATATATATATATATATATATATATATATATATATATATATATATATATATATATATATATATATATATATATATATACAGTTTGTCTCACTAAGTTGGAACCATATGGAAAACTTTTTTATTATTCATTTTAGGAAAAAAAGTTATTCTTTATAAAAAGTTCTGCATGTTCTAAAATCTAAAATACAATCATCAGGTATCAAATTTTTTCAGTCGTATACGCGGTGTGTCGAAAAATATGATATTTACTCAAGAGTAAAGTGCCTTTATATTTGAAAATATCGAAAATTGTTAAAGAAAAAAGTTGTTCAGAACTGAAAACTACGTTTAAATATGCAATTACATCCACTTGAAAAAAAAATGATTTTTTCTTATTTTGTCAACAATAACAATGCAAATTTAACTGAAGTTACATGTAATCTAGTATGCACTGACAAAGAAAATGATTTGTTGATTTGTTAATAGCAAGATATGTTTGACAGTGAATGTCAAAAAAATATTTTTATTGGGATGTCTGTTATTAAAAATAGTCGCTGCTTCCCTATGCGTCTTATAATTTTCTCCCACAATCAAAACAATTTCAATTTTAACAATTTCAATTTTTTCTTCACAAGATAATATCGCTACCATTTTTATGTGTCTTATTACTTCTAATGCGTTTTGACATTCACTGTCAAACATATCTTGCTATTAACAAATCAACAAATCATTTTTTTTGTCAGTGCATACTAGATTACATGTAACTACAGTTAAATTTGCATTGTTATTGTTGACAAAATGAGAAAAAAATCATTTTTTTTGTAAGTGGATGCAATTTCATATTTAAACATACTTTTCAGTTCTGAACAACTTTTTTCTTTAACAATTTTCGATATTTTCAAATATAAAGGTACTTTACTCTTGAGTAAAATTCATATTTTTCGACACACCGCGTATACGACTGAAAAAATTTGATATCTGATGATTGTATTTTAGATTTTAGAACATGCAGAACTTTTTATGAAGAATAACTTTTTTTCCTAAAATGAATAATAAAAAAGTTTTCCATATGGTTCCAACTTCGTGAGACAAACTGTATATATATATATATATATATATATATATATATATATATATATATATATATATATATATATATATATATATATATAATATGTATGTATGTATTTAAAGCAAAAAATGAAAAAGTGTTTAATACTGTAATAATGTAAAGTAATTTTTTTGTACTTAGAAAATTGTGCTTTTTATCAATATCTTGTAAAAATATTTGTACGGTTCCAAAACATTGATTTGCCATAAAAAAAACTAGGAAATACTATTGTGTTTGGTGGGTGATAAGTAAGTCTGATTTTATATTAACGTAAATTAAATACTTGGGATGAATTACAGATGAACGGAAAAATAAATTAAAATAAATCAAAAACAAATCGTTGTATAAAGATTTTTAAAAAAAATAATTTATTGGGAGTTGCTGTTGGAAATTGTATAAGAATGCAGGGTAAACATTTATTCATACGAAAATCTAACCTTGATGCGTTATATGACTACTAATATTATTACAAATTCACGTTTCCAGTGTTCCCGCTTGTAAATATGTAAAATTGCTGTATGATGACGTTCATTAGTTTGGTTGGAGTTTATATGCAGAATTTATGTGTACAAAGCAAAAGTGTGAATCAAAATATGTAAAATAGTTATTGTGTAATTTCAAATTTTATATTGAAGAGAGTTTGAAGACTTATGTAATTATTTTTTTTTTAGCAATTTTAAGATGTATCTACGAATTAATAAATGTCATCATCGAGCTATCTCCTGAATTGGGACTTCGACAAATATTTTTATAGATATTGTAAAATCCTAATAACCTTTTTAAAATTTTAGAATTGTTTTCAACTTCTTCATTAGATAGTTATAATAACATATGTTTGGCTGTAACATTTCATTGTTAGGCAAACTTTAATTTCAAATAAATGGAGGTTAGATTAAATGTCATTTATGATATTGAGAATTACTAATTTTTCCGACTGGTATTGAGGGTATTGTTGACATTTGGATATAGGAATAATGCTTGTTGAGGGAGACTCGTATGTGGGTAAAATTTTCGGGTCAAACAAAATATGGCAAATCGATGGGTGGAATATTCATTGAAAAGCGGTGACCGGGAGTGAGGTTGCTAACCTAAAGTTGGCCGATCTGATCTAAATGGCACAGTGGCCTCAGACTGATGTAAAGATACTAAAACTGATGTAAAGTGTAAATTCCTTTTTGGTTATCACCTTTATATACTGTAAAATAACATGTGTAAAGAAAAATCTGTAAAATGAGCCGTTTTAATTTACTTTTGTCATTTGAAGAAAATGTAAAATTGTAAAGTATGTATTCTATTCAATTCTGAATTGGAACAAGCGTTACTCCGGTCGTTTGATTAATTGTAATTTAAATTTAACAATGGCAGATTTGTTGCCTCTTTGTAGTGGTAGCTGGACGGGGATCACTTAAGTTGTTCACATTAGATGGCTCTCTGTGGATTTACGGCTGTATATTTATATTTATTATGCGATCTGTTTTATGGATGTGTATATTTAATTGATTATCGAATGCATGTTAGGTTTATTAGAAATATCAATATGTATCATAATGTATTTCGATTTTATTATTTTTTACCACAGTAGTATAATAAATGAAAGATAATTCAAAGTATTGATTTTTTTTTCAACTGATTTGAATCAATTGTTGCTATTATTGACATGCGTCAATCTTCCTGTAGTTCAATGATGGTGTTCTTCAATATTCAAAATCTTTGAATATAGCGAATATCGCGACAAGTATTTATGGAGCGCACTCTCGTGAGTATGTCCAGAGTTTTAAGAAAAGCTAAGTTAGCGTGCTTTGGAACCACATATAGGCCAAGCTACAGAGATTTGTAGGGAGCATTTTGTGTAAAAAGTGTTAGAAGAAAACCAGCTGCGCCATTGTTTGTAAAATAGTTCCATATGATATAGTGATATGTTTTTTCACTCGACTTTATTATTTGAGGCGTTTAGCGCAAAAGTGGCCCAAGACTAAAATAACTATTATGGAGAAACAAGCAAAAGAAAATCATGAAGATTTTTGAGAATCAATTAAGAAATTATTAAAGACGATGTTAAGAGTTCCTTAACTCATTTGAATTCAGGTAAATGTTAGGATGTTATACTAACTATTTCGACCATTTTTGTTGAAAAATAAGATTTTGAATGTGGCTTAGGCCACTTTTGCATACCTTCTTTTTTTGTTGACTTTAGAGTAAAGAATGATTTTGATGCAAAATAATTTACTTAAAGTGTTTTTATTCATTTTCTTTCACGCCGAGACCTTCAAAAATATCTTGGTCTTCTTTATCACGTTCATTGTGGACCAGTTGACGATAAAATTCATGGTATACTGGTGGAATATAGTCAAGCAGGGATAATAAGTCTTGGTGTTTTTTTCTTGTATGGGCTTGACTCCTCCAAATAGCGGAAGAAGTTTTGCCATTTCCTGGAAAGTTTGATGCTATCCCCGTTGTTTCACATTAACTTTGTTAAATAAAACATCTTCGTTATTCGAATACTTATACTGGACAATTTCAGGTTTTTCTTCATCATACACTGTATACGTAGCCACTGTACATTTTCAACAGATTCTGTTTTTTTGCGATTTATTAATGCTTTCTCTAGTTCTTTTGTTGAGAAAAAGTCGCTGGATGTCATAACAACTACTCTGAACAGATTTTTTTCTTGGTTTCAAGAACCACCTGCACCCAATCATTGGGAACATGAATATTTTAATAGTGTTTTTGTTTTTTTCAACTAGACCAAAATCTTGATCATTTGGAAGGTAAGAGGGTCCCGCTACTAAAAATTTATGGTCAATTTTGTCCAAATTCGTGGTCGCGGGATAAGGTAATGTAACCAAAGGGCCGCCATTTTAAAATTTCTATTTTGACCACAGCACTGCTCGCTGTACATTATTAACTTTCTTATGGTGACAAGTTTTTTATGTTGTGTGCAATAAAAGAACCAATTTCCTGGGGACCCAGGGATGCTATACTCTCGTCCCACATGTACATGTGTACCTTGCTAGTTTGATGACCATGAATCCCGAAACAAAACGTCTACAGTTGCCTTTGTAGTAAGCAACTCCTGTTTAAATGATGGTATATGATTGCACTTTTCCAAAATATACTTCAATTTGAAGGACAAAAGGTACGCCATAAAAGTAACAACAAACGCACGCAGTGAAATATGCGTCGCAATTGAATGCAAAAGCGGCCCAGAAGTGGGTTGGGTCAGTCTTGCTTTCGAAAATATTAACTTACTGTGAGCACAAAAGTGGATTTATGTGGTATCTTGTGGTGAATGGTCAAAATAGGCTTGGGCCGGTATAGCACGATTGAAATTTGATCTATTTGTAGGCCATTTTTGCTCTTAACTCAATTTTTAAAACATTGTGGCTTGAGCCACTTTTGCTCTAAACGCCTCATTTATAACTTTGTTATTAACAATTTTATGCAAAAAATTGCGTTTCTTTTAGTTTTTTGCTTATAAAGTTGAAACTGTCACAGTAATCGTGATGGCGCCCACAGACTAATTGTAGGAAATGAAAAGACGAAGAAAATGAGAGGTCGGACGACTCGATCAGACCCTTAGTTTAAGAGAAAATTGGAAAAAACCAGCCAATATGCAGTTTTTTCAAAAATTCTTAACTCGGTTATTTTTTGAGTTGTAGCGTAGATCCTCCGGCCAGTATTAGTTATTGATATAAACTTCATTTGTGCGAAGATCGGGAACTGTTCGATGCATAGTTTTTGATCTGTGGCCATTTGATTATGTTACTATGCAATTTTCCAGCAGACCTGAATGCGACAGATATGATCCGATTTCAATGTACTAAAAATATTTTGAAAGTAGAATTCTCATAGTTCAAAACGTTCATCTTGGTTTTCCATAAAAACGCTGAGAAATATGTTAAAAATAAAGCTGAACATGACGAAAAACGGCCGAGCGCGTAAGAGTAGTTGAAAAGTGGGGGTAGAGCAGCAGGCAAGGAGAAGTATGACATTCGAAAGCGTCGGCATTTTAAACATGACAGTAATCTCTAAACGTTGTCAGATAATAATTGTGAACCCCCACTCTTCAACTACTTTCACGCGCTCGGACGTTTTTTGTCATGTTCAGCTTTATTTTTAACATATTTATCAGCGTTTTTATGAAAAACCAAGATGAACGTTTTGAACTATGAGAATTCTACTTTCAAAATCTTTTTAGCAAATTGAAATCGGACCATACCTGTCGCATTCAGGTCTGCTGGAAAATTGCATAGTAACATAATCAAATGGCCACAGATCAAAAACGATGCATCGGACAGTACCTGATCTTCGCACAAATGAAGTTTATATCAATAACTAATACTGGCCCGAGGATCTACGCTACAACTCAAAAAATAAGCGAGTTAAGAATTTTTGCAAAAACTGCATTTTGGCCGGTTTTTTCCGATTTCCCCTCAGACTAAGGGTCTGATCGAGTCGTGCTACTTCTCATTTTCTTGACCTTTTCATTTTCTACAATTAGTCTATTGACACCATCACGATTACTCTGATAGTTTCATTTTTATAAGCAAAAAACTAAAAAAAAAAGCATGAAAATTGTTGATAACAAAGTTATAAATAATAAAGTCGAGGGAAAAACATATCACTATATCATATGGAACTATTTTACAAACAATGACGCAGCTGGTTTTCTTCTAACACTTTTTACATAAAAGATCTCTGTAGCTTGGCCTAATACGCCACAGTTGCACAGTATACATTTTATGTCAGGAAATATGTATTCTCGCGAAGGGATTCTGCATTCTCGATCTGAGCGGTGAATTATTGGTTTCCAATAACCTTCGTGGAGGGCGCTCGGGGTTATCCAGATAGTAGTCCCGACTCGATTTGTATCGGGGATCAATTATAAATTTGTAAATTCACTTCGAGCAGTGCAGCATATAAGCTGCACTGATGAAATCTAATAAGATCGAAACAGCTGGATGCAGATTTTTACTTGACGATTTCCATAATTCATTGTTGGATTGTGAATGTAGAATTCTAGTCGCTGAATACATACAACCAGCTCCCTTGAAAAGTTGTTTGATAATTTTTAAAATTATTGAACAATTTTCCTTGTTCAATTTATGTTCTCCAATATTTGTTGAGAAATTAAATCGTTTTGTGCTTTGATAAATAGCGATTCAGATTTCCAATGTTTCTTTCAATACAGAAGTCAAGTGCGCTTATGACGTAATTATACAAACTTACAACTTCTCTAGTGAGTTTTTTCATTGTTGTAGGTAATATAGCTGTTTTGAAATTCGCAATAATGATGAACTATATAGAGTCTATTATCAAAGGTAAGAACAATAATATTACACCTATTAAATTCATGGAAACTGCGTCGAAAACAGAAAGAATGTATTCAAACAAAAAGAAAGTTATAATCATTAATATCGCTGGAGTCATTTTTTTTAATGAATGAACACGGCACCAACTAAGCTGTACTTTATAGAAAAGGAGTATTGATGAAAGATAGATAAAATGGGAGGTAAACACCATTATTTGAAGGGAGTTAAGGTTATGTTTTCGTATCCATTTTATCAAGATACAAGCCAAAAAAGGTAGGAAGATATTGTCAGCTATCATCTCGACGTCAAGCCATAATTATCTTTTGTAGCCTCAAATACAAAAATCCAAATTTTGATTTATGAATTACAATAGAGACATTGAAAATTTACCTTTCTTTCGACAAAAAACTTCATCACTCTCTTCTTGAAAAAGTTTGGCTCTAATAGAGTAGCAGGTGCTGCGAAATAATATTATAGCAGTAACAGGCCATTTGAGTTAGAAAACAGACTTTATTAAAAGGTTAAAGCGAAATTCGCGAATTTCTCAAACCCTTTGAAAGAGAAATTAATGGGCGTTCATGAATTTTTAATAAAATTGAATAGTCAAGGAATAACAATGTGTTTTATAGATATTTTTGCGGCTGTGGCCGTCTTTAGTTGAGAATTACCAACATTATTATTCTTGCATGTGTTGTATATTTAGTTTCTTTCTTAGCAATAATAGGCCATGGAGTTGATAAATAGATTTTATTCAAACGTTGACGTTTCGTCACGAAATTGGTGTCTCAAAACTTTTGATAAAAATTACTTTGGCGTTTATGAATATTGGAAAAATTCAATTGTCAAAAAGTCTTTAAAAAGACAAATGTAATTTCGACTTTTCTCAATGTTCTAGAAATAATTGATGTTGTGGATGTGATTATGGTTGCGTGGATGTTTTGAAGATGTGGATGTTGTAGAAAAAATTAAATCTGCATTTTAAGTTTATCTACAAGAGATAGGGGTGGTTAGTTGAGTGGAAGTTTTCGAAGAATTTGGGTTGTTTCTGTTCGAGTTTGTTAGATTAATTATTGTTGTTAATTCATGATGTTTGTACTCAAATCAGCTATGTTTATGTTCTAGTCATTTCTGACTGAATTTTTTCGAATACCCAACATTTTCAAAATTCCTCAGCATTTCTGATCTTTGTTTACATCCAAAATGCTGGTGCAATTAAAACTGAAATTATGGTTCTCATTATTTATATGTTTGATTAGTGCTGTAGTTTGTGTTTTTGGTTTTTGCACTGCCACAGCCGCGAGAATTGAAACATAAGTAGTTTTTCATTTTTTGATTTTTCAAAATTCCATTTTGTGATTTTGGTAAGGTTTTCTGTGGTGTCGCTTACCATCTGAGCAGACCTGACGTCTGATTTTGGACTGAATAGTACGTAATTAGTAACTGAAGACTGCTATAACTGGAAAATTTCAATGAAACGTAGATGTCTGGATTTATGACTTTTCAATTTTGACGAGACTATGTTTTGAAATTTCAGGTATTTTAAATTCTGTTACTTATATGAGTACATTCTCAGGTTTCAGTTTATGATATGTTGCTAGTAACTTATTACTGCGTACTTTCTTCCATTCCTGAATTATTTTCTGGTGAAATTATATTTGTAATTAAATGCAAAAATAATACCTAATATAAGCCACCGTTAGAAAAATTGAACTAAGGCCGTATTTTTATATTACTTACTTGCCTAATAGAGTGACGAATTTCGAATTCTCAATTTTGACAGAATAAAAATGGGAGAAATCAGAATATCACTATGGAAAACAGTTGTAGTTCACTTAAAGAGCGACAATAGTTATTTATGTACCAAGTGCGTTATATAGATCCTAACGCCCGGAGGGAAACATTCGGCCTGAGGGCCCATGGCCCGAGGGATGAATGTTCATTGCTCCTATACTTTCCATTTTCCTTCTCATAGTAGGCATGTCATTTGTTGATATTTTGACGTTTGTGAATATTTTTGTCATCATATTTAGTGAATGTCATTGCTGCTTTCTTTGGGTAATCTTATAGAAATAATAGAAATGAAAATTAATTTACCGAAGAATATCATAGAAAATGCAGTCAAAGCTGCGAATAATTCATTGCCGGAGAAATCCAGAGTCGTATACGACAAGGATTATGAAGTATTTAATCAATGGAAGTTGCTTCATTTCTCCTCGTACAATTAGCGGGCGTTATGATCCATGCCCGCTCATTACGTCCTTGGGCATAATGAGTGTATTTATAGCAACCAGTGGTGGATTTACCAGCAGGCTGGAGCCTAGGGCGGCAAATTTTAAGGGGCGGCAAATTCAGTTCATAAATTTTTTATTTCGATTAACAAATTGAAAAAATTAATATACACACACAAAATACGAATTTCGAAAATTAAAAATTAAAATATTTAACAAATCTTGAAATGTAGTCCTATATACAGTACTAAATAATAAATATTTCAACATATCTACATAAACAATTGCTACACGCTTTATTAAGTATACATTAATGACCATGAATTTTTAGAATAGCGATTCGATATTTTAGTCGAAATTTAATTATTTTTACATATTTTCTTCACTGATGACTGCTATAATTTTTTATCCGTGTACCTAATAATTATGAGATCTTACGCAACTCAATCTCGATATAATATCGATGGTCTAATCATAACTGCGGCAGCAAGTTTGCAAATTCAATTCCAGAATGTTATTTCTTTATGCGTAAAAAATAATGACTAAAATTGACTTTTGTTAATTAAATAAAAATCTAGTTAAATATCTTATAAAGATATAGTATTTTTGGTTCAAATTCATCGAATAACTGATATTTGAACGACTGCGACTTGACAATAAAAAAAAAACCTCCACAAAATATGAATTTAGACAATTTGCTGATAAAAAAATTGATGAATTTCATCAGTAAATTATTTTATTTGTAGTAAGAAAAAGTTTGGAAAATCCAAATGAGCCTTAAGCGTTCATGTCGTACACGAATCATTTGAATTGAATGTTTACATTAGTACATTTGTTAACTTTTTCACAAAGCTAACTTTTTCAGGAAATGCCATTAGGAATGAATTAACTATAATAAGATGAAACAATACTGCAATTTTTTACTCAACGGCTTCTCTCCAGTCGAATGAGTACATTAAAAAAAATTGAAGTAAAAAAATCATTTTTTCGAAAGTTATTGTGTTTACTGTGAACACGATCTTCAAAAATCCATACGATATGGCATTAAACTTACTTTTTTCTTATATAAAAAGCAGTAACGGCTTGTGAGTTTGTCTTCAGGGGGACGCAGAAATAATATTGAGTTATACATATTTGTGTATCTGGTTTTAGGCTAAATCTTTAGCCAATAGAATATCTTCAAGGGATTTATCAATTTATCTAAATCATTGATTCCCAAAGTGGTCCAGGTGAACCCCCAGGGGTCCACGGGAGACTCGACGGGGGTCTACGTTGGCGTGACAAAAATATGGGGGTTCACAATTCGTAAGCGGGGGTCCACAAAAATTTAATATCATTTTTCCATTCGATATTGAAGAAATAAAATGATGGCTTGACTTCACCTATCAATATGGGCAGATAATATTTTAAGTAGTTCAGCGACTGTTACTTCTCTCCGTCGTCCACAACTCTTGTTCAGGCTTTCAGAGGGACGAAATACGACTTGTGGTGTGTGTGCTTGCAATATTGCATGAACTTGTTTGATTCTTTACCAATATACCTTGGCATACGAATGCCAAGGATAAACGTTAGTCATTTGTTTCCTGAATTTCGAAAAGAAAAGTAAAGCGAATCGACGATAGCGTTTGCCATTGTCGGAAAAAGTGAGTACTTTGTCACAGGTAGAATGCCTTGATGAGAATATTCAGACATACGTTCAACATTTAATTGCCTTGCATGATGACTTCAAAATCAGTTTTGAAGATATTCTGACGATGCAGATACCACCGTGGATCATGAATCCATTTGATGAAACGGAAGTGGAGAATGTGATATTACAAGAGAAGCTACTCGAGCTAAGCACTAAAAAATGGTATCAAACATGTTGCTTGCAGGCAGAAATACCCGAAAAATATACTGGACTGTGGGGAATTGCGAAAAAGCTTTTGATAGCGTTTTCCTCGTCAAATCTCATCGAAAAAAGTTTTAGTGTGTAACCAACCTTTCAACAAGAAAAAGGAGCAGATTTGCGGTTATTTCTAACAAAAATTTTTCTAAATTTTATTGGTTTCTTGTACTTTGAGTAGATGTCAAAAATATAAAGTTGGATGGCCAACTTTGCTTTTTTGGCATCCACTCACAGCACAATCAATTAACTAATCAACCAATAAATTCCCAACTTTCTCTCGAAAACTGTTAAACCGTGGTTGGAGCTCAGCCCCAACACAAATTTCTATAGTTAGATCTAATCTTCACATTTTTTGTCGAGTTTTGGGAATACCTATGGTAGAAATGTAGCTGCAGGGGGTCCACCGGAACCAGCAAAATTTTCAAGGTGGTCTATGAGAAAAAAAAGTTTGGGAACCTCTGATCTAAATCAATAGTTTTTTAACAAAATGCATTCGTGCAGATGCAAAAAACGAATATTTATCTGATCCATTTCCCTACATGTTCACATGTTTAGTTTATTGCTGCCTAGGGAAAAAATTTTAAAATATGCTCTGGCTGAAGAGGACACAAAGCTTGAAAGCCTGCAAGAACGATTGAAATTTCTATATAAAAATAGCGGCGGTGAGATAATACATTTAAATCTCCCAAATAGCATTTCCATGTCATCACCGAATTGATGTTACAAATTTTCAGTCTTCTAGCTGTATTTGGAGGTGCGCAATGTTTTATTTTTTTTTCTGACATCAACTTAATCCTTATACCAGTGTCAATAGCTTATATTATTTCGTTAAATGTTTGTTTGTAACCAGGGTCGTAACCAGCACTGCTTTCTAGATGGGACTGAACAAATTCTTGAGGGGGCTTGTTTTTTACATAGTACTAAAATGAATATACGTGAAAAAAGATAGGAATATACAGCTTTTTATGTATTTTTACCTAGAAGTGTATACTGGAAAACGAATATTAATTGAAAAACATTTTGGAAAAATAAAAAAAATTATTCTAATAAAAATAATAAATAAAAAATCTCTCATAGAAAACTCTTGATAAATAAAACAAATAGAAATAAAAAATACTAAAAAAAAATGAAAATGTACTTTCATCATTAAATATAAACAAATAAATATATCTATAGACGTTTATATCATATATAGAACCACTTTTTGGAGGAAGGTTATAGATTTAAAAAATGCAGCCTACAAATTCATGTTTGAAGATTTAGCTCTATTTGCATTTACTCTTCTAAGCTTACCGTCATCCAATGCATTCGTGGAGAGGATACTTTCATTTATTAATATTGTTGAATGTAAAATTCGAAACAAAATGATACTAAAAATGTTAAATTCAGTTGTGTCTATTAGATCTCACTTGGAAATAAATGAGATTTGCTGTGAATAATTTGAACCTAGCAAACCTATGTATGCAAAATTTAATTCTGATATGTATCACTAGCAGAACCAATCCACAAATTCAAGCACAAAGACAAAGATGATGATGATGTAATGATGTCTTGTGAACAGTTTATATAAAAACAAAGATATATTTGTTACAGAATAGTGGTTTTGATTGTAATAGTACCTTATTCAAGTAAAAAGTCCCGAAAATACCTATTATTGTTTTTCGGACGAGTAGGCAACATATTGGGTGCACTATTTTTTCGTGCAGTTGCGAAAAAATCATGATTGCGATTCTGGGCGACAAATTAGCAGCAAAAAACGTGTGAAATAACTCCTAGAATAAGTGAATTTTATATGAAAAATACTTGTTACCAATGTTTCCCCTTATCATGTCGCAACCACGGTTGCGCTTTTGGGCGACAAATCAGCGTCTAAAGTGCAACACGGCTCTGCAAAATCTGGCAACCCTGATGGTAGCCGCTCGTTTGTCGCTATTTCATTTTAGGATAAAAAACATCAACATGTTTTGCAGGTTAAAAGATTTAAAAAATAAATAATTTTAAGTCAGATTTACAATTAGGTAGATTTGTTTGTAACTAGGCTAGTTTTATGTTTCAACGCAGATATAAACATTTTTGGTTTGTAATAATTCCGGTATCTTTTCTAGAGGGGGCTCAATAATTCCAGAGGGAGCTCAGCCCCCTCTGGCGCCCCCTGGCTACGGCCCTGTTTGTAACCCCGATTGTAATTATTATTTATTATTGTTACTGTTTGTTATTGTGTCTTAATGCCATACGCTAAATAAATAAATAAATAATACTTTTTTTTTTACCAAATTTCAACCCTCTAACTCAATCAGCGGAAGCTGTAGAGGTGCGCAAAACTACGAAAAAACGTGAAATCCCTAAATAAAAATGACTGTTTAGGAAAATTATCAAAAGGTACTTTCCTAATATCAACTTAATCCACGTAAAATTAAAATCTTTACGTAAAAGTGCCGGCGGTTGGAAAAAATTTCGATATAAAGGGCACTTCCCTCAGTTGAATTCAATTCACAAACAAATTTTTAACCCTCTCACTCAATTTGGAGGTGATCTTCTGGGGGTGAAATAATCCTTCAAAAATATGGCTTTTCAGCTCCATACTCCCTCAAGTCCTAGACCTGCACCCAGTGGTGTAGTGGCAAAATTGTGTGGGAACGCTAAATACTGACTTACCTATGGGAGGAAGTGGTCTGAGGGGTACCACCTACCCCCCACCCAGAGAGCGGGGGGTTCGGTTCGGGGGCCCTGTAGCGTATGGAATGGATAAAATTATCACAGGAAAAAAGAAAAAATAGAAGATGTAACATGTTTTTATGCATACGTTTACTGACAAATTCAAACACAAAGATTAAAAACTGAACATATTCAATAAAATTTTATAATGTATTTACAAATAAATGGCAAATGCATCTTCTTCCTCTTTGTCAGGTTGGAGGTTGGCTCGTCGAGTTCTAGTGTCATCAGCTGTACGGTGTCGTCTTTACCATGTCTTGACGTAATTCTCTGGTTTCCATGTCTGGATACTTGGACCATTCAACTTGATAAACATTAATGCTGATACGTGCTCGATGGACAGTTTTGACCGTGTTGGCGATATAATAATATTCATGTGACTGAAGCCACTTTCACACTCTGCTGAACTGCAAGGAATAAGCTTTGTGCAGTTTATCAGAGGGTTTAAGTCCTTCGGAATCGTAGTGCTGTTTTCCAGGTAATCTCTGAAGCTGTTCTTAATTTTGTTGGCATTCAACCTAAATCTTGCACAGAGATGTTCGATTTCTTGTTCACCGTATCCAGCATATTTTTCTGGAGGCCAGTTGTTACTTTCAAGTACTTTCAGTTCTGAAAGGAGAGATTCATATTCTTTTTCATAATCATAATTGTTGGTCCCTGTGGCTGTAGATGGTTCGTTACTGCTTCTTGTTGTGAAAAGTCTCCGTTTAAGGTTGTTAATAACACTTGATAGCAACTGCTGGTCATTAATAGCAGTTATTTTGTTGCTACTTGTTAAGGGAACATCATAAAAATTACCAGTGATTGCAGCTCTCTTGGCCTCAAGGGTCTTAGTTCCAGGTTCCTCTTTAAGGCACTCGAAAAAAGCAATAGACCTTCTTATTTGTTTGTATGAGGCACTCACACATTTTTTAAGATATTATTTTATTTACTTGCGTAAGTGATTTTATTTTTATTTGTTATTATTATTATTATTTTTTTTCTGAATGAAACCAGTGTGGGAATGCCGTTCCCACGCGTTCCCGCTCCACTATACCCCTGCCTGCACCTCACTCTTGACCTTCTATACAATGTTATAGGCTATTGTTTTCGAGGAAAATGCGACTAAGTATGAACTAATTTCATGTCTATTCAATCTTTTTAGTGATGAAAAATAATTCAACCTGAAATTTGTTGAGTATCACTATTAGAGTTTCAGAAGTCGACTCTCTGCTGATGATAGCAGTGGTTTATTAGTTTATTATCAGTTTTTGCCTTTTATCACAGGATATGAACTGACAGTTCAACTAAAACGGAAATGAGAACTGAAATGATCATGTATAAGTCCTCTTAAGGTTCTAATCTTTCCTCTACGCTTATTTTATTGAATTAAAACATATGATCTATGGATTTCAACGAATAATAAGATATTTATGTTTATCGGCAGCATTACCTAATCTTATTAATAATTCAAATCAAAACACTTGGCTTTACTGTTTCACAAATATATATTGAAAACTAATAAAAATTAACAAAAAGTTCTCAACATGTTTCGGGTAGTGAACCCATTCTCAAGACTAATACAGGTACAGGAGAGATGACAGCAAATTTATTTTTAAAACTGAGGAAATGAGAGGGGACAAACGGAATTCTAATTGATCGTTCACTATAGGTTGTTGATTTTTGAAAGAGCTGGTTATCTCCAAAGCTTTTAAAAGGTCGAGTCGTTTTCCTTTATTACCTGCATGTAAACATTTAGTTTTATCCATATCTATGAAGTGATTATTCTGGCTAGGAGAAACCAGTAGTATTCTTATTAAATAGAATTGACCTTTTATGTTCATCTACTCGGGTTTGTATTTTTCTACCTGTTTTATAAATAAATTTGCTGTCATCTCTCCTGTATTAGTCTTGAGAATGGGTTCACTACCCGAAACATGTTGACAACTTTTTGTTAATTTTTATTAGTTTTCAATGCCTATATATTTGTGAAACAGAAAGCCAAGTGTTTTGATTTGAATTATATTAATATTTAATCATGTTTCACCAAGAGCTAAGCGAGCATTCAATCTCATTTATTACCTAATCTTAATTTCTTAGGATGAGGAACCTGAATGCCGTTGCCACATGAAGGAGAAGGTGGAAACAAAATAAAAAAAATCAATCAGATGTACTTTAAGTAAAATTCCTGGATTCATTTTTAAGGAAACATAAATGAACAAGAAATGCTGTATAAGGTATCAGAAGTTCTTTATAAACAGATGGACTATGAAATATAATATCTTAAAATGTTTTAGCAGCGATACTCCACCTGTGGGGCACGCCCCCGTAGGGGGTGCGAGCATATACAAGAGAGAGTATTATGAAAAAAAAATTGATTAAGGGACTGAGCAGAGTAGACACACACACACATACATACGACAATGCTATTATTTTTTTTAGGTAATAGCGTATCCAAGAGAATCTATTATTGAAAAAATTGAGATTAACTGACTGAAAGGAAAATATACACAAACGAAACAAAATACATTTTTTTATGTCGTACTCTAGGTTTATAGGCTGCAATCCAAAAAAAATTTAAATACATTATTATTGGGAAGCGAGATACAAATTATGATGGAAACTTAAGCTGCGAATCCTGAAATCATTATCTAGATAAAAAATAAATATCTCTATAGGGTTTCTTCTCAAGAGAACATAGATAGATTTAGTATGTTATCACAATCGGTTTTTCAAATTTTTCTAGTGAAGTATTTTAAAAATGTTTTGTTTGAAAGAATGAAATATAAGTCGTCTCGCAGATGTTGATCACAAATTTTCTGATGTATTATGTAATTTAAATACTTGCTACCGCGCCGACTTGCGCCAGTAATGAATTGTTTACATTTGCTTTTATGACGGTTCGCTTATTATTAATAACTTTCTTCGACCATAACACAAATATAATCACAAAAAAGATAAATTCAAAGTTGAAAAAAGTTTACTCGATTTATTATTGTTTCATTGAAGTTTACCGTACGAAATTTTGAAAAACTGTCAAAAATCATATGACAGTCATCTGTACTCCCTACTAATCTCTATTGGTGCGCCTGCGTGTATCTTCGCGCCAATGCCCGGTACAGATGGCAGATGTTTTCGTAAAATGAGTAGAGGTGTTCGTTCATAGCAGCATAGGAATAGTGACCAGGAATTGGGTCCGTTTCCCAATTTTTTAAAGGTCTTTATCTTCGGAATTTTGTCGCGGAAACAGGCTCATCGTGATCCTCGATCTTCATAGAATGTAAAATCATTGTAATATTGACTATTTAATTGATTTCAATGTTTCCTGAGCCCGTGTTTGTTCTAGTTTATCCAGCTGCTTTGTATAAAGTGGCTTGGAGACCATTTTGTCTACCGTCGACGAACATGTAGTATTTTTCGTAAGTCCGATGGATATTATTTATATTTTATGAATTAAATAAATCAAGTGATTTCGTGGGATAAATATTTTCGCAATAGGTAAGCCTTCAGTTTGACAATTTTCATATATTTTGATTGTTTTGTGAATCTGCGATGGCGGTTGCTGCTGTGGTGGAAGGCGTTAATTTCTGGCATTTATTTTTAGTTTAAATATATATTTTTTACATATGACCTATGACTGCTTGTAGATGATACTTTGATATTATAGAAAATAATGTCGTGTTGCACCCCTCCGTTTTGTTGCATGCATAATTAGGTAACGAATTTTTCCCTCCCTATATACTTTGTAGGTAGGTAGGTAGGCAGAAATTGCGATCAACCCTCGGCATTCCAACGGAGGCCTTTAAAGATTAGTTTGAGATCTAAAAACTGTGTTGTGTTTTCCGTTATACATTTGAACCTCTAATTAAAATGTCTGAAAATAGAGTACAATTTGAAATGTTTTATCCATTTATGGTGGGTATTCCTTAACAAGGATGCAAAATGTCAAGAATTCGATACCTTCCCACAGAGTACGTTACAATAAAGCCGTAGGGGGTTTTTAACTATAAATAGACTATTAGCGATTGATAAGAGTTATGATGTTTCTCTGTGGAACCTTTTAAGGAGGACACAGGTAATTATGTTCAACAAAGATAATAATTTACACGTGTAAAAATGATGTTGAGGAATAGTTTAGCGATTTCTTGATGTTCGGGAGCTATTAATTTTCTTCAAAATGTAAAGAATTGATATCAACTATAAATCTATTCTTTACATACTCTTACATAATGATTTGAATATTCAGCTCATTTTATAATTATTGAATTTAGGTTATATTTCACAAATGCATTAGGTACATAGATTGGATAATATACCTACAACCTGAATTTATTTTCAAGATGCACTATTTTGAATTAGTTTAGGTATTGAATAATGCTGGTCTTAATAGTACTTATTCAAAGTTGAATATATATTAAATTTATACCTGAAGTAGGCATACAATTGCATTTTGGGTATTAAATAAAGAAATGATTTTCACCCTGTCAGGTGATTGTACAGACGATTTAAATAATATTCCCTTAATTTTTTCAATTGGTCATTCAGGGGTAATGTTCAGGTACCGTCATTTCTGTATAAGTTTAATCATATTTGCACATTTAATGAATTTAAAAGGAATGGAAGATCATTAGAGAAATTTTTTGTGTTGTTTATGACTTGATCCTTGGTTTTATAAAAAATTAAGGTGACTGCTGTATCAAATCTTCAATATCTGCTTACATTAAGATTCAACTTTTCTTTAGGTTGGAAACTAGTTATCACAGGGGGCTGGAGAACCTCACTCCAAATATATAGAATAATAATTAGAGACATAAACAATAACTCAATTAAATGTGTCAAATGAGATTGCTGTTCTAATATAACATGAAGAGAATAATTCGTAGACAAGATAGCCCAAGAGGTTACAGAATAGCTTCGTCAACTCCTGACATGAACATAATCAAGCAAGAAGTAAAGGAGGAATATAGTCCATCAACTTATAAAACTAATTTCACACCAAGTCCTCATCTTATAGACCATGGATATGGGGCCACACCTCAGAGTCAGGTCATGCCTTCTGTTATACCCAGTGCTGCACCACCAGTCAAAAGAAAATTGAATCTAGAATCACAACATTACATTGTACCTTTCAAACATGAATTTAAAGCACCCCCTCCTAAAAAACCAAAGAAACAAACACCAGTTAAGAAAAATACAAGATATTACACCTCCTTAGGTTTGTTAACAAAAAAGTTTTCTACACTCTTGGAAATGTCTCCTAATGGCGTAGTAGATCTGAATAAAGCCTCTCAAGAATTGAATGTACAAAAACGAAGGATCTATGACATCACTAATGTATTAGAAGGTATCGGTATAGTGGAAAAGAAATCCAAAAATAATATTCAGTGGAAAGGTAGTGGATTGAGGGGTAATAATTATGCTAAGCTCAGCACAGAATTGGAGGCATTAGAAAACCAAGAAAACGCTTTAGATAAGATGATTCAATCAGCTGAAACTGAATTAAGAAACTTGAATGATGATAAGTATGGATACGTTACTTATCAAGATTTGAGATCCATTTCAAAATTCAAACATAAAACAGTGATGGCGATCAAAGCGCCTCCAAATACACAGCTTCAAGTACCCACAGATCAAGAGGATAAGTACTGTATTCTTATGAAGAGTGTGAGTGATGAAATTGAAGTTTTCTTGTGTCCGGACAATGTATCACATCCTAAACCTAAACCAGTGCCTCCGATTGATCCAGTTTTGAAAGATGTGAAGCTCAGTCCTGGATTATTCAATATTATTACTCCACCAGTCCCTCTTCTTGATAGCCCGTTGCCACATAAACCGATCTCCTCTGAGGTAAGGAAAAGATCCTTTCTTTTAAAAGAAATTATATTTTCAAATATTATGACACGATGTTTCATATAAGTTTCTTGAAAATTAAGAGTGATTATATATTTCTTGGATGACTATAATGTCTGGTGATAGTAGGAAGGATGGATTTACATAATAACTTATTTGAAATAGTGGGGATTATAGTTATATGAGGACTTTTTGCCAAATATTCCTGTACATGAGTTTAATGTCATGCCCAGAGTAAAGTTGAGGTTAATGATATTTATTCCAATCATTAGGCAACCATTTCTAAATCAAATCGATAACAATGATTTTCATCAAAATTATTTACTTAAATTGAATCTGTGCTTTTCCTGGTAACATTTAATAGTGCAGACATTTGTCACATACGATGCTTCATCATTCCTAAGATTCAATAACAACTTAATATCACCATTTATAATACAAGCAATAAGATTGAAAGATTTATGGAAGATTAGATATTGTCAACCTTGGAATTTTGTTTTTATTCTAATCTCTTTATGCACTTTGGCTCAAGATAAGGTATATATAGGACCGATACTTGATGTAAATCTATAAATTTATTGAAACAACGTTTAAATAACAACACTATTATTAATAACTAACACATGATTCACGTTTCGGTGAGACTTCACCTTCATCGGATGCTAACTGCAAAATTGAATTTTCAAATAAGTAAAGATTTTTGATATATGTTTCTTTAAAATTAAATGTGATTATATATTTCTTGGATGGCTATTATGTCTGGCGATAGTAAGAAAGATGAATTTACATAATAACTCATTTGAAATATTGTAGATGAGTTTAATGTCACGTCTAGAGTAAAGTTGAAGTTCATTGAAGTTATTTGTTCAAGTCATTAGTCAATCATGCAAAATGAAAAATGTGAAGTCTCACCGAAGAGTACTTCATGCGTTATCATTTTTAATATACTTAGCTGTCAATTGTTTTTTAACTGTTGCTTCTATATATATATATATATATATATATATATATATATATATATATATATATATATATATATATATATATATATAAATATATATATATATATATATATATATATATATATAAATATATATATATATATATATATATATATATATATATATATATATATATATATATATATATATATCTATCCATATATAAGATGTATTTATTCTGCATTAGATTTAGTTTTTGCACCTTTGAATTATTAGTAGCTGCTACTTACTACTTGTCTTTTCGTCAAGATATGGAATAAGAACTTGTGGATTTTTTCAAAATTATTTGCAGATTTAATTCAAACTGATTTAGAATATTCTTGATCCTCATTAAGTATATTTTTTCAATGCACAGGCATTTTGAATGTGTCGTTACAATTTTTTTTTTAGTTAAATTGTTAATAGTTAGAATTAAAGTAAAACATAAGATTTCGATTTTCGCAAATAATGAAAAAATAGTTTAATCATGAACTAATATTATTTTGATACTGAAAGAAGTATTGAACTTTTAATCCTAGTTTGGTTGGTAATATTCATTGCAATTTACTCAACTTATTGATATATAATATTATTCAATTAACAACTTCTATCTTTCTGCATTTCAATACTTATTATCTCATCAGATATGCAGCAATATAGTATTTTTTCAAAATGTAATTATTAAGGAGCTGGCAAAGCTTCACATACTTTGATCTTTAACCACAGGAATTGTTATTAAAAAAAAAAATTGTACTGACTAATTCATAACACTACAAAAAAATTATGTTAAACTTTTTCAAAATTAATGATACCAAAATTGTTTTTTCTGTAATAAAATTTTTTTTTGTCAAGGTCTTGTTCACCGCCAACTTTTAATGTAAATAGATAAAATAATGATATTTATATTTCCATTACGAAAATGTCTCATTTTTGATTTCATTTTAGATATGTCGAAGTCTTTCCTTCAGCAAAGAACCTGAAGTTGGTAATTCGACGCCCTCAGCACAAAAATCGATAAAATTCAGTCCTTCAAATTTGGAGCAAGCTCCTTCCTCCAGTATGAATCTGTCTCCCCTGAATTTATCCCCTCTGATGGGCAGCTTGGGGGTTGGTTTTTCCTCATCATCATCCTCAAGAACTTCGACTGAAACACCTTCTAGCAGTTCCCACTTTTTGCATGGCGAAGATGAGAACCATATGATACCAAGGTTTGCTAGCACTGAATTGCCACAAGGAAGTAAGTAACATAATTCGCTTAATTCTGGTGATATAATTTGAAATTGGTCGGAATAACCATTTGCCATATTTGATATCAGAACATAAATGTGGGGCGTGCTTGTAAGTTTTCATCTATACGTAACTATTTGAGGGTTTTATATATGTTCAGAGTTGTTACAGAGGTAACTGGTTGAATTAGCATGTACATTATCAGTATTTGTTATTATGAATGAAGCATACGTATAGTTATATATAAACTTTTGCAATTCAAATTGTCAGTGCATAATAAAATGATGTATAAAATTCTGAATATTTTAACGTATGCATATGTATTAGGTATTAAGAAACCTTTAATTCTATGTCGAAGATGAAGATAATTTGATAATTGAAATTCTAAGTAATATCTGGAAGTGTTATTGATGATGATGGAATCAATTAATTAGTGCTCCTGTGATAATAGCTCCTCCAAAAGAATTTCTTTTGCTATTCTAAATTTTAAACTGCCCAACTCTGCCTTAAAAAATATTTTTTAACAAAATACAAAATGGCGAATGCGCCATACCAGCTACCGGCCACGCAAAATTGCAAAATTAATGTTTACTATTTTATATATATATATATATATATATATATATATATATATATATATATAAATATATAATATATATATACTATATATAGTATATATATATATATATATATATATATATATATATATATATATTATATTAATATATATATATATATATATATATATATATATATATATATATATATATATATATATATATATATATATATATATATATATATAATATATATATATATATATATATATTATATATATATATATATATATATATATAATATATATATATATATATATATATATATATATATATATATAATATATATATATATATATATATATATATATATATATATATATTATTTATACAGTGTGGAACAGCCAAATGGAATAAATTCGATAACGAATAAATGAGAGCGTGTTGGGAAAAACGCTTGGACACGTCGATTTGTATTTTTAGATGCGCATTTTTTTCAAAAAAAAATTATATTGGGTGTGTCATGTGACAGTGGCCGATACCAACTTTCTTATTTTAAATACAACTCCCTGTATATTATTAGTTTTTTGGATTCTTCAGAAAGTTCTAGACATAATTCATGTACAATTTCCCATACCCATCTTCAACTGTTTCGGAAATATTAAGTGTTTTCAGATGTATTACAAAAAATAACATTAAAAAAAGAAAATTATTTTATTTCACAAATAATGTAAAAAAAACAAAAAAAACATTAATTGCAATGTAAGAGATGTTCAGAATGTTCGCCGCGAACGTCTTGGCAACATGCTAATCTGGTATAGAAATGTCTTCTAACGTTACCCAACATCTCAGGCGTGACTGATCTAATCGCAAGCGTGATTCGTCTTTTTAAGTCATCTAAGTTGAGTGGTTTAGTTTGGTATACAATACTTTTGACATATCCCCACAAAAAGAAGTCTAATGGCGTCAAATCAGGAGATCGAGCTGGCCATTCTATCGATCCGCGCCTCCCTATCCAAAAATTTGGAAAATTTTGGTTCAGATACTGCCGGACATTGATTTGGTAATGGGGCGGTGCTCCATCTTGCTGAAACCATAGTATATTGGCAGGAACTTGTGGGTTTACTGGATCAGGATATGTTTGTCAAAGTTGGCACGACATTATTTTGGAGCAGATCTAAATATTTATCTCCGTTCAAGTTACCATCAATGAAAAAGGGACCTACGATATGATTTCCAACAATTCCTGCCCAAACATTAACTTTTTCAGGATATTATCTCTCATCCAGTGAGGATTCTCATTAGATCAATAGCGGCAATTTTGACGATTAACATGACCGTGAAGTGTAAATGTGCTCTCATCAGAAAACAAAACATCTTCTAATTGGATCATATTGTTATCTAACATTTCCATCATTTGTTCACAAAAATACGTTCTCCTGTCGAAATCGTCTTCCATTAGCTCCTGAGTTGGCATCATTTTATAGGGATGCATTTTACTTTCCTTTAATATTCGAAAAATTGATGTGTGGCTAATGTTGAACAGTGAGGCTGCTTTTCGACCAGAATTATGTGGGTTTTCTTGACTCAAGCATAACATCCAATTTCGTATCATCGCTTAGTTTATTGGCAACTACTTTTTTTGTCTTTCTTACATGACCAAGCTCGCGAAACTGTTTTTCTATTTTGCTAATTGTTCCTTGGGATATAGGCAGGGCCGGATTTACGAATTTGCCGCCCATGGGCCCAAAGCATTTCGCCGCTCCCGCCTCCCAAACGCGACAATTTGCCAGACCTAAAATAATACTATTTGAACATCAATATCTTAAAAATAAATTCGAATAACATCTTAATAATGTCATAGCTTTATATAACCTCACTAACTATGATCTAGGAATGATGCTAATTAGTACTTTGTTATGTGGAATATTTGCAGAGAATCTATGATTTCCTTTTACACCTCAAGATATCGTTTTAACTGTTAAACTAAACATAGTACAATTATTGTTATCATAATTAACGGAAAAATATGGATTAAAGGAAAAGTTACATGTTTCGTCACTTGTTGCCGACGAGATTTGAAAAAAACCAGTAGTTCTTCATTATGTTTTTTCACTCATTTTAAAACCACATAAAAACCACAATTTTGTTTTTTTTTTTCAAAGTGGATTGTAATATCAGGAAATTAAGAAATCGAAAACGATGCAATGATAAAACTGTTTATTGAGAGCTAAAACATTCAATTCATAGTGAAACTTTTCAAAAAGTTTAAACTCAAGTGTTCAGATTTTTTTTACGCCTAGCTTTAATATTAGCGACTGTATCAATGACATCATTAAATTCAAGCTTACACGTCAAGTCTTTTTCTAAAGTCTTTTTCTATTGTTAAAATAGCTGAGTTAACTAACCTTTTCTGGCCATCAGTTGATAATTCTTTACTCGTGTAAGAGTAGAAAATGAACGTTCTGCTGCACAGTTGCAGCATGTTTTTGTGTACATAGCTACGTGTACACAAAAACATCTTAAGAGTTACCCTTACATTTGGTTATAAGTTCTGGAGATCTTTTGACAAAATATATCTGTCAATTGTGACAGCGACATTTCTTCTGTACTGGATGCCTTTTCTTTGCACAGACATCAAACAACAACAAAAAAGGGAGCTTTAATATCTGTTGAGTAATTGTTGTATAAATCTGAGTGAAAACAAAAATTCTTCATAAAACGCTCTTGATTTTTTAGCAAAATTTAACTGGCCTTCAAAATTTGCCGCCCCTGAATATTTGCTGCCCTGGTCCCGGGCCCATGTGGCCCATGCCTAAATCCGGCCCTGGATATAGGCGGCAAATTTGGAAATTTTTCGTGAAATAAGCGAGAAACTTCCATTTGTGTCCGTGTGTTATCTCCATAACCAATCATTTGTAGAATGGTTATTTTGTGCATTTCTGTTAAATGAACCATTTTTCTGATATCATTACGTACAGTTAACGAAATTCAAACGATAATAGCACTGACACTGATCACTACTGTCATGCAGACAGACAACAAGTTGCTAAGGCTATGAGTTTTATACGAAAATAAACAAAACCGGTTTTGTATTTTTTTTATTTCATATCAGTAAAAAGGAACGCATTAATGGTTTTTGCTTATTTTCTCAATATTAAGAGCTAAATGGGAAATAAGTATTGAGTGTAATGTTGCGAATTTGTGAAATAAAATAATTTTCTTTTTTTAATGTTTATTTTTGTAATACATCTCAAAACACTCAATATTTCCGAAACAGTTGAAGATAGGTATGAATTAAGTCTAGAATTTTCTGAAGAATCCAAAAAACTAATAATATACAGGGGGTTGTATTTAAAATAAGAAAGTTGGTATCGGCCACAGTCACATGACGCACCCTATATAATTATTTTTTTTTGAAAAAAATGCGTATCTAAAAATACAAATCGGCGTGTCCAAGCGTTTTTCCCAACACGCTCTCATTTATTCGTTATCGAATTTATTCCATTTGGCTGTTCCACACTGTATATATATATATATATATATATATATATATATATATATATATTATATCAATATCATGTTTGTCTCTTTAATAATCTACAGATTATTTTCAACAAGTCTATTTCCTCCGGGATGTTTCCTTCATTTTGGAAAACTAGCTATATAAAGCCTATTCTCAAGTCTGGATCGAAAGCAAATATACGCAATTATAGACCGATAAGCATTCTCAGTGCAATACCTAAACTTTTTGAACTACTTGTTTATGATAGTATCAAGTCTAGAGTCGCTCATAGGATTTGTCGCCAGCAGCACGGTTTTCTCCATGGAAGAAGCATCGAGTCAAATTTGCTTTTATTCGTCGAATACGTGTTGGGCAATTTGGAGAGAGGACTTCAGGTTGATGTGGTGTATACTGATTTCTCCAAGGCCTTCGATACAGTTAGTCATGGTATTCTTGGACGTAAGCTCGAGTCATCTGGATTTTTTGGAACTTTACTGGAGGTGTTTACTTCTTATGTTGCTGGCAGGTCTCAGGTTGTCAAAATTCGCGAGGTTGAATCAAGGATTATTCTTGTTTCATCTGGGGTTCCTCAGGGTAGTCACTTGGGACCACTTCTATTTTTAATATATGTCAACGATATTGCCTCATGCTTCAAATTTTGTGATTTCCTCCTCTTTGCTGATGACCTTAAAATCTTTCATTCGATTAGTTGCTTTCACGACATCATTCAATTCCAATCGGATTCAAATCGCCTTCAAGATTGGTGCCAGGAAAATGAACTCAGTCTGAATATCTCCAAATGTAAGCATATGATTATGTTTAGAAACCATGCTGATTTTGATTCTGTTTTCCTGCTAAATAACATTCCTCTTGCCAATATTCTGTTAATCAAGGACCTTGGCGTCATGTATGACAGCCATCTCAGTTTTAAGCCGCACTTAGACATGATCACTGGCAGGGCTTTTAGAGTTCTGGGCTTCATATACAGGCACTCATTTGATTATTGTGATATTTCAACACTGAAGTATCTTTATACTACTCTTGTTAGACCTGTACTAGAGTTTGCCTCAGTTGTTTGGTCACCATATATATTTGAAGATTGCAAAAAGGTAGAATCAGTGCAAAACAAGTTTCTTTTATTCATCTCCTACAGACTGGGATGTAAGCGTGAAAGTTTCTCGGCGACTCTGATGCGTTCCAAGCTTGCCTTGCCCTCTCTGAGGGCTCGCAGGAATCGTGTTGATGTATTTTTTTTTGTCTAAAATCATTCATGGTTATATCAACTGCCCGGATTTATTGAGTAAAATCGACATACACGTTCCTGCGAGATTCACGAGACAATCGAATCTTTTTCATATCTCATTCACCAGATACAATTACACTAGAAGTTCGCCCATACCCAGATTGCTTAGAAACGCAAATGTGGCTTGGGCTGCTGGTATGGATCTCTTTCATGACTCACTTAGTTGTATAAGGAGAGATGTTGATGTTGTGATTATAGAATAAGGACTAACTTTGTGACCTTTTTATTTTGTTTTGTTTTCTTTGGTTATATTAGGATACTTGCTTTGATTATAATAGGATAAGGATAAATTTTGTAACCTTCTCAATTTTTGTTAATTTTTGTTACTAAAGGGTTTACCCGTAAATAAATAAATATATATATATATATATATATATATATATATATATATATATATATATATATATATATATATATATATATATATATATATATATATATATATAGAGCTATAGGAGCTAGTTTTATGGCACTTCCATTCATTCTTCAAGGGAGAATGTTGTAAATTCGAAATACGTACCACACACAATGTCGTCAATTCTCATTAAACTAGCTCCGTTAGAGAGTTGATTTGATTATTCATGAATTTTCCAACGTATCATTATTATCTTCATCTCATACAAGTTGCGCCTGTTTAGTGAAAATAAATATTCATATATAAAGATATATATATATATATATATATATATATATATATATATATATATATATATATATATATATATATATATATATATATATATATATATATATATATATATATATATATATTATATATTATGTAAATAATATATAATAAACACAAGTTTATATCAAAAAGGCTTATAACTGTATAACAGTAACTAACGGCATGTTTCTTTATTGAAATTCTATTCTATATTCTCATTTATTCATTTAATGATCTGCTTTATGATTGGCATTTTTGTTAATGCGTGATACTGCAAAAATGTTTTCAAGTAAGCTGCGGTAATTACAACTCTTGTATTCTAGGAGTTAGTAATTATCACAATGCTTGTAGTTCTGTGAAATGGCATTCTGAGACTATTTTAATATCTCTAATCGGTAGAACAGCATTTTCAGACTAATTCGAAGAAATAAGGCATTAGCTAATGTTACAGACAAGAAATAAAATTGACTACTCCTAATTAAAACAGGCATTTAACATGTCTGTTATTTAAAACTTTTTTCAGATTCGGAAGTTTTTAATGGAATTATTCTCATCCAATACAGTATAGTCTGTCCAGCGAGAGTTGGAGTGCACGTCATCAATCAAATATGGCGTCGATCGTGAACACTGTTGCCAGACGTAATAAATAATCTTAAATCGAACTTTTACTTACAAAATCTTCGAAGAACTAGGTTATTTCGGCGACTGTCAAATGTGAAATGCCGGCACCTTGGTCGAGAGGGTCCGACAACATTGCAAATTTTGAAATAAAATGAAAACTTAACAATCATTCAATTAATTTTCATTATTCGCAATGTTAATATTTCTTGAGAAATACATACGAAATGGTATGTTATGGACAGAATATTTGTCGAAATGGATGATCCGGTCACTATCACCATATAACTACTTATTCAGAAAATTACTTAAGACCAATATGAATTTTGACAATTTCGAAAAATATTTATTTGGGTAAGCAGCCTTGCGTCATTATTTGCGCATGTCTGTGACGTGCACGCCAAGTCTCGCTGACAGACTATATAAATCTTTATTATTACTAACAGTCTAAGTCTTCTATATTCTAAAACACTGATAAAATATTTAATTCTGTGCTCAACAGTGAAATATCTATCACTTATAATTTATATATAAAATATTTCTCATTCACTAAGTTGAATAATTATTGAAATTGATCAGTTCTATTGTTGAAATATCGATTTTACAACAGTTTGGTTCTGAAAATTGATCAATAATTTTTCATTTTTAACCGTATTTTGGGCACTCGAAATGAGTTTCTTCAACCTTGTTGATATAATCAGGAGATAGCCATAAAACAATTTTCATCTCACTAGATTCAACTTGTTTGATTTGATGAAAGGCGTTCTTGCCGAATGCCGACAAACACTTTATAGGTAGAGCTATAAAACAAACTCCTATCGATTCTACCAATGGTTAAAATGGACCAATGTTTTCGTGACATCCATTCCACTTTAACTTTTACGTAGGTTTGTCGTCATTTTGTAGAACTTTATATTTCAATGTTTTTCTGTGGGGAATAATGCTTTCGTGGTGGGTGCATTCTGGGACTCTATCTGTGACTTGTGTGTATTTGATCACATCACAGGCAGAGTTCTAGCTATGCGCCCATGCCTTGCTTCTGTAAATATTTCAAGGGGCTTTGTATTTCAAAGGATATGTGAATAATATTGAGCTGTGCTATTTAACTAACTGCTTTACTCATATTGTGGTTAATAAGTATGGATATTTTAACTTCTACAACAGCCTTTTTTCTGCTTATTTTGTTATTGTGTTGCGTTGAATCCCATGTGGGCTTTCCAAAGGAAATAGCACCATGGGATTCAGCTCAATGCTTTAACTGAATTCTACTAACCACGCTGCTATGTTTTGTCTGCTTGAATTAACTGTTTTTAACTGGCTTCGTTATTACTGACATCTCTAGAAAATCTTAACCAAACTAGTGATGGGCGAGTTGGTCTTTCAACTCGGTGACTCAAGTTGATTATCGATAAAACTGAGTCGACTCGGTGGTTCGAGTTGGTGTGAAGTCCGGTGTCGTTGATATCAAGTTTGAACTCGATCAACTCGTTGAGGCCGCATCGGAAAGTAGAGCAAGATTCCAGAGCCCTCCCTTATTTTCTCTGTAATAAAATTTGTGGGATGAAGTAGTGCTAGTATGTACTTTCAATGTATGGCTACTCGCTATCTTGTGCCGACGGCCAATTTCCAGCTATCAGGTGCTAAAGATGGAAAGAAACTCGACCTACTTACCTTATTTTCTCACACTTGATTTTTATATATGATACTCAGGGAACCATTTCAATACCTTATGCAAGCTGCCAGACCGATCGTATGGGCCAAACATCCCGCCAGACACACATTAGGTGCGAGTATGACAGTATGAGCGAAATGTCATGATTCACCCATTTTAGGCCGGCCGCACATTTACTACAAGCGGTTCCGATTGTCTGAAACGATTGTCGGATCAGGGCATCTGACGCTCAAATACCTATACTTTTGTACGATCATATCGCACACCTACGATCTGATATCGGATCGGACGTCCGACTCGGATGCACGAGCAGTGAGTCCTACCAATCGGACCGATTAAAAGTCTGATCCGACTACCGGAAGGCTAGCCGTGCATTGTTTTTGCATAGTCTACCGCAAACCAGGGCCGTATGCTCCCGTGTTTCATTTTCCGTTCGTCGTGCGCATGACGTCACTCACGACCTTATTTGTATTGCTGAGATAGCAGTTTTGTATGTTTTTCTCTATTTACGCGTTTATTTAATTAGTTACAAAAAAAACTGTAGAGACAAAGTATGTTCTAAATGATCTGTCCTATTCCCTAAAGACATAAAAGTTTTGAAATTTGTGATACTTATCACTCAAAACTCTTATTTTTTACTGTGAAATTTCTCTTCGAAGTATTAAAACGCGATTTTCATTGAAACGGTGCAAGATAGAGTAAACTGGGAAATGAACTAATTTGTAGAGCACAAAATTTACTACAACACTAGTCTAGGAGGGGAATGCGAGATTAAATAAAAACCCGAAAACATTTTATAAAAGTGGACTTTTATTTATGGTTTTTACACAGGCATATTTTTCCATTTAAATAGTTTCGAAATAGTAAATACCGAATTTCAAGATAACATTTCATTTCCTACATATCACGTATTCTACATTTTATTAATATTTAATAATTAACAACTTACTTATTCTTTTTCTTATTTTTTTGGGAATTACCTAAACCACAATATGTTTTTGTATTTGCATTCCAACGTTTCGGTAGCGTTCTAGTTACCGTTGTGAAGATTAATTAAATTTTTAAACAATTTTTGGTCCCTATCAGACACAACGAAAAAGTTTGACAGACCAAACTGCCCGTAAAAGGAAGTGGAAGAAAACTTTAACTTAATTAAAATATAGGAGACTTTATCCTAATAAAACATAGATTTGACAGTTAGCAAATTGATTTAAATTTAAGCGAATCATCACGTGTTTTTCATTGTTATTATTTTTTTGGTAATTTTCTTTAATAAGGGTTTTGTTTTGTTATATTTTATTCTAAATAACACTAACTAGTACAGGTACCGTAAATTTGAGTCTGTTTATTTTAAATGTATGAACCATTTTTATCTTGTCGTGGATATGTGTAATATAAGTTGTTTATGTCTTCCATACGTTCCCATTACTTATAAATAACAAAATCATATTTTCCATTCAATAACGATTTTTATGAACAGAATTTTGGTCTTGCCATGGGCTCTTGCCTCTCACCAGCTTTATCAAATATTCACATGGAACATTTTTAAGCCAAAATAGTAACTAATCAAAAATTAAAACCAATTGTCTGGTTTGACAACAAGGTTCAAAATATTATTGATTGTCTTGTTGTCAAACTTTTTCGTTGTGTCTGATAGGGACAAAAAATAGTTTAAAAATTTAATTCATCTTCACAGCGGTAACTAGAACGCTACCGAAACGTTGAAATAAAAACCATAAATAAAAGTCCACTTTTTATAAAATGTTTTCGCGTTTTCATTTAATCTCGCATTCCCCTCCTAGACTAGTGTTGTGGTAAATTTTGTGCTCTACAAATTAGTTCTTTTCCCAGTTCACTCTATCTTGCACCGTTTTAATGAAAATCGCGTTTTGATACTTCGAAGAGAAATTTCACAATAAAAAATAAGAGTTTGGAGTGATAATTATCACAAATTTCAAAACTTTCATGTCTTTAGGGGATAGGACAGATCATTCAGAACATACTTTGTCTCCACAGTTTTTTTGTAACTAATTAAATAAACGCGTAAATAGAGAAAAACATACAAAACTGCTATCTCAGCAATACAAATAAGGTCGTGAGTGACGTCACGCGTCTTATTAAAGACCGCCCACTCATGCGCAACATCCTATCTTAGGTGTGTATAAGGTAGTGTTGGGTAGGACACGACATGAAAATGAGTTTGTAAGAGTAGCCTCTTTTTTGTACTGAGCCAGTACAATGTCCCACTTCAAATGACGCGAGGCGCACTGAAGCTCGGTCGCTCGGCCGGCTCGGCGATACGTTTGAAGTTACGCGTACGAATATGAGTAATATGACATTTGATTTTATTGCAGTACATTAGTTAGAGTCTGAACTCTGGTTGATGATATATTAATAATCAGTATCGCAAAATGATATGAAACGATTAGCATAGTGAATATTGTTTGTAAGTAGGTAAATAAAAATATAAACAAATATATTTTGAAGGATATAATAAAAAAGCTAATGAATAAAATCACAAATTACAATGTAAAAATAATATTTGCGCTACTTTGTTGCCACTGAGTCGGTTCCTTCTTTCCGTAAGGATCTGGCCCGCTTTGCTAAAAGTACGTTCGGAAGGCACAGAAGTGGCAACAATACAAAGCCGTTTTAAAAATAATTTATAAAGCCTAGGATAGGCGTCCTTTTTAACAAACCACCACTTGGCAGGATCTTGGGATCTTGGCAGTAAGGGTTGCTCGAGGTATTTATCGACTTCGATAATACCCCCTGCAGTCGGATTAGTATTTTTCATTACCACATCCACTTGCTCATCAAACTCGTCCCATATGCTATGTTTACGCTTATGGGGTGGCGACGAAGATGGAGGCTCTGGCGTACATGTGTTTTCTATTTGAATTTGCCCGGCCATGACTTTTAAATTTGAACAGGCTGTACTATAAGCGTACTCATTCTCAAAACCATATTTTTTAAATCTTGGATCTAATATAGTGCTCTCAGCAAAAATATTATTCTCTTCAATGCCCGAAAACCTTGAGTTAATTTCATTTAAAAGCACTTGGGTCATTCGTAAAACACAGGATGTTCCATAGATAAAAATTTTAGGCATTTCTTTTTGAGGGCGTTCGATATAAGTATCACCTGAAATTAATTTAAAAATAACCTAATGCACGAAAAAAGCATGTTCAAATTAAAAATTTAAAGAAAAAAGTGTCATTACTATACCTCTGATATTGTAACATTCTTTTCTGAACTCATCTCCTCAGTTACATCTTTGAAAAAAGAAAGGATTTCTATTGCCGAATCCAAAACCTCAATATCTTCAGATGTCATATTTATAGTGTCTGGATAATCTATTGCAATAGTGGACATCACACTGTTTTTAATTTTTAACATTCTTTCAAACATGTCACATGTGGAGTTCCAGCGTGTGGAAACGTCTTGTTTTAGCTTCAATAGGGATTCATCTAGCTTTTTTTGCATACTTTTCAATCTTTCACATGCAAGTGGGCTTCTACGAAATAGTTCAACAATGTGTTTAATTTTTGTGGTAATATCTTTTATTTCTTTCAATGCAGATTGGACTATGAGGTTAAGAGTATGAGCAAAACAAGATATTTGCTTCCAATTATTTTTTCTTATAGCAGCTTTGATATTATAAGCGTTATCACTGGTTGCTGCTACAATTTTGTCGGTAATTTCCCAATGATCTGTAATTCTTTTCAGTTCTTCTGCTAGGTTTTCTGAAGTATGTCTGTCTGAAAACTGTGTACATTCCAACAAAAAAGATTTCAATTCTGCCTGCTGATTGAAGAAATGAACTGTCACAGCTAAATAATTATCATTGGGGGCTGATGTCCATCCATCAGTTGTAATACACGCATACTCAGCTTGGCAGAGTTCTGATTTGACCCTTTCTTTTGTTTGATTATAAACATTTGTCATCAATGCATTAGATAATGTCTTACGACTAGGTAACTGGTAGGCTGGATTTAATTCTTTAATAAAATCTTTCAGATCAGGGGATTCAATAAGATGGAAGGCTAAGTAATTTTTTGTGAAGACTTTTACTAGCATTTTGTTTAGATGTTCATTTTTTTTTTAGCAGAAATTGGCTTATGAAAGTATTGTGTTAGTTTGGTGTTAATGGCTGGAGCTTTTTTATATAGATTGGTGCTTTTAGAGGTGGAAGGTAAGGAAACAGGTGTTTCAGGCATGAAAGCAGTTGAAGCAATAGATGTGGAAGTAGTAGGAATATCAAGCTCTTGTGCTATCGAATCAGTGGAAGATGTTGTTGAATGATGGATTTTGGTTGCAGAGGAAGCTATATTTTCAATCGGACATTCACGTATAGCAACAAATACTTGTGGATGCTTGCTTTTTGTGTGTCTGATTAGGTTGTAAGCACCACCGCCTTTGTAAGAAAATTCTTTCTGGCAAAAATTGCATTTGGCTTTACCATTTTTGAGGTCCATAAAAAACTGCCAAGCTTTTGAGGATTTTTTATCTCCAGACATACTACGCATGTAAGAAACAAACAGAAAAAATATCAGATAAAGTAAACACCTAAAAACATTGATTAATAAATTGTATTTACGTAGTATATCTCTTTTTATATGTGATAGGCTAGCGACAGACAATCGACATTCGCTTATTTAAAATGGCTTTTTCATTATTCCGATACTCATGCCCACACCCATAATTTTATTAAGTCTATTTTTTATTCAAATTTCAAAATACAATCATAAAACAAATTATCAACCCAAACCAAAAAAATATTAAACCACAACAAAATTATAACAGGCACAAAGTACCCCAGAAAGCAACATAAGTAATTATTAAAAGTTATATATAATATATGACATAATTACAAAGACTTACCTGAATATATTAATTATTAAAATACCTATTCACATCTATTCAAAAAAACGTTTGCTCTGATCACTGACTCAAATCCGTTAGAGTTAGGATATTCAAAAGCAAAACAGTCGCTTCAATACGTGCCTCATAGGATATTTCCTTATCGCTCGACGAGACTCGAAAAGCAATAAATTTGTCGCATGCGTCTCAATTCCTCACCAAGCTAGTTAGTCGAGTATATTAGGTACGCTGGCTAGTATTTGGGAGGTCTCGGGTTCAAACCCCGGGGCCGACTGGTCTGCCATGAGTTTTTTTCAGAGGTTTCCTCATGGTAATGTAAGTCACTGCTTGCAAACTTATAAGGCGAATGCTGGGCCAGTATTAATCCTCTGAACCCTACCCACACTTCCTATGTTCCATAAATATCCCGTCTCGCCTATCCTTAATGCACTTGTACATACAAGTGTATCCTCTGATCTGGCTGAAGGAGTTAATCCCAAACTCAAGCTGCCCGCCTCCCTGACACATACTTCAGGGAGGAATGAAACACGTGTGTTTCTTTTTCCTTTTTCCTCAATTCCTCAATTCCTCTTTGTCTTCGTCCTATAGTTTTACGGAGACGAAGAGTGAGTAGCGCCTAGCGCGACTATCGCGACATAAAATTTGAAGCAGTACAAAATAAAATGTTCAGCCGCTCTTACATTTTGACGTCATGTACGGGACAAATGTACTGCCTCTTGTATGTCCTACTCAACACTAGTATAAGGGCGGCCGCACATTTACTACAATCGGTTCCGATTGTCTGAAACGATTGTAGGATCAGGGAATCTGACGCTCAAATACCTATACTTTTATACTATCATATCGCACACCTACGATCCGATATCGGATCGGAAGTCCGACTCGGATGCACGAGCAGTGCGTCCTACCAATCGGACCGATAAAAAGTCTGATCCGACTACCGGAAGGCAAGCCGTGCATTGTTTTTGCATAGTCTACCGCAAACATAATATTATTTCTGTCAGTTTTTGACAGGGAGTATAAAAAAGGAATTGTCAAATCATGTAGATACTGAAAATTTGATTACCACGGTCGAAAAATATCACTGCTTGTGACATTCGAATAAAATCGGACGTATTTTGTCGGTAGTGTGCGCTAGTGGTCCAATTTGAAATCGTTTCAGACAATCGCATCCGATTTATAGTAAATGTGCGGCCGCCCTATATCGTGACCGCAAACATACGATTATTTCTGTCAGTTTTTGACAGGGAGTATGGAAAAAGGAATTGTCAAACCATGTGCGATACTGAAAATTTGATTACCACGGTCGAAAAATATACCTGCTTTTGACAATTCAAATAAAATCGGACGTATTTTGTCGGTAGTGTGCGCCATTGGTCCGATTTGAAATCGTTTCAGACAATCGGATCCGATTGTAGTAAATGTGCGGCCGGCCTTAAGCGCGATAGTGAGTATCTTAGCGCGTCGAACTCCCTTCTATATTTACTGTCTAGTCAAGCATGCTCTATGTTCGAGTATGCGTAGTTTCGATATTATTATTTATATTTTTAAATGAGCGAATCATGACATTTCGCTCATACTGTCATACTCGCACCTAATGTGTGTCTGGCGGGATGTTTGGCCCATACGATCGGTCTGGCAGCTTGCATAAGGTATTGAAATGGTTCCCTGAGTATCATATATAAAAATCAAGTGTGAGAAAATAAGGTAAGTAGGTCGAGTTTTTTTCCATCTTTAGCACCTGATACCTGGAAATTGGCCGTCGGCACAAGATAGCGAGTAGCCATACATTGAAAGTACATACGAGCACTACTTCATCCCACAAATTTTATTACTGATAAAATAAGGGACGCCTTGCGGCTCTGGGATCTTGGACTATAGGGACAGTGCGTGCTGTAACCATCGCATCGAGCTGCTCGAGTTGGCTTGTCTCGGAAAATGCGAATTTGAATAAATGAAAATAAGCGTAAGCTGCTTAATCTCCCGTTGTCCACGCTTGCTGGTTAGCATTCGCGAAGACCTAGGTTCAAAACCCGGGGTCGACTAGCCTGCCATGAGTTGTCAGAGGTTTCCTCATGGCGTAGGTAAGTTACTGCTTGCTTGTGTTGAGTAGGACATACAAGAGGCAGTCATTTGTCCCGTACATGACGTCAAAATATAAGAGCTGCTCAACATTTTATATTGTACTGCTTCAAATTTTATGTCGCGCTAGGCGCTACTCACTTTCCGTCTCCGTAAAACTATAGGACGAAGACAAAGAGGGAGTGAGACGCATGCTAAAAATTTATTGCATTACTGCGTTTCGAGCGAAATATACTGTGAGGCACGTATTGAAGCGACTGTTTTACTTTTTAATATCCTAACCCTAACGTACGTATCGCCGAGCTTCAGTACGCCTCGCGTCATTTGAAGTGGGACATTGTACTGGCTCAGTACAAAAAAAAAAGCTACTCTTACAAACTCTTTTTCATGTCGTCCTACCCAACACTACTGCTTGCAAACTTGCAAAGGCGAATGCTGGGACAGCAGTCATCTTCTCAACCCCACCTCACCTATTCTCTTCCATACAGTTTCACCAACATTAATGTATTTTTTCATACGAGTGTTTCCTCTGATTTAGTCGGGCTGCAGTAGTTCGCCCGAGCAGTCCTGACACATACTTCAGGGAGGAATGAAACACGTGATCTTTCCTTTTCCTTTTTTCCGTTATCCATTAGATCGCTCCCAAACATGACCAAGCTAGTTAGTTGAGTACGTTAAGTACGCTGGCTAGACTTTGGGAGGTCTCGGGTTCAAACCCCTGGGCCGACTGGTCTGCCATGAGTTTTTTTCAGAGGTTTCCTCATGGTGATGTAAGTCACTGCTTGCAAACTTATAAGGCGAATGCTGGGCCAGTATTAATTCTCTGAACCCTACCCACACTTCCTATGTTCCATAAATATCCCGTCTCACCTATCCTTAATGCACTTGTACATACAAGTGTATCCTCTGATCTGGCTGAAGGAGTTAATCCCTAACTCAAGCTACCCGCCTCCCTGACACATACTTCAGGGAGGAATGAAACACGTGTGTTTCTTTTTTTTTCCCAAACATGAATGCAGATAGCTCGCTTGCTCGCTATATATTTAACTACATTTTCAAATAGGCGATTGGTTCATGAAACGCAAAAAAAAAACTCGATGTCGGTATCTCTTCGGGCTATCATGGGCCCAGTCAACTCGAGACCATATCTATTCATGGCTCACGATATTAGGCTACGGACCGAGTTAGTACTCGTGTCAGGTCTAGTTCAAAGAATGACTACTCGTCCCATCACAAAACCACACATTTATATATATATATATATATATATATATATATATATATATATATATATATATATATATATATATATATATATATATATATATATATATATATATATATATATATTATATTTATATAAATGATTCGTTTTATCCAAAGTTTATTGTAACCAATTTTCAATGTTTTTGTTTTTTCATTTTATTAGTTTTCAAGATTAATAAAAGTACTATCACTTGTGGGAACTTTCTTGGTGAAACTATCGAAAAAATATTTTGTTCTGTAATATGCCGATAAAATGCTTTTCATATCGTTTTAACAAAATCCTGTCTCACTCCACTTTATAACTTCTTAATTACTTTATACTTTGATTTCAGAGAAAAAGCTTCACCTTTTTGCTTTTCCATTTTATAAAGCTTGATTTACGAAACTCTATAAAAACAGTGATTGCTTTAACTAACTCCACACAACAAACAAGTAACTTCGTAAACATAAGTCATCTAGGGATAATAGTATTCAACAAGTTCGGGAAAGTCCCGCAATCTCTGTTGTCAGCATGTAAAAAGTTTGTTATAAAAGAAAATGAATATTCAACGTATATGCCATGAAGATGTTATGTGTGTATGGATCCTTTTGCAACCATTACCTCAATTTTTTTGTTGATAAAAAAAGTACGCAAATATTTAATTTTTCGGTGTCAATAACGTTTTCACGATGTCTTTTCTAAAATAAATTTTAAAAAATGCGCCATTTCATGCGACTGCAGTTCATAACAGAACTAATAGTCCGTGAAAGAGCATCTTGAAATATGAAAAAATAATCAGTGACTAGTGATGTGGGCCGGGTAAATACCCAGTGGGTAGGTAAATATAAATTGGGTATTTACCCCAGGCCCGGGTAAATACCCAAAAACTGGGTATTTATAATTTTTATTAAAGTTAGAGAAGATTGAGATGTTTTTTTGCAATTATTACCCTGTAAGGATAGTAAAATGATGATAAAATGTGTTAAACAAAATTTCATATGGTCACTACTAACATTTTACTTCTGGGTATAATCGCCATAAATACCCAGGTCTGAGCATAAAGCATAATTAATCGGCATAAATACCCTGGTCGCATGGTTGCACTGGTCCTGACTACCTATGATTTTTTAATTTCTATGATAGATGAATTTATTTTATTGAAAGTGAAGAAAAATAATTTGTAAAGTAATAATTATTATTTAGAAAGACAGGAAAATTTAACCTAGTAGTGGCATATGGCCTATGTGTAAACAACTTAAGAAAATAATTAAAATTCAATCTGTAGGATGGCACGATCTAATAATATTTTTGTTCTAGATCTTTTGTTGGTATCAATGGTATCAAAATAAAAAAACTAATTTCATAAACTTGTGATACAAAACATTTGAATCTATAGCACAATAAATCTTTCAAAATTATATTAAGTTAGACCAAAAAACAGGAGATACATTTTTTTAGTAGGTTTATCCAAATATATTATTGTTTCCAACTAAGCGGTAACACAGAAAAGTTTAATAATAATTACTTTTAGTATTCTGCCATTCTGCCTATGTCAATCAGGCCTTAGGTTTGTCTAGCCTTCCAAGCCATTTATACAATAAAAATTTTAACTATCATAATTTAATAACAGTAGAAGTAGGTTTAGGTTCACTATTTCTCTGATGAGGTGTTGTCTTGATTTCATTTCATAGGGAGTGTTTAGTTTCTAGCATTCTCAATCCCAGGTAGCATCACAGGCTTGTTTTATTACTGCACACCCAGCCCCCTGGGTGTAGCCACAGCCTTTTTTAATATACTATTTTTTAGTAAGTTAAATTTAACTGATGTTACTCGATTTAAGACACGAAACCCCATGCTTATTGAGAAACTTTATGTATTATTTTAAAAAAAGTGCTAAATCATTAAATAAAAGGTACTAGCAAAGCTTCAAGTTACTGTAAAAGGTGTTATAGACTATCCTAATTTATCATGTAATGATAACAATAACATATTTAGGGGTAAATATAAATGAATTTCAATCGATTTCATAAATACCCGGGTATTTATGGATTTTGGGTATTTACCCGGGTAAATACCCAGGGTATTTACCCAGAGTTTTAAATACACGGGTATTTTACTTCACTATCAGTGACTAACAGTTATTAACTGAGTACTTATAGACATGACTTCACTCTATTCATATATCACATTAAATTTACGAGTTTAATATTTAAAGATATGTTATGACACAGAAAATTATGGACTTTGTTGCTTTTAATTGATTTCATTTTACTTTCAGGTTTAGTGGATCCTCTGCTGTGTGCAGAGCCTTTTGTACCTTTGGAGACCTTCATACAGTCAGACTATAACTTTAGTTTAGATCCGTCAGAAGGATTGGCTGATCTCTTCGATTACTTATAGGAAACAAACTATTTCCATTGAATTTTGCTCATGTACAAATATTTTTACTTAAGAGATCGAACCATTTTCAGTGATAAACTCGGAACAACATAATGGAATATAAAACAATCCAACTATTCAAAATAGTGCTTCTATTTTGTGCATCGTTAACCTTCTATAGAACAGAAATAACTTCTTGCCTTAATCTTTTGAATTTCCCAACCCCAGTGATTGTATGTAGAATGTTTTATCAATCTGGTTTAACAAAATCTCTAGAATTATCCAAATTAGCTTTCTTAAAAAGATTATATCTAGCTGGTGTTGATACCTCTGGAGTATTTTGTACAGTTTTTAAGATAACAAATTGCTTCTGAATAGTATGAAGCGATATGAATACTAAGAACTCTCACTTGCTCTTTAAGATATTTTCCATCTCTATTTACGAATTAAGTAATTACAGATTCGATTAAAAAAACTTAATTATATTCGTTCTTCATATTTCAGGCAAACTACAGGCTCTATTCAATTTTGGATTGATATTTGTTAATAAATTCATGTTTGAAACAAATTCTTTGAGAAGTATTTTCTCTTCTGAAGGGGATTTTCTGATGAATTGGGGTGTATTTCTATATTGGTTAGAAATTTCAGTGACCCTTGTATATTTTTATATATATTGTATCTATATGTAATTTATATATATTATCATTGCTCTATTGCTAGTTTTTTTTCGATTATTTTCAAAATAATCATGTCTTGAAGAGAGCGGCACACCTAAAATCACATTTTATCTTAGTAGTCTTTAAATAAGCTACATTGTAAACAAGATAATAGTGTTTTTCCACCAAATCCTGAAATTTGTTGAGGTTACTCCATTTATGCTTAATTTCAAATTTTTGGGATAAAAAAATCACAAAAGCAGCTGTAATATGAAGAAAATATCATTGAAATGGTTTGCGCTTCTGATGTTTGATAAAAAAATATTCTTTGAACAAAAATGTCTAATGTTGAACAAAAATATATAACCGAAAGAAGAATTTGAACAATGACACATTCCTGTGATATAGTTACATGATAATTTTGTTATAATTTATTGAATAATGTATGTTCAGGTATTATGTGTCATTAATACATTTGTTAAATTTTTTTTTTGATGAAAGGGCTCTTTTTCATCAGTATTGAATTCTTATGTAAGTAAATCATGTTTCATTTTTGTTTTTTGAACTCCATCACATCCATTTATCAATAGCAGCAAATGTACAAAAGTAACATACTGACATAACAAGTTTAATTTTTTCAAAGATCGACATATTTAAGTGTAGTCTGAAAATACACTTTTAGTAGCAAAATAGTCTACTGAAATGTCTAGTTGAAATGGAACAAGTTTGGTATGCCACTTTGGAAGAAAGTTACTTCTCCAATAAAATCTCAGTACGTCTAACAGTGTTCATGGATATTATTTTACTTTCAGTGACTTCCTGTTACTGAAAAGACATGATGATTAGGTAGTCAGTTTTTGTATTTTCTTCACTTTTCATATTGGAAAATCATTCTGTCATTGTTCTTGCTGCTTCAATTGTGTGGATATAATCTCTGCAATATATATTGTACATGACTTTTTGTTTCCATATTTGTTAATCGGAAAATTTGATTGATATGTCTTCTTCAAACTGATTGTGTATTGTCTGTAAATAATTTTTATTTTAATATATAGGATATGCAAACTTTGGGTCAATTGTTGGAAAGATATCACTGAAAATTCGATATATATCTTAATGTTTATAATTTCATATAATATTTATATTTATTTTTTACTATAAAAAGGGAAAGAAAGTGTATAAGATTTATACAAGTATTAAAAATATAAGATCAATATGTGCCTGAATATTTGGTCTTATTTTTTAAAATAGGACTACTTATTTTGAATATATTTTTAACTTGAATTTTGAAAAGCGAATGAACATTAATTTTAACCCGTTTTGTTGAAAAATGGAATCATATGGTGCCATTGGAAACGTATCTTGTAAATATCAACTGTACACGCTTATTAGACATTATTTTTTGTCTGTTTTAATTTTTTAACTCTGGTATATGAGTTTATAGATCATTACAGATTTTTTTTATTCCTGTTAGATTGAAATATGTTGCTAGTTATTATTCTCTGGGATGGAGGTCTAACATTTCCTAGCTAGCACAAAAAAGAGCATGAGCATATCTACAGCTAAGAAGTGTTAGTGTGTTCTCCCTTTTTCACACCCACAACTGTTTTGTTCCCTACAGAATGTTTTTCTTTATTGTTATTGAAATTGCAGATAACCTTGAAAGAAACAAAAATTGTTCTAGAAGGTTACTATTTGATATATTCAATCCTTATGTTCCAGTATTAATACTTCTTTCTTTTTCAAATGTGATATGTAGTCTGGAATTCTGGGTTGCTTTCGAAAGAAATTTGAAAAGAACTGCTTTTTGTTGTACTTTCAGGTTATCTCACATCTAAATTTTGTTTCTGTTATTTCCTCAATCTTTGTTATTTGTTACTTGTACTTTGGAAAATTCAAAAGCAGAATTTGAGTTAAAAAATTAGAATCCTCAAGAAATTATTGATGATTCTATATTCATATTTTGAATTCTAGAAAGATTTCCACATATTAATTATGAAGAGAAACTGAAAGTGTTATGTAAGTTATTTTATACTATAGGGTCTTGATGACCATTTGTGAGATCTCTAAAGTATTTGTTGTTAATTTTTTCAGTTACTTTGAAACTAAAAACCAATTCAAATATTCATCAAATAGATTTTGATACATTTCCCAAGATCTTCAATGAATGGGACCAGACTATTTTACGTATACACCAATCAAAATTATTCATAAATCTGAATAACCTCTTTGCTATTGGTCAGCAATCTGAGTAAAAAAATTGTTCAATTTGGACTGTCATTTTTGCAATATCCGTACTAGTCTTGAAGTTTTGCAATGTGACAAGCACCAATCGATTGTACCAAAAAAAGCAATTTTTAAATTTTGACTGTTTTCATTTGCAATTTCTTTTATCTTGGTGGGTGTTTGTTTTTAAGTACAATTTCTTATTTAAATGATAATCCTTTTCCAATATACCTGTTACTAATGTTCTTGTATATAATAAACAATTATTTTTACTGTTTAACTTTTATATATAACTGTCCAAGCCAATAGAGGCCTTAAAATTACTTTCCGTAGACATCACATACATTTTTATGATGTACATAAAATAACTGTCTGAATAAACCTAGATGCACACAAACTAGCATTTTTTATGAACTGAGAATTATTTGAAATTAGTTGACAATGTGATGAGAAAGGGTGAGTTATATCTTTATGTATTCCATTTTTGTCCGTCATGTATATTTAGTCCAAGCAACAGAGCACAATATAAGTCGTTTTTTGACATCGATTCCATCTGAAAACCAACTATGCCATCGTGAGCAGGGTAATTCATAGATTAATTGTGTTATGTTTTGGACACGCAAATACCATTATTTATTTTTTTATGAACAATTTTAATAAAAAAATCGTACTTTTATTACTTTTTCATTTATAACTAATAAACTAATGGAGTAATCTGGATAGTGTCAATAGCAAATTTGTAGATAATTAAATTACGAAGAGTATGAGACCTCGCCCGACTTAATCGGATGATTAGTAACGAAGATAACAATTGATAGCCAAAGAATTTTTTATTTATTAATTTAATAATTTCGTTAATTTACAACTTACAGGTCTCTGCTTTTGCAAAAAGGTTGCAATGTTTAATTACTTAAAGTTGGTAAAAAGAACGAACGCTGTACGATAATTGTTGTTAACGTAATTGCAATTTTATGTATTTAATAGGACTAATTGTAAAATAGCTACTATCGACTGAGGTACTCGGATTTCAATTTTGAAAAAAGATTAATTAACTAGACGTAAAGTGCAATAAAACGGTCATCTCGGATTTTTAAATAAATTTTGTAAATTTAGTTAAAAAAGGGCACAAAAATGGCTCCGAACGGCCGACCCTACGAATATGGTGCAGTAGTAACGTCGGCGCGCCGCGAGATTGTATTACTATTAAGCGTTCTCCTTCTTCCCCCACTACTGCACCATATTCGTCCGGTCGGCCATTCGGAGCCATTTTTGCGCCCTTTTTTAACTAACTGCAAAATTTATTTAAAAATCCGAGATGAACGTTTTATTGCACTTTACGTCTAGTTAATTAATCTTTTTTCAAAATTGAAATCCGAGTACCTCAGTCGATAGTAGCTATTTTACAATTAGTCCTGTTAAATACATAAAATTGCAATTACGTTAACAATAATTATCGTACAGCGTTCGTTCTTTTTACTAACTTTAAGTAATTAAACATTGCAACCTTTTGCAAAAGCAGAGACCTGTAAGTTGTAAATTAAAATTCTTTGGCTATCAATTGTTATCTTCGTTACTAATCATCCGATTAAGTCGGGCGAGGTCTCATACTCTTCGTAATTTAATTATCTACAAATTTGCTATTGACACTATCCAGATTACTCCATCAGTTTATTAGTTATAAATGAAAAAGTAATAAAAGTACGATTTTTTTGTTAAAATTGTTCATAAAAAAATAAATAATGGTATTTGCGTGTCCAAAACATAACACAATTAATCTATGAATTACCCTGCTCACGATGGCATAGTTGGTTTTCAGATGGAATCGATGTCAAAAAAAAATACCTATTGCTTGGACTAATTATAATAAATTAAGTGGTGAATGGTTGATTTATCATTTGAAACTACTATTATTTAAGGAATATAAAAGATTAACATGTTTTTGAACATACAAATTCTAGCAATCCATATTATATTATATACACGCACGATCTCTGTACATTTGCGTCATTGACAATAGACATGAACATGAGTAGGGGAACCAATTAAACACTTGGATATATACAACACGGTGGGAATCGAACCCTCAAGGAACGGTAACCTAAACATAACAGTGTAAACGACAACGCTTTACCTACAAACTTTATATTCATATTTAGGAATTTCATAATAGTAAAATCTATAATAGTTACTGTACAAAAATTGTGTACAGTTTTTTTTGTACAGACATTTTAAATGTCTTTGAATTAACTCTACATAATAAGATGAATTTGAGTATTGAAGAACACATGCATAGATTTGGTAAGTTACTTTTTCTTCTCCAGATGAACTGATCAAAGTCTTGAAGAAAATTGAAAACTATCGTCGTGTAGAAGTGCTTTTAGTTAAATCGGAAATGTTTCGATCAATCGCGAAACAGCATGTTATTTTTTATTGAAAAATATGTTGAATATAAAATGAAGGCAACAGCCTGCTTCACTAACAATAGCACGGGTTGATTTTATTTTATTTTGATTCTAATAACCTTATCTTTGTGAATATGGTTCGACTTTCTAGATAACTGTATAATTAAGTAATGGATTAAATGATAGTCGGCATGGCCAATTGTCTAGAAGAACACGAAATGATAGTCGGCATGGCCAATTGTCTAGAAGAACACGAAATATTATTCTGTGTGAATGGCGCGCAACTATAGCAACTCAAACATTTTTTCCTTGTAGGGGTCTACAGAAAGTACTCACTTTCCTACCTCACATCAGCATCAGGAAGGAAGGTCGTATTTTCCTCCCTTTCATTTTGTAGGATGCCGTGGCTGACTGACAGTGACATTAAACATAAATTCGTTATTTGTGCTGTAAATAAAGTTTCAAAAGAGGTTCAATTTAGGGTAGAAGGAAAAATTATATGCATTACACGGGAGTAAAGTGCCTTTTCCTCTCTTGGATGTTAACTGCCCGACGCGAAGCGTAGTAACCTACATCTTACGAGAGAAAAAGTGGCACTTTCCTCCCTAGTACCTAATGCAAATAGCTATTACTATTCTCTGATCATTAAACAATTTTTTAAGAAATATTAGTATGAAATAATATTATTTTTTGAAAATACTTGGTAGATGACACTTTGGTTTCAGTAACTGCTGATATCTCCATTTTATTTTTATTATTTATGCTTCCATATAGAATATGCATTTGTAGGCAAAATCATGTACTGTTCCTATATTCGCAGTACCTATATTTAGTATTTTGGTCTCAATTTGGTGCGAAGTGAAAACTTTGATAATTACTAGAAACTTTTAGACAATCTAGGTGTTGTTTTTCTTTTGTATAGAACGTTTATCCCATTTATTTAATACTTCCGATATATGATTCACCCTGTTTTGGGTAAGTTCTTTTCATGAAGGTCCACATAGTGAAAGCTTGAAATAGTTGTTTAGGTTCTAGATGCATCAAGGTTCGGTAATAGGACCGCTACTTTATCTCTTATACGTAGAAGATCTCAAAACGGCTGGGCTGGTGGCTCGATACTACATGTTTGCCGATGACACTGCATTGTTCTATGAGGGTACAGATATAGAAATCCTGCAGCTAATCATCAAAACTGTTGCATTACTATTTAAACCGAAAAAATAAAGAAACAATAGCATTAAACATCAGAATGAATGGTATGAAAATTGAACAAAGAAGTGAACATACATACCTAGGGCTTAACATCGACACAAAACTGGAGTGGACTGGACACATTGATTCTTTGGCAGCCAAGCTTACACCACTTATTGGAGCATTGAGAAGAGTTAGTCCCTATCTCAGTAATAGTGCAAGAAAATCGATCTACTATTCTAATATTCATTCTGTGCTTGTGTATCTCATCAGCATTTGGTCAAATACTTCAGTTAACAACCTACTGAGACTTCAAAGGATACAGAATCGCGCTTTGAAGGCATTATATAACTTGCCATATGATACTCGAACAACGGAGTTGTACAGTACCTTGGGGATACCCAACATGAAACTCACCAAAGTGATTGAACAGTGCAAACTGATATATAAAATTGAGCATGGCTTACTTAAATGCAATACTGAGTTGAAAAAAAGACTGAATAATATACACAATCATGGAACTAGACAGATGAATAACTATAACCTAGGCAATATAAGAACAAATAAAGCGAAGAATTTTTTCCGATCTACCAGGCCGTGACAGTTTTTAATAACCTACCAGAAGATATTAAAAACCTAGAAAAATTGAATTTATTTATAAAAAAGTCAAATTACATCTTAAAAGCTGATATACCTACTCTCCATAATAATATAATAATACGTTCACACACATTTTATTTTGTAATGAATATTATTCTACGGTAACATCGACTTGATCGATGATTTCTAGTCTTATTTATAATAAATAAATAAATATAGAATCAAATATTTTGTTTTGCTCTTGAAAGACTGACTGAATTTTGTAAAGTGTAGCATACTGTGTACTTTATGCAATTGTAGTAAACACTACTTTTTTCAAGCATTATAGGGTGAACGTTTCGCCGTTTTCTGTTTATTACATGAACTAAATCATATAACAGCTCCAGAGTATTCACATAACACCTTAATATTAGAATCTTTAAACCAAACAATATAGATTATCTTCATTTTTGTTAAAATTTGAAGTTTCTATATTGCTAAAATTGACTGCGATATTCATGCAGTGTGATATCTTTTTATAACTTTTGCTATACCTAACAATGAAGAAATTGAAATTAATATCCGGCTTAGAAGGTAAGTAGTATATCACCTAAGTTCGTGATCCTGGTCATTATATATGTGGTTGATGAATTGACAACTTTGATTATCAACAATCTCGGTACGATGAAACTAGAAACTGCTTTTTATTGGTTACTATAATCAATTACACTAGGGATTCATCACAAAAAGGGACAAGATTAGATACATAGGTCAAAGTTAAATTAATTATATTCTCTAAGAAGTGAGAAGACTTTTTCTGTCCCTAAACTATTTCCAATGTTTGATGTATTCATCGCGTTGACATATGGCAGTTATACTTATTCCTTAAGGCGCTGAGTACCTATAGTTACTGGTTAATTATGACATACTCCCTTTTTGGTGGCTTTACCAAATTTCTAAAAATGATTTTTCATGACTAATATATTTAAATATATTATATGTTATATTGTTATCACAATCTTTCAAGAAACAACTAGCGTCTTTGAGTCAGAATCTATATTTTGAACCATGAGTTATATTGTTTTCCAAATCGTTTTTCTGACAAAATAATTGATAATTTATTAATGCATTTTGAATATTTCACGAAAATAATGTCTATTATTGACTGAAGTGATTGTACATAGTTCTTATTCAATTTGTATTATAAATAATTATTTTACAATGTAATCCGAAAAGCTGCAAGGTAATGCATCTTGCTGTTCAAGACTAACCCACTAAGCAGAAAAACATCGCAGTTTCGGTACTGATACGTTGAAAGTTACATTGTTACGTTATTCAAAAAAGATTTGTTACGGCCTTTTCTTATTCATAGTTACGTAAAATGTCCGCAAACATGACAAAATCCCAGTTACGTTTACAAATAAACGTTATTGTTACAAAACTGTAACATATTATTTACGTTCTTGGAATGTTCTTTTTAGTGTAGAATGACTAAAACGTTACATTCATGTAACGCTTCTGAATCGAAACTAAAGCGGACCTATTTTTAGTGGAAAATCGGTCCAAAAAAATAATTATACTTTTCCTTGCAAAAAGTTCATTGATAGCTCATACCGACAGAAATAATGGTCTTTGTAGCACCAGTTTTTTCTATTGATGAGAATTCCTATTGAACTTTTGATAAGAGAAAGTATAATTATTTTTATTTGGTCGATTTTCCACTAAAAGTACAGTTATTATATTCATGACTATCTTCACATTTTATATTATGTCTGTATCAGAATAGCTTGGTGTATACATCAAGTAATGCAACTGTAACCATTTATTAGTCATGTGGAGGCGTTTATATCTTGTTAACTATTCATTGCTTCACTAGTATTGAGTTCTTATCACTATCACCGCTCTAACCTAAACGCACCCCAATACAATTAATAAATGTTCCAAACATCAATTGAAACACTTTATAGGTAGTTATTGAATTGTTTCAAAATAATAAGACTGTAGATTGAAATAAAAAATATATTCTATTTTACTTATGTATATAAATATGTACATATAGAAAGATTTATGTAAAGCATCTGCTGCACACTTCTGAAAAATAAATCAAATATTAGAATTTTAAAAGCATGCATTGTAAACGTTTACTAATATTATTCAAAAATATTTATATTTACCAATTCCTCTGCTGCAGCTCTGCTCGCTTGAGCCATTGGTGGCTTGTCGGAACCAATCCATGGTTATGATCTCAAATTCTTTATCACTTACAGTGTGGCAGTGTTGTGCTGCATCTAAGGATGAATATCATTGATTAAGTAAATATTAAATGTTAATTGTCCAATATAAGACCTTTTAGAATACCTATTGATTATCTTGCAGTCTTTTATCTTGAAGTTATTTTTTTGGCCCGTCCAGGAACAATGTTCATTCGGTATGTTTTGAACTTTGGATACAAGTCTCCGAATATGCCTTCTCGAATATGATTTCTAAAACAGCTGCAAATAAAAATAAAGCGATTGGTTATTGGTTGATAAATTATAGGTACCTATACTGTTTGATGTTACACATCAGCTAGAAAATGTACTCAATGTAATAATTGTAAATATTCATATATACTGATAAAAACTGTAAATGTAGAGTAATGATTACAACATCGAAAGTTACAAATATTTATGCAACTATACTAGAACTTGATCATAAATTGAGACTATTTATTCCAATATTTTGAAAGAGAATATTTGTTTTGAGTTATATGTGCCGAAAAAGTGTTATACTTGAAAAGGAATATTTAATTAGTATATTTGCTAAATAAAATCCTTAAACTAACTAACTAAACTAATTACTGACCTATTTATCAATTTATAATCGCATCCTATGCTGTGGCATATAATAATAATTATATAAGTAGGGATAAAAACAGGAGATTCTTTCCCTATAATTAGGTGAACTAACGAATAAACGAATTTAGTACTTACTTTACGATTCATGTTCCTCTACTCTAAACACAGTTTTTAAAAGGAACGAATGCAAATGCACAAATCGAACAATGATATAATTATTCAGACGCTGGCTGCTGGCTGGAATCTTTAAATATTATTATTTTGTACTTATTTGATTGATTTGAAAGCCTAGGGATACGCATCATTTTGTTAAATCTTCGCTAATGTAAGAAATGTATTATTGAACATACGAGTATATAGTAGCCAACCCTAACAATGATTTACAAATCAGTGTTACTTCGGAAGTAATAGTGTAATTTGCTGCCGAAACACAGAGTTCAAGTCTAGAAGATTTGGAAATCTGGTGCCATGGAATGGATAGAGAGGAAAATATTTTTCATGAAATGTCTGACGAAGAGATAAACGAGATTTCCAGTCAACAACAATAAATGAAGAAGATGATGATACTTAATTACAATGACTCCGCAAGTAACAGCACAAGATGCGATTAACGCTTTTGAGCTGGGGTTGCAATGGGCTGAAGCGAATGGTGCATCCTACAACGAACTTTTACTTTTGAGAAGACCGAGGGACAAGGCTTCGATATCATGTTTCAACATGAAAAAACAAACAAACACTGATGAATATTTTCATACTTCATAAATTGATTGGTTCATATTATTTATGATTTTTCACATTTATTTCCTAATGTAAAGTTCAAGTTCTATAGCATTAATGACGTTAATTTTACAATAAAACGTAAGCTCTTGTGTTGTTTAATTTACTAAATTCGACATACATCGTAGTATAGTATGATTTACAGTTCAGATAGAATCTTATTATTCTGATCTGTAATTTGTAGGATTACAAGGTAGTCCGACACTACCCTGCAAAACGTTTGTCGGATTACCGGGGTCCACTATATATATATATATATATATATATATATATATATATATATATATATATATATATTATATATATATATATATATATATATATATATAAATAATATATATATATATATATATATATATATATATAATTTATATATATATATATATATATATATATATATATATATATATATATATATATATATATATATATATATATATATATATATATATATATATATATATATATATATATATATATATATATATATATATATATATATATATATATATATATATATACTAGCTGACCCAGCAGACGTTGTTCTGCCATATAAATTATTTTTATCTATCTATCTAGATAGTTACTATCTTTCTTTCTATCTATCTATCGAATTATGTATCTATCATTCTATCTATCTATCTATCTATCTACATATCTACCAATCTATCTGACCCGGAAAACGTTGTTCTGCCATATAAATTGTTTTTATCTATCTATCTTTCTACCTATTAATCTATCTGCCGATGTATCTCTATCTATCTATCTAGATAGTTATCTATCTTTCTATCTATCTATTTAACTATCTATCTATGATTATATCTATCTATTAATCTGTGTGACCCCGGCAAACATTGTTCAAACTATTAAAATGGCTATCAAAAAATTTGGGTTGTTGATAGAAGGGTGAAAATTCAGAGTTGTGTGTATTTTTTAATGCAACATTATAAAAAAATAAAAATAAAAATTTTGACCAAAATATTTATAAAAATGTTTGGGGGGGCCACCCTAATCGTTTAGGGGTATGAAAAATATATTACGACCTATTTTCAGACCGACTATTGTTGTTTTCGATTGCCATCTTGGATTTGTGGTTGAAATTATAAAAAAATGAAAATGGCGATGGAATTTCTATTGTAAGTCATGACAAAATAAAAATAAAAATCTTGCCAAAAAAATTAAAGTTTATAATCAACAAATGAAAATAGGGGTTGATCGTAGAGAGGTGAAAATTTAGGGTTGAATACTGTATCATAAAAAAATAGAACAAAATATTTTGTCTGAAGAATAAAGAATGAAAAATTGAGGGGTGGACCACCCCCAACATTTGGGAGGATGAAAAATTGATATTGTCCGATTCTCAGACCTAACCGATATGCACACAAAATTTCATGAGAATCGGTAGAGCCATTTCGGAAGAATTTAACAAATAAAAAATAGGGGTTGATCGTAGGGGGATGAAAATTTAGGGTTGTATGTATTTTTGAATGCTGTATCATAAAAAAAATAGAACTTAAAATTTTGTCCGAAAAATAAAAATTAAGGGGTGAACCACCCTCAACATTTAGGGGGATGAAAAATAGATGTTGGCCGATTCTCAGTCCTACCCGATATGCACACAAAATTTCATGAGAATCGGTCGAGCCATTTCAGAGGAGTTTAACTTCTAACACCGTGACACGAGAATTTTATATATTAGATATATATATATATATATATATATATATATATAATATATATATATATATATATATATATATATATATATATATATATATATATATATATATATATATATATATATATATATATTCATTTTTTTTTCCCCGGTATATATTAACATCTCCAGCGGCATCCACCAGACAGAATGAGATGGTGTGTTTCTTGATGCACAACAAAAATTACAAAATTTTTGTAAATTTTGTCCAAATTTTGTCATTTTCAAACCTTGGGCAATAAAGTGGCGGGGAAATGCATGAGTGAACATTTGTCAAACTAGCGGCAAAGGACGTGGAAATTAATTATTTAAAACATCTGTAATTAAACCTTCTAGGGCTTGTTGCAGGGTGGCACGTAGTGGTTTTTGCACTTCTAAACCTTATATGTAGATCTTCCTTGGTATCTCGTGGCGTTTGAGGATTTGCTCATGTCCAGAGCTCATCTAGATTGTGTAAGAAGGGTGATATTCCTTACGTGGATTAGGTTATTGTTAGGGAAGTGCATTGGAGTGGTTACCACTATTTTCCTCAACCGCTACCCTTTTGATGTAGATATTTCATGTTTTTGTCAGCTTTTGCGTATTGGTTTAGAGGGTTAAAAATTAGACGTGTTTGAGTATATTCAACGAAAGTGCACACTGTGTTTCAATTGATTTGTTTCATCGATGCAGTTTCTATGATGTAATTTTGAGTGTTTTGAGGATTTTTCAGTATTGCGCATCTTTTCAGCAACTCCAAATTCAGTTGGAAGGCTGAATACTTGTTGGTGTTAAGAAGGTGCTATTTAGGGATTTTAAATGTTTTTTCTTACCGCCTCAATTTTGATGTAGAAATTTCATGCATTTTTGAAGGTATTTATAAGCTTCGTGTATCTCTTCAGCTCCTCCAAATTGACCTAAGAGTTTGTATGTAAAAAAATCAATGATGAGCGGAAAATACAATTTTAGTGACGGAGCTCTGCTACTCACACGTTTTTCTCTATAATGTCAATGTTTTCGTTGGATGAAATTTTTTCGAAACTTCAGATTATGTAGTTTGATTTTTGCGTTTCTTCAAATGTTTATGCAGTGTGGAGTTTCATGAACTAATCACTCAAAAATTGAATTGAAGGATATTCGTAACTTATATTCAAAATAGTTGTTTTTGTCTCGACATTTCTTTTCAGTGTTAGTGACTATATGACTTCTTACTTCATGATGAGCCGTGAAAATGAAGCTCCCTTTTATTCCAACTACAAGGTATATATGGTTTTTACATTCACCGCCTTGACGATGAATGGAAATATCAGAGTTTGGCAAGTAGTTTGCTCCACTTGAATGGTTATTCGATGAATTTCTATATTTCAAATAATTGAACAGACATTTTGGTATAATTCCAAATGAAATAAACAATAGTCATGTTGCGAAATCTGTTGGGACTCACCGAAACCGTATTAAGAAGTATGTTTAGATAGCGATATTACTGCTTACTAACTAGTCATATATTAATTGTTGCTGAAAATCTTATTTCATTGGAGGATCTCCCGTACCTAGGTTTCATCTTGAATCCGGGCAGACAGAGAGCTGGAGATGTTGGAGCCTGCGCTCCTCCCGGACCAACGCCGCAGTGAAACCGCGGCTGCTGCTGACGGCAGGGTTGTCGACCAGTTCTGCAAGATCTCCAGATTGCCTATGTTTGCCCGACGTTAGTCCCGGAATGATTTATTTGGTGACAAATGCGTGCTAGGAGACAAGTACTCATGACTTAGTGCGTGTGATGCAGGCGTGAGTATTCCCTATGCCATAACCTCATCGGTATATTCCTTTTTCCTTCGCCGACGTGACTCGTAGTCCGCAAAGCTGATACATTCCGGATTATTTCAGCTTCCAGTAAGTATATAATCTTAACTCTGATAATCATCCACCGTTAATTTATTAACCTATGTTACGAACTTTAAATAAGTTTCTTTTTCATCCATAGTACAGCCTAGATAAATTGATATCAGTCTACACATTTCCATCGACAAAACTTCACTAACTGATAATCTTGAGTTTGTACACCTTGAATAACGTTCAAGTTCAAGTTTTAGAAATTAAATTGGATATACTACCAAACTTATATATTTTTATCAAAAATATGTATATAATTGAATGATACTAAAGCATATGCATTCATAAGTGTAGTATACATTAATATCTGAACATATCGTGCACCGTTTGGTCTGAGGAACACTTCTGCAACTTTTCATGCATAATTTTCAAATTGTATTGTTGTTCATCCTGATTCTAATAATATTTGTTTTCAGAGTTCATATTAATACATAATCATTATTATACTAAAATTTCGAATTGAACATCCACCATAGACATTATATTGAACAATTTTGTAAATCAGTACGAGACGGCAAAATTTGAGCATGTTGCATTGTAATCTCAACAGGAAAGAAAGGCTGTTTGGATGTCCGAACACGTACGAAACTTTTCTTCCGATTGTCTGTCGCACAGTTTTCTAGAATGGATTTTGCCGTCGTGATAGTGTAGAGTGAGATAGTCCCTGGCCTTGTTCAGCTCATCATATGTCTTGAAGGAGGTTGATCTCTCCAGACACCTGTTCGATGGAAGTTGCGTTCGGGAGTTCTTTGTTAATTGGTTGAATTGAACTAGTATACGGTCCATTTGTACATTGGAAACTTTCAGTCCTGGAAATATTAGAAAGTTGTTCTAGTACTTCTTAGCAGGTTTTCATTTTGAAAACATGCTTATTAAAATGGGTGCGATTAGGAAAGTTGAACCTAGGACCAAGATAGTTTTTCGTTTCATGACTTTTTATGATGCTTGGCAACAAAAACTCAATTTCATATATATATATATAAATCTATATATATATATATATATATATATATATATATGTAAATATATATATATATATTTATATATATATATATTTATATTTATATATATTTATATATTTTTATTTATCTATATATATACTCATATATATTTATATTTATATATATATATATATATATATATATATATATTTGTTTGTTTGTATGTATGTGCTTATGTATTTTAGCGTTGTTTACACGATAAAGGTCGCAATTTTGAAGCAATACGGTTGAAAGTTTGTAAATAGGTAGATTCGTATGATATCTTGGATGGGATTGTTTTTGGTTCGAATTGATTGGGGGGTGGACCCCCTGGAGGAAGAAATAAATCTTGTTTACATGATAAAGGGGTAATTTTGGAGCAATAGGATTGAAAGTTTGTGAGTAGGTTGTTCCGTATGATATATTAAATGGTATAGGTTTTAATGCGAATTGGTTGGGGGGTTGACCCCCAGGGAAACAAATATTGTTTACACGATAGAAGGCGCAATTACCATAGGGTTGAAACTTTGTAGGTAGGTAGTTTCGTACGATGTCTTGGATGGTATTTATTTCTATATGAATTGGTTGGAGGGTTGACCCCCCGGAGGAGAAAATAAATCTTGTTTACACGATAAAGGGCGCAATTTTATAGAAATAGGGTTGAAAGTTTGTGAGTACGTAGTTTCGTATGATACCTTGGATATGATTGGTTTTGGTACGAATTGGTTGAGGAGTTGATCCCCCGGGGAGGAAATAAATATTGTTTACACATTAGAGGGCGCATTTTTTTTGGATTTGGAAAAAAATCATAATTTGATGAATATATTTTTTAAACTGGATACGTTATGAAAACCTGCTCTTCTAATGCAGCTCGCTGCGCTGGAGTTGTTTTATAATTGGAAAGTTACTATGTTTGAGCAGTTCTCAAGATGATATTAATTCAGTCATGAACACGAAAAAGACCTTTCAATATGGACGGAATATATATTTTTTGAGCATTGAATATTTCTACCTATTCAATTTGAAGTACGTTTGAGTACTATTTCACTTTGGGGAACTCAATCTAATCGTTTTGTCTCAAATCAACTTATCACTTATTGAAACATTTTGATTATACTGACATTTTCGAAAATCTATCTCATCTTCCTGTAATTACTTATATAACTTCTTATGAGGAAATATTTGTAGTTTACATTGATTTTAAGTGCGTCGATTACTTATACTATTTTATTTTCAGTTTGAATCTTGAATAAATGAAATAATAACTTTCTCGATTTTACATTAAAAAACTAATTCGAATATGACTTTTCTTATGTTTAAAACTATCTTCTATAAAATTGCAAGAAGATGCTACATCAAAAATGAAAATAAATTTATAACTGAGATGAAGAAGGAATCACATAAATGAATTTTTATAATTAATATGTTGAGATGTATAGTTTTATAACAAATAGTAGATACCTATATTGTACACAAAGACTAAGAATTCTTTTGAAAATTCTCCTCTTTTGAGAGTAATGTATTTCTCGATTTTACACTAAACAATTAATTCGAATATGAGTTTTCTTATGTTTATAACTGTCTTCTATAAAATTGTTCATGTAGTTGAAACTTAAACTTCTGTTGAATATTTTACTATTATCGAAATTTGTTCCAAAACTTTTGAAAATATACCATATGACATCTCGATAATGAAGCAACTGTAATTTCTGTAAAGTGGCCGAAGTTTTTTCAATAGTTCATCAATATTTTCTTCTCCCAATATGATTGATTAATGCAATATGTCCATATTAATAATTGTGAATATATTGATTTGAAAATGCAACAATCTATTCTTCATTGTGTACAAAGACTAAGAATTCTTTTGAAAATCTCTCTTGAGAGTAATGTACTTCTGTTTTCTAAATTAATAATGTTTATTCTGATATATCCCTCTTTCAGCCGCCATATCTAACGGAAGCAATAATAATCAATGTTCAATATCCCGGAATTGATTTTGTAATGATATTTATCTTGAAAAGGTTAGGTAGGTTCGTAAAAATCGTCAGTTTCCATGTCTATGATATTTTCACATAACGAAATGGGTTTTTTGTTGGTAGAATAGTGTTACACTTCGCTGAAGTGAAGCGATGAATTGAATATCTTCCACCTTAGGGATTTTCTTGGTTCGCTGAATACGACCTTTATGTACTCTTAAATCCCAGTTTGTCAAACACTTCAGCCTCTATACAAATGTTCTCACTCCATAGGAGCATCCCTCAAAAACGTCACATTCTCGTTTTTGTCCCTTTTTTTTCATAGAAAGAACATGACGTCATCTTCGTTGAAAGGAAAGTGTTTTAAGGAGTTGATTTCTGAATATTCGAAATAAAAATTTTTTTGAGTCTAAAGAATGGACCCATCGAATTGTTCATCTTTTTTATGAATATATAAAAATACTATAAAGATATATATATATATATATATATATATATAAATATATATATATATATATATATATATATAAATATATATATATATATACCTATATTTATTCATTTATTTATTAGAAATGGGGATCTCTACAGGCCTAAGCCTGTAGAGATCCACTAAATACAAAAGCAAAAAATTTGTTGATTCCGTAGGAAAAAATTCACAAATTATTGAGATACATTAACCAACAAGAAGAGTAAAATGAACAAAAAAAAGTAGAAAAAGAGAAAAAAAAAGAGTAGAAACAGTAGAAACAGAAATTACAATATCCTCAAATTACTTAAATCTATCGAATTAACTAAAATTCAGAAGTGATTTTAACGAAGCAAATAATCGCATAGTTTCTTTTTGAAAGCAACTGAACTTTCATTGAAAATATCCATATCTTTAATATGCCAGTTATAAAAACGTGCAATTCTTAGAAAAACAGAATTATAATATGAATTAAATCTTGCTTTTGGGACACAGAAAAGGGTACCATGACGATTTGAATACTGCGGTACATTATTGATAAATAATCAATCAATCAATCAGCGGAAAATCGGTAATATGTATATATATATATATATATATATATATATATATCTATATATATATATAAATATATATATATATATATATATATATATATATATATATATATATATATATATATATATATATATATATATATATATATATATATATATATATATATATATATATATATATATATATATATACTTTCGCAGAGTAGGTACGTAAGGAAATAGATATTGAATAATATATATCATTTTAGTTTAGTACAAATTTGCAAATTGAGTGTAGGTATAGACGATTGAGTTTGTCGATATATTATTTTAGTCTCTGACTGGAGGTGTGGAAATATAGAATTTCAGACTATCGAGGTCGTATTGTATTTCCTCAGCGAACTAGGTACTTAGTGTTCAAATGTTTTACATTTTTAAGCGTACTGTTTATTGATTTGGTCATCACAATCGATTCATATGTGATACTGACAAGTGTCTAATAAGATCGAAACAGCATGTCTATCACTTCATTCTTTTGTAGTCGCCATATTGATATTTTTAACATTCCACTTTTGAAGCTAGAATGAAAATGATCAAGATTGCTGATCCTAACTTTATCGAGCTAGCTTTTATAGTGGAATTACTGGATAAATAGTAACAGTATATATATATATATATATATATATATATATATATATAATTATATATAAATATATATATATATATACATATATTTATATATATATATATATATATATATATATATATATATACTATATGAAACAATATTTTTATTTCAATATGATTTTTTTCGAAATAACTAAATTTTCCAAACCTATAAGTTATAATTATTTGAGATTTCATAATCAAAGCAACTTACCTAAAACGAAAAACAAATTTTAGAAATTCAGACTCTTTTGGGACGAGAAAATAACAAAATCATTTTCAAATAGAAAGGAATTGAAGAGGATTCAACATATGTGATGATGGTGTAAATACGAGTCAATACCTATGTGCTTTAATTTTCATCCATTTACTGTTCACATGTATTGGATATTCCATTATTGATTTGAATGTATTAGTTTGACCAATTCCTGCTGCAAATAGAACTATGAACTCCATTTCTATGTAATCCCAGCATAGCTTTCGTGCTCGCCATTTTAGCAAGATTAACCGCCATATAAATTATGTAATGAAAATACATCATCAAGTTGCCGACACTGATATGCTATTATCTTCTGAACCTGAACGGACAGAGAATTTCAATTTGAAATTCAGAGCTGGTATGGATATCATGCATATTACGTGGAATTCTTTAAGTGTGGGTAATTAACACCTAACTGAAAATGCTAATTGGCTCTCAGCCGTTCCTCTTCCAACCTATTATATGTAGATTTATTGCACGGAGCAGGATATATGGCTCAATCCCCACAACACTGGTTACTTAATATTTCGAGGAGGCATTTTCTGACTCCGCTATGGCCCTTGTCTTTCCTAAGCACTTACTTATCTATCCTGATGCTCGAAACTTCTTATGCTCAACAAGGTTTATCATTTTTCGAACATGAAAGTTTCGAGTGTTTTCACTGCCTGAAATGACGAAAATATTGACTGAACGCAAAAAGGTCGAAGCGTGAGTGCTTATTTATATGCTTAAGTTTGGCGATACATAACAAAATTTTATTCACATTATATAAACGAAATTTTATTTGAAACTAGCAATTTGTATCCACTCCCAGCTAGACCATGATTTTTATAGAATCAAATATTTTATTAGAAAAATAACAAATTCTAATAAAACCTTGGAAACGCTATATATCAACAATTTTTTTTCAAATATAAATGGTAACAGATCACAACACATTTGTTCCTAATAATGATAAGACTTGTTACTATTAGATAATGTAGGGTGTCGCCACATAAATAGCCGTACCATTCCTCCCCATGAGTTCCATCTTCAAACCTTGTTTTTATATTATTTGCTTTTTTATAATCTCCCACTAATCTTAGTAGCTCTGTCGTGTCGCAAGGATATCCCATTTTTGCTCGCATTTTTAAGTAAGGAACAATGTGATTTTTAACCTTTATAGGCACTATTGGGGAAACACCAGCCTCGATTTTATCAATTGACATTTTTCTATCCTTAATCCTATTATAAATAACAAATACTGGAATACCATAAAAATCGCTAGCCACACTATAAGTTTTTTATTCTCTTTAACATCCTAATAACATCCATTAACAGCACTAGCCAAATCTTCTAAAGTATAGGCTGGTGGGTTCCAGTTTTAATTTAGTTACGTGGCATATTCTACTAGATACGTGGTAGCATTAATTTAGATAAGAAGGAAGAGATCAGCCATTTCTGTGGCTTTCTCATTTACCCCCAACAGGTCTTTCCATTTACCCCTTATCAAGTTTCATTCGGGGTAAATGAAAACACTGCTCAGAAAACCGCAATACGTTAAATAACTTCAAAAATAATATTTATAAATGGATAAATCACTTATAAATAACCTGTCATAGATTGGATATGAATCTTACCTGAAATACATCTACAAAATTTTCAATATTTTAAAAACCAATAGTCAGGATTAAAAACATGATAAAATTACGTCAGCAACACCTTGTGAACAAACAGCTCTGGAGTGCTAGGGAAAATGACCTAATCTACACAAGAACCTTGAGAATCTGTCACGTACAATAGATTGTTGCCAAGTATATTTTTAAATGATTTATTGGGGGTGTTTCCAATTGCTCCTGTTTCCAATTACTCACATTGACCCTACTTAGTTAAGCTTTATTTTATAACTCGCTAGGGACCAGCGGTTTGAAGCCGGTTCTGAAAGGACTAATAGCTTTGTAAACAATGTACAATTACAAATATAAATGCATGATAACCACTGAAACTAATGAATATTTACACCGTCCATATCTTAAACGCGATTCGAACTCGGTATCGTCTGCGCTCTAGACTATTTCCCAACCGTATATACCACATCCAGTTGAGCTTATTACTTGAAGAGATATAAAAGGATAACGGAAAATCAATATTTAATGTTTTCACTTGTAATTGTACGGGAGCTTTTTTGTAGAAGTAACATAACATATCAATAAAAAATTACTAGTCAGTAGTTTAGTAGGTATTAAGAAGTCAATGAGTTAACAAATAAGGTGAAAATTATTGAATTTTCTTAAAGAAAAATGCAGTTGTTGAAAACACTATTTTTGAATAAAAACTGATTTTCAGAATCTTTTTGATGATTAAAATGACAAATTTCTGAATCCTTGAAATCCATACTATTTAGCTTGAAACGAGAGTGAGTTTTATAGGAAGGTTCAAAGTAAATAAAGAGTTCCTATAACTTTAGAATAACGAACAGAAAAATGATAATATTTCATACAAGAAAACATTAAATTTAATTTCTCAGAACGTGGAGTTCTATTTTCAAAATGTGTTACTCCTTTCCTGTTTATTTCTACAAGAATGAAAATCATATCAGAATTTAGTTCTATATTCATGTTTTCAATCTATTAATTTGTCTTCAATAACTACATGATAATTCTCCGCATATATATTCAGATAATATTCCGAATTTTTATTTTCTACAGCTATGACCTACAATGCTGCAATATCAAAGAATCTTCTCCGACGAAATTTGCTATATCAATCCCTAGAATAATTAATTTTTCGTTCCTGTATTTTCAAACAGATAGCCTGGGTTATGAGGAAATTTAATTCCCAACATAATTTTTCCATTAAACTATTAACTGAGAATTAGTTTTTATGCAGGAATGAGTTTTGAATATGCAAAATTGAAAACGTCGCCATTATGAAATCAAGGTCATTCGATAGCATTGAATTCTGAAGATTTTAATGTATAATTACATATAAAATCTATGTGATATTTTGAATTAGAACGTATAAACAGTTCATAAAACAACAGTAGGTATATATAGGTATATATATATAGATAGATATATATATATATATATATATATATATATATATATATATATATATATAATATATATATTTTTTTTATATATATATATATATATATATATATATATATATATATATATATATATATATATATATATATATAATATATATATATATATATATATATATATATATATATATATATATATATATATATATATATATATAAAATATATATATATATATATATATATATATATATATATATATATATATATATATATATATATATATATATATATATATATATATATATATATATATATATATATATATATATATATATATATATAATAAAGTATAAACTTTAAAATAAAAACACTTGGCTTATGTTTCACAATATAAAAAATATTTAGTTACTGTATTTAGCAGTAATGAAAAGTCGACATGTTTCGAGTTATGAACTCATTATCAAGACTGACTACAGGAGAGTATTGCATTGTAATTTATAAAACAGACAAAAGCAAAGGTGATACCTGAAAATCAATTTGTTCGTTTACAAGGGGTAATTGACTATTATGGGCGGAACTTATTTCGAGAATTTCGAGAAGGTCAAGGCGTTTACCCTTGTTACCTGAATGTAACAATTTGGTTTTGTTGAAATCCAGGAAGTGATTGAATTTTATACAATGTTCAGAGAAGCCAGTGGTATTTTTGTTTTGTAAAATTGACTTTTTATGTTCTTCAATGCGAATATTTATATTCCTTCCTGTCTGTCCAATATAGAAAGCAGGACATTCGTCGCAAAATATTTTGTAAATACCACTGTTTTCTCCGATGTTAGATTTTTCTTTATTATTGACCAAGAATGACTTCAAGTTTCTTTTATTTGTACAAATTGTTTTAACGTTATTTTTCTATAGTCTGTTACAAATTTTGAGAAGCTATTGTAGCCTCGAAAAAACTTTTGATAATGGGCTAGCAACCCGAAACAATTGGAGATTAACTTTGTTACCATAACTCGAAATTTAATCATTTGTTTTGTTTGAAAATACCTTCTCTATGAATATATATGTATATATATATATATATATATATATATATATATATATATATATATATATATATATATATATATATATATATACAGGGTGACCCAGAGCTACGTAATCGGTCCATAATTTTTTTGTCATTGAAGATATCGACATGAAATTTTCAGAGCAAATATGATCCGACTGAGTCTATTCTTCAAAATTATTTTGAAGAAAATTGCACTTCCGGTTTTGCCGGAAGTGATATCAACTTTTTTATTTCAAATGGAGTACCCTGTATATATTTTGATTTTCGAATTTCTTATGTAATTTATAATAAAATTTTCATACCACTGTTTACACCTAAAATGAACAGTTTTCGAGTTATTCATTTTTTTCGTAAGATTTTGACAGTTTCATCTTCAACAACCTTGAAACATTGTTTTATTTATTCCTTGTCTAAATTTTCCATATTTCTAACTAATTACTTGAAAAAATCTAGGGTGAAGTTGGCAAATTTTAAACGTTAATAACTTTCTTATTTCAAATGGAATGCTATGTATATTTTTGCATTATTAAATTTGCTATTAAATTACCTTTCGATTTGTACAACCATTCCCTATACCTCAAGTTGATAATAACAAAGATATTTCACAATTTTGTAATAATTTATATAACAATACACCTGAGAAATCGAATAGCGAGTTATTTTGACGTATCCATGGATACCAATAACAAAAATTGTTTGAAATCTAATTGTGTCACCTTTTCTAGTATTTATTCAGTTAATAAAATGGATTTTACCCGACAAGAAATGATAAATATGGTTCACTATATTGGAGATGCGGATCGAAATAATCTGCTAGCAAGTAGAATTTATCATCAAAAATATTCTTATTCTGATTCAACTACGTTTTGTGATTCTGTTATTGATACCTAAGCATTGATTTCTTTCTGTATAACGTTGAAATGTATTATTTGCAGTAACTGTTGGATTATGTTAATGTAGTTCTCTTGACCAAAATGATAATGTCAAACTTGACATTGCAAATTGACATTAGTCTACTACAAACATATGTTGTTTATAAACAACAATTACTATTGAATATTAACGTAATAGAATTACTATTTTTTCAATATCTTTTCGGATATCAGCAATCAGCATTAGGTTCTACAGACCTAATGAACAGAAAAAGGGACACAATTAAATTTTAAACAATTTTTGTAATTGGTATCCATGGATACGTCGAAATAACTCGCTATTCGATTTCTCAGGTGTATTGTTATATAAATTATTACAAAATTGTGAAATATCTTTGTTATTATCAACTTGAGGTATAGGGAATGGTTGTACAAATCGAAAGGTAATTTAATAGCAAATTTAATAATGCAAAAATATACATAGCATTCCATTTGAAATAAGAAAGTTATTAACGTTTAAAATTAGCCAACTTCACCCTAGATTTTATCAAGTAATTAGTTAGAAATATGGAAAATTTTGACAAGGAATGAATAAAACAATGTTTCAAGGTTACAAAAATCCAAACCGCATACCAATAGACCTACTTACAAAGAAGTAATAGACTATTTTTGCTGAAGACGCAACTGTCAAAATTTTACGAAAAAAATGAATAACTCGAAAACTGTTCATTTTAGGTATAAACACTGGTATAACAATTTTATTATAAATTACATAAGAAATTCGAAAATCAAAAGATATACAGGGTATTCCATTTGAAATAACAAAGTTGATATCACTTCCGGCAAAACTGGAGGTGCAATTCTCTTCAAAATAATTTTAAAAAATAGACTCAGTCGGATCATATTTGCTCTGAAAATTTCATATCGATATCTTCAATTACAAAAAAATTATGGACCGATTACGTAGCTCTGGGTCACCCTGTATATATATAAATATAAATATATATATATATATATATATATATATATATACATATATATATATATATATATATATATATATATATATATATATATATATATATATATATATATATATATATATATATATATATATATATATCATATTCTTCTTGTTTCCAGTTGCGAGAAACAGTTTTTTGGAAATGTCATAAAGAATATTATCCACTCAAAATAAAACAAAGTAGTCTAAAATTTGGGTCTCCTCGTGAGTCGTTTCACAATTTCGATCATCTTAATATAAAGAAAAAAACCTAATCGCAGCAAACTGCATTAGAAGACCAGGTTTTCGTAAATTATTTCTTCAAATTCAAACCAGTTTTCTATCCACAAGTAGGTATTTAGATGACTAACTTTCAACCCTATTGCTTCAATATTGCGCCCTGTATCGTGCAAACAAGATTCAGTTCTTGTCCCGGGGGGTCAACCCTCCTAACCAAGCCTATTCAAGCCCTTTATCGTGTGAACAAGTTTGAAATACATAAGCCCATTCATACGTACATACCTACGAACATTTATATATTTTTATATGAATATATGATATAATGATAATTATATGAAATTGAATTTCTGGTGCAGGTTTTCAAAGTGTAAACCTGTTAATAATCAATTATAATCTCAATATATTATTCCATTCACTATAGTCAGTCTCAATTCACCAAACTTCGGGATGAAAGTAACGACAAGAGTTTTCCATTTAAAAGTCACGCAACACTTTTGCAGTTCCTCTAAAGTTAGATATTCTGTAGAATCAAATTGATATTGAATTCAATTGGCAAATCGATCGATTTAACGCCCCGGGCGAGAACGCGTAGTTAAGATATTATTACAGCCTCACTAGGGGTGTTAATATTGAAAAGTACTCTTTGTTTGGTTCACTGGCTGGGAACTTTCAACACAGAAATTTATAATTGGTTTATAACTTCAAACGTTGATGGTTCATCACAATTTGCCGCGGAAAATAATTTTGACAACTTCTTGGAGATATTATACTTTGAAAGGATCTTATCTAGATGAGAGGAAATTCAATAATTATATTGGCGAAAACTGTTAACGCGATTTGAATGAAATTTGAATTGATGGAGCTGTTACTTGGTTAAAATCCATAATAATAGTATAAGAAGAATATATGTTTGTGTTCAAGGATTAACCATAAATGAATCTATGACACAGCGGTGACTTCATGGAATAAAACTGAATACAAAAACCTTGTTATCACAGTTTATACAGTTTTTGTTAAGGAATACGATGGCAATAAGAAATTAAATAGTGGGGCGATGGGTGAATAATCCTGAAAAAATTTACAAATTGCATCAAATATTGAATAATATTCAGAAGGAATTGATCTATAAGTTATCAGAATCCTTGAACGAATTTATTTTCAAAACAGCGCCTATATAGTTTGATTCTTTTTTCAAAGTTTTTATTTGGGTCTACCGAAATAAATTTTGTTAGTAGAAATAATGTTAAATTGAAATATGTTAGACCGGGAGATGATGCCACAAAATATTAGGTCATTTGTACCAGTATGGCTGTTCTTCAGGGTACTAATTACGTAAAGGCAAAAAGGAAAATGAAGGTCATAGCGCTGGTACCGGCGGCCCAATCGCGTGGGCGTTAATCGAACGCGTCGAATAAACAACGAGTGTCGAAAGATTTGTTCGACAAAGATGCTTGTATTTTCAGATCGAAAAAATAAGAAGTAGGCGGTAGCGTAATGCCATACTTCTCGGATGTGACTAACAGCCCGCCATACCGACGCGAATACATAAATTTAAATAAAACAATTCAACTATTTGTACCAGGCTAATTTTTGCATAGCTAATCATCGTCGAGTAGCCATTCACGAAAATCACCTTGCCATACTTTTCCGACTGTTCCCAATGGCCACCATACCACTGCAAAGAAGTAATTTTTTTTCGCCAAACGATTTGTACCACCCTGAAACTTCTTTTAACAGTACTCTGTATGATCATAAATAGAAGTCTGATAATGCCATACCTGTGGGAGGTGAATGTGAACAATATTCTTTCAAAATCCTAAGATTTTATTCGTAATTCGAACGATTTGTACCAGTATGGCGCCACTTTTTCCCTCTACTAGAAGTATGCAATACAAGTATTTTTGTGGAATAAATCGTTCGACACTGGTTATTTATCCGACGCGTTCGATTAACGCCCACGCGATTGGGCCGCCGGTATCAGCGCTATGACCATCATTTTCCTTTTTGTCTTTACGTAATTAAACCCTGAAGAACCACCATACTGGTACAAATGACCTAATATTTTGTGTCAACATCTCCCGGTCTATGTGTTTTACTAAAATTTTAATGAATATCCTGAAAATATTGTTGTTTATACTTAACCATAGTTTGTGAATAGCTCCAAGAATATCAATATCATACCTACCAGATGGACTTTTTTTTATGTACATGAGATTGCCAATATCCATTTCATAGCATTAGCACTATTCAATCTTTATTTACGTAAATATTGAACATTGAAAGCTCTAAATGTTTTCTAGAAACAAATCTCCTCAGTATGAAATGAATGTTTGAAATTACAATATAGGATTTTGTAATATATCAAACTGCTCATTGACACTATATGAGAATGTAATTTAGATTTACTACCCTTTCTTTCGCCTTAAAGTTATAAAGTCGGAAAGAATTTTTTTTATTACTTCTGTTTTATCCCACATGTAGGTCATTTATATCGAATATGATTTATACGTGAGGATTATTGTGAAGAAAAAGTTTTAGGTCCTTAGTCGTATTTTCTCATAAAGTACATACTATTGCAGTGTACCGAAGGACAGCGTCAGGTGCCGAAGTAGTTTTAGACCTCCACTTCTAAAATTTTTTTTTTCAATAGAATTAAAATTTGGTACTTGGATTGAGTTGATGTTGAGATACGTTCTTTTGTTGATTTCAACTTTATTCCTCAACCAGGATGTACTTAGAGAATTTTTACGGTTTGCTATTCAAGCGAGATTTTTCAAAATATAATTTAATCCGTTAGAACCGCATCTCAACACGATGCATTTCGAGCGAAAAATACGACCTTAGTGAAGAAGATGTGCACGAGTTTTTCAAAAATATAATCAAGAAAAAGTCCGGGATTCTCGAATGTACTGTTCATGTTGCCAGTGTGTTATATTGGTTATTTTTTTCGTATGATTTCCAACCAATCAGATCGAGCAATTTAGTTAGGTTACCTTGTATAATTTCGAGAATACCTGATTATACATAGAGTGACTCTACCAATCGGAAACTAACAGGAACGTCAAATTTTGACGTTTATCAATAACTGTTGAAAAATAAGTCGATTCGGAGAGTTTACTTAATTTACTCAATAAATAATCGTATCAAATACAAAACGTACTTCAAAATAAATACGGTTATACAACTCAAACTTCCTGCATAATGATATACTGTCAGTTTGACAGAATAATCCTCCCGTTTCGCGGTCGGATTATTTAAACTATCAAACTGACACTCTTTGCAATTATACAACAAGTTATCGATGTATAACCTGATCAATTTGAAGTACTTATAGTATTACTACTGAAAATTTTTTGACAGTTCTAACAACTATTCGAATTTTGTCATTTTTTGTCATATGATACAATTTCACCCAATCATGTCAACATTATACTGATTATATAACTCAAGTATGAATGAGCCAATAGAATCCGTGAATTTTGCATAACTACCGCGTATTGATAAGTGAATATACCCTTGACGACGTGATATAATCGTTTTGGTGTTTCGCCTAGTTTCAAAATGTGAATGTTTTCATATTGACGATGTTTTGACGTTTGTCAAAACAAAAATAATATTTTTTATTCGCTATATAAATCGTTTTATTCGTTAATATAATTTTCTTAAAACATCACTCGAGCTGCGCTCTCGTGGATGTTTCGCAAAACACGTCTCGTTACTCCGAAGTATAATCGATTATTTTCGATGCTCTTGTGATATTATAACTGATAACACCTGATTATACATAGAGTAGCTCTACCAATCGAAAACTAATAGGACCGTCAAATTTTGACGTTTATCTATAACTGTTCAAAAAGATTTTTACTTAATTTACTCAGTAAATAATCGTTTCAAATACAATACGTACTTCGAAATAAATACGGTTATACATCTCAAACTTCCTGCATAATTACAAATTGTGTCAGTTTGACATAATAGTCCTCCAGCTTCGCGGTCGGATTATTTAGACTGTTAAACTGCCACTCCTTGTAATTATGCAACAAGTTATCTATGTATAACCTGATTATTTTGAAGTACTTATAGTATTACTACTGAACATTTTTGACAGTTCTAACATCCATTCGAATTTTGTCATTTTGTGTCATATGATAAAATTTCACCCAATCATGTCAACATTACACTGAATATTTCTCTCCTGTCAAAAATCCCTTGTAAATGAAATGCAATTATCGAAAATTACAGCGAATATTTCCCTCCTGTCAAAAATCCCTTGTAAATGGAATGCAATTATCGAAAATTACAGCGATAATTGCATTGTAGAAAGCGAAAGAGCCCTGGGATAATTGCATTGTAGACCGATAATTGCATAGTAGCATAGTTCACAATACCGAAAGAGCCCTGGGATAATTGCATTGTAGACCGATAATTGCATAGTAGCATAGTTCACAATACCGAAAGAGCCCTGCGATAATTGCATTTTAGACCGATAATTGCATGGTAGCATAGTTCATATCACGGTTATTGATGACAAGCTGAGAATCTATGAATTACTAACGTCAGTTTGACAAGTTGAAAGTTTATTCGGGAAATATTCCCCCAAATTACACTCGTGCATCAAAATAACCGGATAATTTCGCATTCCAGCGTGTTGTCTTTAAAAAACTGCATTCGGTCATTTTCATATTTTGGAGAAAGAGCCCTCCACCTTCGGTGTCGGGCTCTTTCTCCAAAAATGAAAATGAACTCATGCAGTTTTTTGACAACACGCTGTCATGCAAAATTATCGGTAATTTTGATGCACTTGTGCAATTACTTACGATAATTGCATTTTAGAAAGCAAAAGCGTCCTGCAATAATTGCACTGTAGACCGATAATTACATAGTTCATATTACGGTTATGGATGACAAGCTAAGAATTTATGAATTACTAACGTCAGTTTGACAAGTTGCATGTTTATTCGGGAAATATTCCCCAAAATTACACTCGTGCATCAAAATAACCGGTTAATTTCGCATTCCAGCGAAAAACTGCATTTGGTCATTTTCATATTTTGGAGAAAGAGCCCGACACCGAAGGTGGAGGGCTCCAAAAATGTAAATGAACTCATGTAGTTTTTTGACAACACGCTGTCATGCAAAATTATCGGTAATTTTGGTGCACTTGTGCAATTACTTACGATAATTGCATTTAGTGCAATTATCAATAACTAAGATATGATTGAGTTTGACAACTTCATTCCAAATAAATTGCAAAATGTCACGTTGTGTCAAAAAAATTTCCTTCGAATATCCCTCGGACATTGACAAATTTCTCATAATTTTATGACAAATTTCTCAAGCTCGTTCCTTGGTAACAGCCCTCAGCCATCAGCTTAGGGCTGTTACCAAGGAACGAGTTTTGTGTTCTCATAAAATTATCTCGGCTATTATCAATGTCCTAGGGATATTTGAAAATAAGTCACCCAAATACAAAAAAAGTGTCTATAGTAACTATATGGTTTCATCCAACGACTGCAAATAGTAAATTTTAAATAGATCTGAAGTTCATTTTGATCGGTTTTCCTAATTCAAAACTTCCATCAAAAAAATAGATTGGATGCTCGAAATTTACGACAAAAAATATGGGTTTTAATTTCGATTTCGAGCATTCGAATTAGATTATTCACAGGCTTGTTATCAAAATTTTTCAAATTATTTCATATTTTACCCGAAGCTAGATTATTCGCTGTCATGTTTATGCTATTTTATCAATGATAAAATTTCCATATGTTGGCCCTGCTAGTTAACTGGCTGGATAATTTCAACCGGTGTACAAAATGGCGAATGTTCTAGGAAAATAAAATTATGTAAATCGACCGAGCACACGTTTTTACTCATGAATTTTTTGAAAATTATCAGATAAAAACACTGTGATCTTTATTGAACGCAGCACACATATAGCTACAAATAAAGGGCATATCATTTCTGTGACTCAAAATAATTTTGAAAAATTCCCGAATGTCTCGAATGGAAAGTGATCCTGCCAGAGAGCAGGCCGAGAGGTTATTATGAAATTTATACTAGAGAAAGGTATACTAGAGAAATACATAATCAACTTATAAGATGTCATTCAAATTTGCAAATGATATATTTGCTTGAATTAGTGAATGTTTTTGTAGCATCTGATCATACTTTTATGAAGCACATTTTACTAATTCTGAGAATCTGTAAATAAGATTATGGAATGTACGATGAAAATTTATATTTGAATTTAGTTCCATATATGGTTTGCTACCAAAATATCTGCAAGAAGTTCGTTCATATCTATCAGCAGGACCGGATTTAGAGGTGGCCAACCGGGGCTACAGAACCGAAAAGAGGGACCCCACAATAAATATTTCGGAAAAAAATTTGCTAATTGGCTCTCAGCCGTTCCTCTTCCAACCTATTATATGTAGATTTATTGCACGGAGCAGGATATATGGCTCAATCCCCACAACACTGGTTACTTAATATTTCGAGGAGGCATTTTCTGACTCCGCTATGGCCCTTGTCTTTCCTAAGCACTTACTTATCTATCCTGATGCTCGAAACTTCTTATGCTCAACAAGGTTTATCATTTTTCGAACATGAAAGTTTCGAGTGTTTTCACTGCCTGAAATGACGAAAATATTGACTGAACGCAAAAAGGTCGAAGCGTGAGTGCTTATTTATATGCTTAAGTTTGGCGATACATAACAAAATTTTATTCACATTATATAAACGAAATTTTATTTGAAACTAGCAATTTGTATCCACTCCCAGCTAGACCATGATTTTTATAGAATCAAATATTTTATTAGAAAAATAACAAATTCTAATAAAACCTTGGAAACGCTATATATCAACAATTTTTTTTCAAATATAAATGGTAACAGATCACAACACATTTGTTCCTAATAATGATAAGACTTGTTACTATTAGATAATGTAGGGTGTCGCCACATAAATAGCCGTACCATTCCTCCCCATGAGTTCCATCTTCAAACCTTGTTTTTATATTATTTGCTTTTTTATAATCTCCCACTAATCTTAGTAGCTCTGTGGTGTCGCAAGGATAACCCATTTTTGCTCGCATTTTTAAGTAAGGAACAATGTGATTTTTAACCTTTATAGGCACTATTGGGGAAACACCAGCCTCGATTTTATCAATTGACATTTTTCTATCCTTAATCCTATTATAAATAACAAATACTGGAATACCATAAAAATCGCTAGCCACACTATAAGTTTTTTATTCTCTTTAACATCCTAATAACATCCATTAACAGCACTAGCCAAATCTTCTAAAGTATAGGCTGGTGGGTTCCAGTTTTAATTTAGTTACGTGGCATATTCTACTAGATACGTGGTAGCATTAATTTAGATAAGAAGGAAGAGATCAGCCATTTCTGTGGCTTTCTCATTTACCCCCAACAGGTCTTTCCATTTACCCATAATACATAATCAACTTATAAGATGTCATTCAAATTTGCAAATGATATATTTGCTTGAATTAGTGAATGTTTTTGTAGCATCTGATCATACTTTTATGAAGCACATTTTACTAATTCTGAGAATCTGTAAATAAGATTATGGAATGTACGATGAAAATTTATATTTGAATTTAGTTCCATATATGGTTTGCTACCAAAATATCTGCAAGAAGTTCGTTCATATCTATCAGCAGGACCGGATTTAGAGGTGGCCAACCGGGGCTACAGAACCGAAAAGAGGGACCCCACAATAAATATTTCGGAAAAAAATTTCTTATTCAGATTAGTAAACACTAGTAACCAACTTTGTCTGTGATTTTTTTCGTGTTTCACCTTTATCTACAGTACTTTGTACAGGGTGTCCCATTTTGGGTACTTTTGAATGGTATCTCCGTTACTTTTGAAGATAGAGGTTTGCGGTTTTCGCGACACTGTGCTACTTTTTCGTAAAACTGAAGATGCCGTCAACAGAATTTTAATAGCCTTTTTAGTTTTTAAGATACAGGGCATTTTTGAAAATGTTGCATTTTAGGATCCCCGTTGTATCGCCGTTATCCTTCGTCTTATCGAAAAGGTAATATAACATTCTCATAGATTTTTTTTCGTAGAATGCAGTGATGTAGATAATTTTTGTTACATATTTACTATTTTCGAGTTATAAAGCAAACTTATGTTTTTTTCAATGGAATACCCTGTATATTTATAGACTATAAAATTTGTTTTTTTTACCTTTTCAAAAATATATGATAGTATATACTTTTTCTCAGAAACGCGCAAATAAAGGACAATTTTACATATTACTTATGAAGAATTGGATACCTTGCATATAGATCTTTTACCTTTTCAAGTTGACGACCATTTTTTCTGACGCAAAATTGGCAAATCTTTGTAATTCTTTGAATAGCGTTTAAATGAACCTAAGTTCCCATTCGCAGATTTCGAAAGGCTCAATGAATTGCCTGTCGAAGTTCTACAATGCTGTCTGTTTTTGGCACACCAATTTACTTCTCAATTTTTCTATAAGGACAAAGGTGTTGCTTTTATATATCCCAAAGTATCTATCTCTTTTCTTTCCCTGTTGTCTTTGTTGTATATTTTAGCACGCGGGTGAACAAATGATCCGTGCTCAACTAAATTTGCTCTTCTTTTTAGATATCTAACAAGAAAAGAATTAGAATGATAATAGAGATTTTCATAGCCATTATAGCTTACTTACCTTAGAAAATATAATTCCGAAGCTTCTTCAGAATTTTCATTACTCTGTATAAAACATACCAGCATATCATATTATTCATAATTTCCATACGCTGCATTATTCAAAGAAATTGATTAATATCAATTAAATAATTATGCCAAAAGAACAAAATAAACCAAAAGTCGGTCCAGAAACCGATGATATTGGTTTGACAGTTATTTTTGTTTCTTGTCGTGAACAATATCCATGGCCTTAATTTAAATTATGCATTTAATATCAGAAATTTGTCCTTTATTTGCGCGTTTCTGAGAAAAAGTTTATACTATCATATACTTTTGAAAAGGTAAAAAAAGACAAATTTTTTAGTCTATAAATATACAGGGTATTACATTTGGAAAAACATAAGTTTGCTTTATAACTCGAAAATAGTAAATATGAAATAAAAATTATCTACACTATTGCACCTACGGAAAAAATCTATAAGACTGTTATATTACCTTTTTGATAAGATGAAGGATATCAATGCAAAATGCGACATCTTCAAAAATGCCCTGTATCTTAAAAACTAAAAGGGCTATTAAAATTCTGTTGACGGCATCATAAGTATTACGAAAAAGTAGCACAGTGTCGCTGAAACCGCAACCCTCTATCTTCAAAAATAACGGAGATACAAACATTATCAAAATCGAAAATTATAAAAAATAGGATATCATAGCTTTCTCTTCTGAGTATTGAAAATTATTCACTTCGGGAGCTGGATTTCAGCCAAATCATCATAAATTTTTTGGCGAAAAAAGCTCGGAAGGTTCCATTCGTTAAGGCTAAAATTTAATTTCATATATCTTTTGTTTCCGATTATATTTATATGTTTGTTAAAAAATAAAAGAATTTATACTTGTTTCACAATAAATTATTTATTGGAAAACTCGACAGAAAAAAATTATCCATTTAATTTGGAAAATAATTTGGGGTCAGGGGGCCTCCACTCCTTTGTTGCCCCGAGGCCTCCAGACCTCTGAATCCGCCATTGCCTATCAGTTGAAAATTTTGTTACATGTGATTCAAGTTACTCTAAAAGTGTCGCAAAATTAAATCTATATTGTATTAGGTTTTGGCGAATATTTAAAATTAAAATCGAGTGTTTTTTAATAGCATGTGTTCCATAATTTATAACATAGTAAATGCACTTATTGCATCATTACTATTAACTTTAAAACGGCAAAGGCTGAATGAGTTGAATGAATCCCTGTAATTATTCAATTCCGAACATGATGATAACCTGTTACTGGAACAAATTCGTACTTACACGAATCTTCGAAACGTTTATTACATCATTTTCGTTTTCAATCCTGCTTCAACTTCGACTTCTAATTGGCTTTTTCCGGATTCAATTGCTATGTAATTACTCGGAAAAATGTACTGAACCACTTTGAATGCTCTCCATTATCCGATCTTTTTAATGATTTCGTAGACTAATTCAGGTTTAACGGAAAATATAAAATACTTTCCCCTTTAATTGCTGATCGCATGGAAAATAATAATAGTGTTCCGGCTTATTAGACTTTCGATTTAGCTTTTTCACCTTTACAGACTGATATTCGCAGTTTTATCGTAGATAAAGCTTCATTTTGACTTGAATGAAAAGAGAACATAAAATATCGATGCATGAGTTTTAACATCTTTTTAGCAGGTTTTCACTTTGAAAACCTGCTTATTAAAATTGGGTGCGATTAGCAAAGTTGGACCTGGGACCAAGATAGTTTTTCGTTTCATGACTTTTTATGATGCTTGGCACCAAAAACTCAATTTCATATATATATATATATATATATATATATATATATATATATATATATATATATATATATATATATATATATATATATATATATTTATATATATATATATATATATATATCTAATATATACAATTCTCGTGTCGCGGTGTTAGAAGTTAAACTCCTCCGAAATGGCTCGACAGAATCTCATGAAATTTTGTGTGCATATCGGGTAGGTCTGAGAATCGGCTAACATCTATTTTTCATCCCCTCAATTCAATTTTTTTATTTTTCAGACGAAATTTTCTGTTCTATTTTTTTTATGATACAACATTCAAAAATACATACACCCCTTAATTTTCACCCTTCTTCGATCAACCCCTATTTTTTATTTGTTAAACTCCTCTGAAATGGCCCGACCGATTCCTATGAAATTTTGTGTGCATATCGAGTAGATCTGAGAATCGGCCAACATCTATTTTTCATCCCCCTCAATATCGAGGCGGTTACGGTCCACCCCCTAATTTAATTTTTTTATTTTTCAGGCACAAATTTCTGTTCTATATTTTTATGATACAGCATTCAAAAATACACACAACCCTAAATTTGTACACCTCTACGATCAACCCCTATTTTTCATTTGTTAAACTCCTCCGAAATGGCTCGACCGATTCTCATGAAATTTTGTGTGCATTTCGGGTAGGTCTGAGAATTGGCCAACATCTATTTTTCATCGCCATAAATATTAAGGGTAGTCCACCCCTTGATTTTTTTCTTAGACAAAACTTAATGTTAATTTTTTTTATGATACAGCATTCTAAAATACATACAACCCTAAATTTTCACCCCTCTACGATCAATCCCTATTTTTCATTTGTTGATTATAAACTTCAATTTTTTTGGCAAGATTTTTATTTTTATTTTGTCAAGAATAAAAAAATTCATATAACTCTCAATTTTACCTTCTACGATCAACCCCTATTTTTACGTCGCGATTTTCATTCTTTTAAATTTTATCCACAGATCCGCAATAGGGTTCCAAGTTGGCAATCGAAAATAACAATAGTCTGTCTGAGAATAGGTCGTAATATATTTTTTATACCCCTACGTGATTAGAGTAGTTCACAAACATTTTCATAAATTTTTTGGACAAAATTTTCATTTTTATTTTTTTATGATGTTGCATTAAAAAATACAAACAACTCTAAATTTTCAACCTTCTATCAACAACCCATATTTTTTAATAGCCATTTTTATAATTTAAACAACGTTTGCCGGGTCAAATAGATTGATAGATAGATAGATAGTGATACATCGGCAGATAGATGAATAGATAAAAAGATAGATAGATAAAAATAATTTATATGGCAGAACAACGTTTGCCGGGTCAGATAGATTGATAGATAGATATGTAAATATATAGATAGATAGAACAATAGATAGATAAAAAGATAAATAACTATCTAGATAGATAGATAGATAGAAAGATAGATAACTATCTAGATAGATAGTTAGATACATAGATAAAAATAATTTATATGGCAGAACAACGTCTGCTGGGTCAGCTAGTATTATATATATATATATATATATATATATATATATATATATATATATATATATATATATATATATATATATATATATATATATGTTCGTATGTATGTGCTTATGTATTTTAGCGTTGTTTACATAACGGGCGCAATTTTGAAGCAATAGGGTTGAAAGTTTGTAAATAGGTAGTTTCGTATGATATCTTGGATGGGATTGTTTTTGGTTTGAATTGGTTGGGGGGTTGACCCCCCTGGGGGAAAAATAAATGTTGTTTACACGATAACGGTCGCAATTTTGAAGCAATAGAAGTGAGAGTTTGTAAATAGGTTGTTTCGCGTGATATCTTGGATGAGATTGTTTTTAGTTCGAATTAGTTGAGGGGAGGCTGGGGAGGAAATAAATCTTGTTTACACGACAGAAGGCGCAATTGTAGCAATAGGGTTGAAAGTTTGTATCTAGATAATTTTGTATGATACCTTGAATGGGATTAGTTATGGTTCGTATTGGTTGGGGGGTTGACCCCCTGGGGGAAGACATAAATCTTGTTTACATGATAAAGGGCGTAATTTTAGAGCAATAAGATTGAATGTTTGTGAGTAGCTAGTTTAGTATGATATATTGAATGGGATAGGTTTTAATGCGAATTGGTTGGGGGGTTGACCCCCAGGAAACTATGTCTTGTTTACACGATAGAAGGCGCAATTTTGGTACCATAGGGTTGAAACTTTGTAGGTAGATAGTTTCGTACGATATCTTGGATGGTATTTATTTATATATGAATTGGTTGGAGGGTTGACCCTCCGGAGGAGGAAATAAATCTTGTTTACAAGATAAAGGTCGCAATTTTATAGAAATAGGGTTGAAAGTTTGGACGTAGTTTCGTATGATACCTCGGATGTGATTGATTTTGGTACGAATTGGTTGAGGGGTTGATCCCCCGGGGAGGAAAGAAATATTGTTTACGCATTAGAGGGTGCATTTTTTTTGAATTTGGAAAAAAAATTATAATTTATTGAATATATTTTTAAACTGGATACGTTATGAATACCTGCTCTTCTAATGCAGCTCGCTGCGATAGAGTTTTTTGTGTATTACATTCGAGGAAAATAGTTTCGTAGTATCGACAAGAACCTGATTTTAAAACTTTTTTTTTGGATAAATTTGAATTTCATGCGACGTTAACTGTTATAAATATATATATATATATATATATATATCCATATATATATATATACATATATATATATATATATATATATATATATATATATATATATATATATATATATATATATATATATATATCTTATGAAAAAGTTCATTATGAGAAATTTTATTTTATTTTGACAACATACCTAAATAACTTCGTATGACACAGCTGAAGACCCACGCTATGTCGAAGTCAGTTTTGCACTGAACTCATCTTGTAGTAATTATTCAGGAAAATGGCTACCGTAATCGAAATATTCAATTTTATTCCAAATCCCACTATAATTGATCGATCTATTTCTGTGATTGAAAATAAATTATTCATACCCAATTTATTATCGATGGGATTTCAGTGAATTACACATGATAATTAATTGCAAAAACATGAGCCAAATCCAGCCTGATTGACCTGTCTACTGTTGGTATTTTGTAACAATGAGTTTATTTAACCCTGTACATTTAATTATTCGAAAAGTAGTGACTCTGACAACTCGAACATACAAGTGGTTATATAATTAAGATAAAAAATAATTCCTACAATGCAGACGACATGCTCATAATGTGTTAATTCATATCAGTCCTTGTTTAGTTGAAATGAATTTCATAATATCATTTCTATTATTTTAACCGACCCATAATCCTCAATATTCCTAAATATCAATTTGATTGTGAATACGGTAATTTAAAACTTTAAACTGACAAATAATTTGTTATTCCTGGTTTGGATTTTATAAATAATCTGAATATGTGGTATCATTATCTGCATTTATTTTGGTGTAAAATTATTGTGGAATATTTCTATTGAACAATGTGGTAGCATTTGAATTAGTATGTTTGCAAGACAAAGACTCAGTGAAAACTAAGGACAATAAATGGAAACTGCTTTCTCTATAAAAAAAAATTTTTCAATATTTTATTAACTTCAATCACTCAATAATTTTGTTAATTGTGCAAAAATTTGATATAAATAAATAAACTACATTCAACAATAATTGATTAGGTTGCTGTTGTATGTGTTAAATACAATAAATATAAATAAATAAAATAGTTTCAATAACATAATATATAATATAAAATATAATATAAATATATGGAATTAATCAAACATACATACATTGAATAACTGACAGCTGTTCGTTAATTCAATCAATAATAATATTAATAATCAAATAAACCGCATCCACGTGTTTTTCAGATTCTTCTTCTTCGTTATTTATTATTATTCAAATCAGTTTTTTTTATATCTTCAATATTTTATTAACTTGAATCACTCAAAATCTTTTTAATTGTGCACAAATATAATTATCACTGGACTAGATATAATAGTTATTTATGTACCAAGTGCGTTATATAGATCCGAACGCCCGGAGGCCCGAGGGATGAATGTTGCCCGCTGGGCGTTAGGATCTATATAACGCACGTAGTGCATACAAGATTTTATTTTTCACGAAAAAATTATTTTTAAAATCGGTTCATTGCTCCTATACTTTCCATTTTCCTTCTTAAAGCGGGCCATAGACGACCAACTCGGTTGTCAACCTCGTCGCCAACTTGCCATGTTGGAGTAGATGTTGTACGTCTGTGGGCAAGTTGGCGGTTGTAGTAAACGGTTGGTGCAACGGTTGGTGTGAGATCAAATCGTTTTGATTTTCGATGGGCGGAGCCTCATGTTTTCAACCTTGTTGTAGCGTCTGTGGGGAAGTTGACAACATTGTTGACAACCTCATTAGTGAACTGTCGTTGATTGTCAATTTGCGATCGCTTGTCGTAATAATATTCAATTATGTCGATACCAAACATGCCTATCTGGATTGAATTTTTAGAAAAATTGAAAGAACTGCCTGAGCTTTGGAAAGTGAAATCAGACGTTTTTAAAGACAGAAACAAGAAGAAAAATGCTTGGCTGAAACTGTTGGAAATTTATCAAATAATTGAACCAAATGCAAATGTTGATAGTCTGAAGAAAAGAGTAGGCAACATAAAAACGTGTTATCGCAGGGAGCTGAAAAAAGTTCTTACGTGTTCAGGAGGTTCAAATTCCTGGAGTATCGACAGTGGACCTTCAAGAAGAAGAATCGCAAGTAGAGGAAGAAGGTACTGAACAGTTACCTGGCTCTCCTGCTACTCAACCATGCTCTCAGATGAGAAAAAAAAAACAGTAGCAGATCATTTAGCAGAGAGGAATGATTTGTTAAAACAGGCTGTTGGGCAATTGGCGAAAGAAGTAAATAAAGATGAGGCAACTATCTATGCTGAAAGCTGGGCTACTTCTTTCAGAAAATTGTCCGCAACCCAGAAAATCTATGCCAAGAAGGCGATAGAAGATATTTTAGTCCTGGGACAATTGAATGAATTAACCCTCAATTCCGTTAATACTCATTCATATGAACAGGCTGTCATTATGCCTGGACACAACAGAGCAAGCATATATACAACTGTACAACAGTTATTGTCAGACAATGACTTCTCTTGAATGAGTTTATAGTTTATTTTTCATATTGTAACTTCGTTTTGTTATTTTCAAACTTAATTTTATTATTTTCAAATAATGTTATAATGAATAAACATTCTTAACATGACAAAGTATACAGATCAGTTGCACTTCAATAATGTCAATACTCATTCATTTTTGCAAATATCAAATTAGAGTATTGTTACAAGGAAACTTGAGTGTTATTGTTTGTACATCGATGTTGCCAGGGTACTGCTCCTACTCCATTAAAGTAAGAAGTAAATTTTCTGATGTCTTTTGCGTTCGTAGATGAGTTTCTAGATGCAGTAGGTTGTAGCTGACAAAGCTGTTGGGGCTCAGATCTCCATGGCGCTGAGTGCATTTCATGAGTATTTGTGTTTTTAACATCTACACTTCCTCGCAAGTACAATGATGCAGTAATTGCACATCTCATGATAGTGTCCTTCTTTTCAATGAACGGTCGTACTTTATCCAACAAATAATTGTAGGTTGCACTATCCATTCTTAAAAATTTTTTGAAATCTCCAGGTGCAGAGACGCGAAGTTCACTTAATAAATTTGAATGAGAAAACTCAGGACGTTGTAAGTACCACTCCTTTGACCACAATTTTCTTTTCTTTCTTTTTGGGAAAACCACTTCCTCATCATCCTCACACAATTCGTTTGAAACAATAAAAGACAACATGGGATTTTAAGTTATTTTCTGACAAGAGTGTGAACGCAACAGAACGGATCGGCAAATGAAGTTGGCAACAACAAGTTGACCGTCTGTGGGCAACCAGGTTGTCAACGAGGTTGGCAACCGAGTTGGTCGTCTATGGCCCGCTTTAGTAGGCATGTCATTAGTTGATATTTTGACGTTTGTGAATATTTTTGTCATCATATTTAGTGAATGTCATTGCTGCTTTCTTTGTGTAGTCTTATAGAAATAATGCAAAGGAAAATCAATTTATCCAAGAATATCATAGAAAATGCAGCCAAAGCTGCGAATAATTGCCGGAGAAGTCCAGAGTCGTATACGATGAGGATTATGGAGTATTTAATCAATGAAAGTTGCTTCATTTCTTCTCGTACAATGAGCAGGCGTTATGATCCATAATGCCCGCTAATAACGCCCTAGGGCATGATGAGTGTATTTATAGCAACCGTATCTAAGGTAAAATCAACAGATAATATACAAGTGAAAAATAAACACCTACACATGTATCAAATGTTGCCAGTTTACCCTTATATGGGTGCATCAGGACAACAGTGGTTCAAATCCAAAATTTTGATTTTCTGTTTTATTCTCGATTCAGTACCCCCAATACGGTTCCTTTTCAGAACAACAAAGATCCAAGTCCACTCCTCAATAATTGCCTTTAAAATGCCACTAGATTGGTATTGCTGTGAATTAAAAATGAAAATGTTCAGAGAAAAGGTGACTCAAGTCCTATTTTTCCTGTCAGGACACGTATTGCTTCAATTAGTGGATGTGACTATGTGACTAAAAATTCAGTTAATTAACTGAAGATTCAAGTCATCAAATTCAAACGTGGACAAGCATTTTCTTCATTATTTAGAGAGATTGTCTCAAATGTTATGGACTTTTAGAGATTTTCTTAATGAAGAAGTGCGTTATAAAGAAATTCACTTCTTTAGCAGCGGTAAATCGTGAGCCTCTGTACATGCAACGACGAGCCATAACTTTAGTAAAGAAGAACGAAAAATAATAGCTTCTACCTTTTCTACCACCTATTTCTCATCAATTTCATAAAAATCTTCCTGTTAAAATTAATACAAGAACTATCTTCCAAGATGGTCAGGATTAGAGTAGGTAATCAGTTGTTGAGTGATGAAGAGTTCAACAACGAATTCCAATTCGACAAGATTAGCTAGTTTTTTTAATATTCATGTTAAAATTGTTTTTTGATATAAACTTTATTTTACCTACTTGTTTCAGTCTAAAAACATCTGTGCAATCCTAATACACACAAATTTGAATTTGCGACTCTACAATTCAAATTTATTTTCTGTAAAATTGTAAAAGAATGTTTTCAGAGCAAGTAAAATAAATAACATAAAATATTTTAGCTAAATTCAGTTTTATTCTTGTGACTTGGATTAAACAATGCACCTTAATATGAATTCGTTCAGTGCAACACTGATCTAAGTCCATTTTATTTCCTAATTGATTGATTAGTTAGGTGTTTTTGTATTTATCATCCATGAAGTATAAGAGAAATAAAATTTAATATATCACTAAAAAGAATCTAATGAATCCAATTTGAAATAAATAACAAGAAATTACCTATAAACACAAACGCAAATATCTTAATCAATCAAAACTTTGTAAAATGGACTTGGACCACTGTTGTTCTGATACACCCATATATTCGGCGGTATACTAATAATCTCGAAGTGAAAGGTGCGTATAGTACGTTGCGCAAAGGAACTCCAAAAAGTAATCCTTTTATACAATAGAAGTTTCAATAAAACTAATACCGACTATGTATCCCATTTGCAAGTTTTGAAAATAACGATCACCTTCCCTAATTTTGAAACTAAGAGAGAGGTGAAAAATCTTTATGAATTTCGCTAAAGAGTTCATGAAAAACATAGTTGCATGATGTGCCACATATGGCACAAACTAATGTTTTACACCTCTTTAATACATACGTCAGAGAAATATAACTTTATATGCATGAATTACTATTTCAGGCACATACAAACATATTTCCAAAGAGGCAGTTCCCTCTCTGTAATTATTTTGCAGTTATATGTGCTTTTCAAAATGGTGACGATGAATCAGTTGCTTGTCAGTATTATTGTAGATTGAGTAATAGTTTTGAGTTAATCCACTTAACTTTCTATCTAAGAAAAATTGTTTTTGTATAAAATATACTTCTAGTAACTGCCTCATAGTGGCAAGTACTCGTATTTCTGAATAATTGACATTTTTCATCTAAAAATTACTTTGTGCCATATATGGAACATTATGCAATTCAAGTATATCTGACTTGACAATATTGTGCCACAAATGGAACATCGCGCAGTTCAAGTATATCTGACTTGACCATATCTGCAGATTATGGATTTAGAAGATGTGAAAGAAATATTTTTTCGGTATATTTAATTTTATGCATAAAAAAATGTAGTTATTCATAGTTTTAATCCAAATAAAGTGAAGACAACATACCAGATGAAGATGAAATATTGGCTGTATAAAATATTTTTAGTTCATTTTGCATGCTGTCACTTATTTGGCACAAACCAGTTTTTTTTTTGACAAAGAATATTGTGTTTAATTTTTGTAAATATTTTTCTGATGAAATATATGTCTTCTTCCAACTGAATCATTTTTTTTTATCAATTTTTCAAAAATCATGCATTAAGTGGTTAGAAAATGCGCATTACGATTTCATTCAAGCAGTTCTATAAAGAGCTCTTCTATAAATTTTGACAAACCTACTAATGAAGCATTCAAATATCATAGTTTGAAGAATAACTTTAGCTCTCGAAGTAAAACACTGTCCATTCTTGTTCAATTATATCATTTATCCAGAACTAAAAGATCTTGATTCTTTTCGAAAACAGATCAAGGTGTTCTTTCTTCCATGATGAAAATAGAATGAAAAATATTTTGAAACCGAATGCAAATGATATTTTCAACTCTCAAGAATAAAAAAAAATATGAGAGCAATTTTGAACTTTTCATTACAGTATGTACTAGATTAATACAGACAAATATGCCTGGATTGATTGGAAATCATATCAACGGATCTGGAATATTGTGTGATTCACTAAATTAATAATTGGATGTGGCTGAAATTGGACCTGTCAACGCTGAAATGTGAAGTGTTGGTGGAATAAAAGTGTTAGCGTAATATATCAAACTGATCATTGACACTACGTGAATGTAATTTAAAATTAGTACCCTCTATTTCGCTCTACGGTTATAAAGTTGGAAATAAATGTTTTTTATGACTTCTGTTTCATTGATTCATAGCATGTGTAGGTCATTTATATCGAATGAGATTCATACGAAAGTCTTAGTGTGAAGAAAATATTTGGTTTTTTAAATTTAATTTTAAAAAATTCTTGAAAAAAAAATCTAATATATACAATTCTCGTGTCACGGTGTTAGAAGTGAAACTCCTCCGAAATGGCTCAATCGATTCTCATGAAATTTTGTGTGCATATTGGGTAGGTCTGAGAATCGGCTAACATCTATTTTTCATCCCCCTTAATGTTAAGGGTGGTCCACCCCTCAATTTTTATTTTTCAGACACAATTTTCTGTCCAATTTTTTTTATGATCCAACATTAAAAAATACATACAACCCTAAATTTTCACCCCTCTACGATCAACCCCTATTTTTTATTTTTTAAACTCCTCCTAAATGGCTCATGAAAATAGTGTAATTAATACCACTAACACTGTTTTACCTTTTTTCGTCGAAGAAACATTGAATTTAGACCACAAACACTCTATAGAAATTAATAATATTAAACAAATACCAATCAATAATATTATAGCTAACATAGAAAAAGGTATTTCAAATTTATGTCCTGAAAATCAAAATTCCATTAGGCAAAAAATAGCACAAACTATAAAAACTTACCACAATAAATGCAAAAATGAAAAACAAACATTGCATAATACACAAACTTTCAAAAACTTATATCAAACCAAACAATTCATCAAATCTAATCCACAACTGACAATAACTAAATCAAACAAAGGAAACAAAACAGTTATACTAGAAACTAATACATATTTACAAACAAAAAATTACTGCAATGCTTAGTGATTCATCTACATATAAAAAAATTAAAAAAGATTTAACTAAGACTCTGCAAAATGAAAGTAACAAATTGTTTAAAACATGGCAACAAAAAAATTTCATTTCTCCACAAACATCAAAAGAATTAATTCGACACAACAGCCTTTCACCTAAATTTCATACATAAAACATCAGAAGATTTTATTGATGATATTCTCAAAAAATTCAACGACTTTAATAGAAAATTGCAATTTACTCTAGAAAAAGAAACAAACAACACATTAAATTTTCTTGATATTACTCTCATACATAAAAACAATGAAATTATCACAAAATGGCATAGAAAATAAATTTTTTTACAAAGAACATTGAACTACAACAGTACACATCATTTGTCACAAAAAAACAGTTTAATTATCGGATATATAGACAAAGCACTTGAACTTACTTCACCTACACACAGACATGAAACATTACAAGATGTCCATGAATTGCTCATAAAAAACGATTACCCAATAAAACTTATACAGAAAATCACTAAAAATAGAATTCATAAACTTTACAACACATTAGAAACGTCAAAAAAAAGAAAATATTAACAAAAACTATATTCCTCTTCCATATATTCCTCATTTAAGTAATAAAATATCACATATTTTAAATCCACACGATATTAAAGTAGCCCACACTGCACAAAATCAAATAAAACAAATATATTCTAAATTAAAAAGTAAAACACCTCTTCTGCAAAAATCTCATGTTGTTTATAGTATACCCTGTAATAATTGTAATAAATCATATATAGGACAAACTTTTCAAAATTTAGAAGAAAGATTAAAAGCACACAAATATACCAAAACACAAACCACAGCACTAATAAAACATAAAAACAATGAGAATCATAGTTTCAACTTTAATAGCACAAAAATTTTAGAAATAGAAAAAGATCAAAAACGCAGAGAAATTTTAGAAATGTTACATATTCAAAAAAATTTAAATAAAGTCGTAAATGATAGAACAGATATAAAACATTTAAGTTCAATATACGCAGATTTAATTCTTTAATTTTTCTAAGAAACAACATAAATCAAAACAAAATAATTCAACAAACAAACTCTAACCATAACAACTCATCTTCTTAGACAAAATCTAAACATCTAGAATTTTCAATTTTTCTAAAAAGAAAGTATACTTTAGCATGTGATCTCCAAAATTACAAGTAATGTCTTTTTAAAGACAATAATCAAATATTTTAAACCTATTTTGTACATTACGTGGGTGAAGGTTTCTGTGGTTCCCTTCCAATCTAAAATCAACAGACCTGTCTGTTGATATTGGACTAAATAGCACGTAATTAATAACTGAAGACGGCCACAGCCGTAATAAGAAATTTTTGAAAAACAGATAAATAGCACCCTATTCTTTCAATTTTCAAAATCAAAATAATTTGAACCTATTTCGAAAATTACGAGGGTAAAGGTTTCTGTGGTTTCCCTTACCATCTAGTAATGACAGATTTGAATGTTAATATTGGACTGAATAGCACGTAATAAATAACAGAGAACGGCCACAGCCGAAAAATTTTGATGAAACATCTTTTTTAACTATTCAAATTTTTTCAAAATGTCGTGGCGAAACGTCAACTTTTCAATAAAATCAAGTTTTTTAAGATTCACTAAGCTTGTTATTGCTAATAATTATCAAAAAGTTATATATATATATATATATATATATATATATATATATATATATATATATATATATATATATATATATTATAATTTCTGAATGAACACATGAGCAGCATATAAAATTCGATCCACCTGAAAATAACACATTCCAAATATGTCAAAAATTTGTTTTCATTGATTTCTCGCTTGAATAGTATTTTCCTCTCAAATAAACAATTTTGATCATAGTAAATTTTAACAATACTCACATGAAGATCGGTTATTTCCGATTTGAAAATATACGGTAAAGTTGGGCTAGTTGGACGCCTTTTTTTGAAAGGGTGAAAAGCGCACTAAATCACATATGAGAATAGCGAATTAAGTGTAGATTTTGAACATAAGTAAGCAAAAATATATGAGATAAGACAAAAAATATTTTTTTTGACAACTGAGAAATTATTATAGAAAAAGGCTTAGCGAGCCATCTCTCCCACCACAGGCGGGTAGTATGACGCACTAAAAAAGTAATAAGATATTCATGCGGATGGAGAACGGAAAATAAATTTATATTCAAAATGTAATTGACATAAAATAAGTATTCAACTCAAAAACTACTAATTTTATTTGCGTTCTCCACAACTACGACACTTATTCAAAAAACTCGTGCAGATTTCATGTAACCATTCACGACAAATTCTTATTGGCAACACAAAGTAAATTTTTCGAAATGCTTATTTGTCGCTACACACGAATTTTGAATCAATAAATGTTTTTAAAATAAAACCACAAATGAATATAATCTGAAGGATAAGTTTAACCTTATATATATCTGATGTAATTAGGCTTTGATATAATAGTGTTTTATTTCACAACCAATTCATGTATAATATACTCAATTTCATATATTTGAAACTATCAAACATCTTCATGTTAGGAAACATTATTCTCTAGACGGAATTCTGCATCTTCGATCTAAACAGAGAAGTATGCTAATTCACACCGAATCAAGTGAGCTCCACTGTAGAGATCTAATATGATCGAAACAGCTGTATGTAGATCGTGAATCGGGTTGGTATTTTCTATAATTCACTGTTGCATTGTGAATACAGAGTCGCGTCGAGAAATACATATTATAACCAGCTTCCTTAGAGGATTGTTAGATAATTTAAAAATATTGATGAATTTTCCGTGTTCAATTTATGTGCATTAATTCAAGTTGAAACGAAATCTTCTAATTTGATAACAGAAAACTAATATAACTAGAACACACGGTACCTCGTCGATTTTATTCACTTAATGAATATATTCTCACATAAAATAATGAGTTATGGAATCTACGTAGAAGTGGATATTTGTCGAAATAATTATACCGACAGAGGACATATTTTACATGAACTTCAAAGTACTATTCAGAATTCAATTGAAATATATTCCTGCAGCAGCTCAATAAAGTCAAATATTTCAAATATCAGATATCAAAATAAGGCTCAGGGTTTTTAGTATTGATCCTCTTTGTGGAGTTCTCTTCAGTGAATTATTTTTAATGGAAAAGCAATTGGTTCTCGTCGAAACTGAATAATGAAAAGAACGTTCATTTTGTTTGATCACTCGCTTGAATGGTATTCGGCGCTTGAATAAGTAAATATTTTTGTATCATCTGATGGCAATGAATTTTGACAACATTTTTAGATCGAATTAGCACATTTTCCTAATTGAAAATATATGTGAAAAAGAGAATGAATTGAATACCTAAAATGTACCTATTGGGTAGAACTGTATTTTTGTTCCGGTTCTTTCCCTTGTGAGAATCCACCGGATGTTTCCAATTTCAAAAATTGAAAATGTTATATTTGGAAGCTTGTTACCAAAAACCTCTAAATGATTTTTTATTTTTCCCCATTCTAGATTATATGCAGTAAGTAGTTTTTCAGTTTTTACAATTTCCATATGTTGGCACAACAAAGCTCAATTATCTGCAAAATGGCGAATGCGCTTATAAAAAGTATGAAATTATGAGAGTAGCTCAACCTCGCCATTTTATATTCCATCCTTATTTCTTTGATATCGCATAAAAATTCTATCTATTCTATCTATTATCTACTGGGCTTATAATGTGAATATCATTTCTAAGAATTAATATGATTTAGAAATATTCCTGAATGTCTGACATGGAAGTACGTAGTTATGACAGAGAATGCTTCTTTATGTTACCAGTGTGTAATATTGAAAATAAGCCACAGAGAGATAATTTATTGTAATATTTTTGTAGTAATTTCAGAAACATCTGAGCAGTATCCACATGAGATTTCATCTAACGGCTGCAATTAATACTTTCCAAATATATCAAAAGTGCTTTTGATATATTTCAAATTAACACATTTTTCTTATTGAAAATATCCTTAAAAAAATGTTTTGAATGTTTGACATGTATGGGGAAAACGATGTCCTGCTTTAGATTTTCTGCGCTACCAGACCTACGGGTTTCTGCCGCCTCTTCTTCAAACATTCGCTAAGGAGGGGAAATACAAAGAAACTCTTTGTGAAGGTAGTTTTCATTTTACTCTGAATTAAGTGGAGTAAAATCAATGGTATAAATTAAAATAATGATCGAATCAATATAAATAGATATCCTGCAAGTTTGGTGATTTCTGAGGGTTGTAGTCCCTCAACAACTTCAAATAATCTTTGAATTTGCCATGGCTAGCAGAGATACACTGACAGGCAAGCGTAAGTTTCGCTCATCTAGCATCACCTATACGAGACAGAAGAACTGGACTGTAGACGTGTATTGTAGTCTATAACATTTTAACGAAATTTTCTGACAAAAAAATTTGCGGATTAATTTTGCTTCCCTTTGCATGATGCGCCCCTGGGCTGAGACCTATTGGTGAATCCAGCTCTGGGGAAAACTATGTATATAAATTCATACATTTCGTTGTGAGATCCCACCAAATACCACATTTCAAACATTGTGATCTTTAAAGACTTGCTACAAAATTTCGCATTATTTTCTATAATGCTCGATTAAAAAGTACAATATAATCTAGCATAACAATGCTATTTTATCAATGATAGAATTTTGTGATTTTCGCTCATTGGTTCAATGAGCACGGCAAATTAATAATATGTGTAAAATGGTGGATGCGCAGGTTTACCTTAGTTTCCTGACATCAGGTGAAAGGACTATAATTTACATTCGATTCGGCATGTATGTAACTACAGATGATGTAAATATCTTCTCGAAGAATCAACAATTCTTTATTTTCTATCGTCAGGAGTTGTAAAATGTACACAATATGCATCTGTCAGATATATATATATATATATATATATATATATATATATATATATATATATATATATATATATATATATATATATATTATATATATATATAAATATTATATATATATATATATAATATATATTATATATATATATATATATATATATATATATTATATATCTATAATATATATATATATATATATATATATATATATATATATATAATATATATATATATATATATATATATATATATATATATATATATATATACCTATATATATATATATATATATATATATATATATATATATAGAGAATTTCTACAAAAATTTAAAATTAACAAGATTAGGTAGATCTTGAGTCGGGATGACTTGACATTTATTGCGTTTTGAATGCAGATTTCCTTGAAATATTGTTCGATAATTTCAAATTATTGAAGAATTTTCTTTGTTCATTCATATGAAACTTAGTTTTTTATTCAAGTATTGAATTAATTTGTCTCTGAAACAAAACAAGCTACCTGCCTTTTCTAGATCGCCTTTCAAAATACATATCAATACATATACAAATGAGTATGATATTGTAACACTTACATTACGGTTAGTAATATGTAACGCATACATCAATTTTAGGTTTAGCTGCCCATTCGCCTAGTTTCTAGAGTGTAACGTGCGATAATGAACTAAGTTCTAAAAACTTAAGGAAAAATGAAGGACACCCTACTGCGTAGCACTAGGAATGATAAAACCCCTCGGCGCATGTGCATGTCGTCAATATGTTTCGAATGTACCTATTATATAAATTAAATAACAATGAAAGTCCATTTTACGAATGAAATGAAGGAAAATTGCAAGAAATGTATTAATAAGTCGATATTACGAATAAAGTCAGTGAAAATTTAGCAAAAAAATTCATTGATTGACTGTCGAATTTGAATATCCTATCCCGGCTCATTTTGCTACAAATTATGAATCAAATTGATAAGATATTTCTATGGATGGGAAGCAGACACAGACGCAGAATCAAGCTTAAGCTATCAACGTCGCTTGGTTACCGTGGCACACAGAGCACTTCGACGAATGTTTTGTAGGACTTCGTACATATCGACCTTGGCGCATGCGTATGCCGTGATGCCTATCTAAAAAACGCTATAATTTTTTATTCTTCGTTGGGAAAAAATTGGGAACAAAACCGGACCAGATCTCAACTTTTTTTCTTGGTACTTTAGCTTCGCCTCGGGGTAAAAACGCTATATTTTTTTATTCTTCGTTGGGAAAAATTAGGAATTAGAATACTCTAATGAAATCATATGTGTTTTATCGATATCCATTGGAATTTTTGAAATCGGACCAGATCCCAACTTTTTGTCGTGAGACTATAACCGCTTTAGCTTCGCCTCGGGGTAATAAACTCTGAGTTTTTGCCGCTTAATATCTGGTTTTGTCTACGTATCAACAACATAAAAACCATTTTATTGTATTAGTTTTAATTTTCGAGTGGCAGTTCACTCAAATAATTCACAAATGAATAGGATATTGTTATGGTTTCATTACGTTTTATTATCTTTAGGACTTGGCGCCGCCAGCCAGTAGGACAGGAGGGGGGGGGCAAGACATGGGCGCATCTTCCTGGTTAAGCGCCGATGGCAAAAATTTTCTCTTTTAAATTAATTTCTATTGCTAGTTTTAATCTGTTTTTTGTATAAGTCTGTTAATACCTAAAAAATAATTAAATTATAATTATTGCTTTTTGTTTAAACAATACTGAACGTGTAAATGTTCCTGCTGGTAAGCTTGGTACTATCTTATAGCGAAATCCATTATATGAAGACGAGTACTATCGAAGTGGAATTTTCGTTCCATATCCAGAAGCTCTACTTCAGTATCTAGAGGATCGATTTTCAGAAAAAATTTCGAAAGGATACAACTTATATGAACTTCACCCAAAAACCATGCAGAGCATGACGTTGAAATTTTTTTTTAGAGGTTGCAGCCGCTATTCAAGACATCTACGGTGATCTTTTGGATAACTTTATGTCAGATGTACAAATCTGGTATGAGATGTGGGAGTTGTCTGAACTACTCTAGAAATCGACAAAATTAAAATATATCGACCTGTTTAACTTTTCATTGGGCCTCTGTAACGGAAGCAATCAAAATTGATTTAATTCTTGCAGCCACAACCTGTACCGTTGAAAGGTCCTTCAGCACATTAAGAAGAGTCAAGACATGGCTGAGGTCGACTATGAAGCATGACTTTCTGAACTTCGCCCCTGAAGGATGCAGTTATTGTTCAAAGAATAAGTTACTTGAAAAATATGATTATATTTTGAGTTTGTTCTCTAGTTGTGTATTTGTATTGACAAGATGTTTCAATATTTTATTTTTTCTGAAAAATGAATGTTAACTTGTTTTTTTCAATCCAGGGGGAGCAAATGCCCGATTTGCCCCCCCATCCTTGCCGGCGTCCATGCTTGCTATCCATTTGCGCAGCGTCTGGAGTGTAATGTAAAACATGAGGAATAAACCTTGATTCTCATCTGATTGTTTATTTCCTTTAAATAACACGAAAACGTCGTGAACTTATCCACGAACCCTTCTATTATATTAGTTTTAATTCTCGATTGGCAGTTTACCTAGTTCCTCAAATAATTGAATCATGCATGAATCCATCAGCAATTTCTCAAATTAACAATTAAGAACAAGTTTCGCATTTAGATGCAAATACATCCCGTTCTCCTCGTCCTCAGCCTGACAAATCACACGCAGGCCGGAGGAATTATTTCCGGCTACTAGTCTATAACTAATCGAAACCTTTGCCCCGTGTAGTCCTGCGAATTAGTTCGAAATTTCCATCTACTCATCCTTCATTCGAACCCGCAAAAGCATGTCTAGAGCGGCCTCGGCTGCTTCGTGAAATTTTAAACGTCTACGTGTACCGACGCTCGTCCAATTTCGAATGATCAGCGGACTCCTAGTTGAAAATTATTCAGTCTAAATTCGTGTTACAATTCGCCGAATTCGAAAACCGACGCAGGATTTCCTCCAGCTCGACAAACACAATTGTAATTATAGTTTATGTGTTCGATTTCGTTCGGATCTGTGCGGATGCTGAAATGAGAAATTGGATAACACGAGCAGGTTTGGATGGCGGAGTTGCTTTTCTTCGGCAATTTGCCCTTAATTTGGATGATGAATTCGTTTAGGATTTGGATTCTGGGTAACTTATTCTGATGATTGTGTATACGTTCGTGTATACAAGTCTTGTAGATGTGTTTATTAATTTATTAAATAAATAATTGAAGTTTATCGAATGTTCGCTGATCACTTGGTGGAATATTTCATCAATAAAATTGATGCGTTGAATTGAAACACTTTGCGCGATAAAAATATTATAAATTCATTTTTGTATTTGACCGCGATAGACAGACGTTGTCTTGCCACAAATCTCGCTAGTGAAATACATTTCTTGAAATAAAATCATTTTTCAGTATAATTTAAATGCCTGGAATAAATTAACGTACAATGAACTTTCGCATGTTTTAAAGCGTAAGTCAAACGTCACAGATTATGTATACAGCTAGTGTTACGAATTGCTTATTATTTAATGAATGCGCAATCTGGAAAAAAATAATTAAAATATGATTAACGAAACTAAATTTGATTTTACTACGTTTATTATCACAAAATATTTTGAAAAATATAACACTGCGATTGCAATTTCGGTCACTAGACCATCATCGGGCAGATTGAGTTAAGAACTGAATACAAAATAATTATAGATTTGCGCTTACTTTTATAATTATTTTGTATTCAGTTCTAAACTGAATCTGCCCGATGATGGTCTAGTGACCGAAATTGCAATCGCAGTGTTATATTTTTCAAAATATTTTGTGATAATAAACGTAGTAAAATCAAATTTAGTTTTGTTCATCATGTAGAATTATCACGTAGTAACGACGGATTCCATCAACTATTTAATTAAAATATATTGAGAGTCGCTAGTAGGTAGAAATTTGGGGTTTTCAGTTAAGCCTTTTAGGAGGAGAATTACTTATAAACGCACACTAGAATTTTTCATATACGTATATATATATATATATATATATATATATATATATATAATTATATATATATATATATATATATAAATATATATATATATATATATAATAAAAATATATAGAGAATCAAGATTCATAATACCCTTGAAAATTGAATAAAATCTCGATACATATATATCGAGTATAAATCATATATTTTATTTGTAATCGAAATATTTTATTTTTATAAAAAATTTTTTTTATATGGACTTCAGTTAGTCAGTGAACTTATTTGCATAAACTTGGCCAAAAAATACTCGTGACAACTATATAACGATTGATATTTTATCGAATATAATTGAGTATGTTTAATGTGTCATTTTTACACGACCTGTTCACTGAAAATCTTAATTTATTGAAATTCTGATCTGAGCAATATTTTCAAAACAAATTTCATATATATATATATATATATATATATATATATATATATTTAATATATATTAATATATATATATATATATATATATATATATATATATATATATATATATATATATATATATATATATATATATATATATGATCTAGCTTCTTTAGTTCTGGAGTGATACAGGAAAATTCGAAATTCTTCTATTGCCTATATCTTTTTATTTTAGAAATTTTCACTTTGCTATTGCAAATTTTTGTAGGCTATCCAAATATCTGAATAAAAATTATATAAAGGGTATCGTACAAATTAGGCCACCCTCAACTTTTAATTTTCTAATACGGACTTGTATTTTTTATTGCATTTTTTCGAATGTCAAGAGTCATGTTTCATATTGTCGTAGTATTTTCATCTCAATTACAGAGTGTTTTGGAAATATTGAACTATTACCAGAAAAATTTCAGAATTTGTTTAAAATTTCAGCTTTAATTTAAAAAAAATATAATCGAATGAGGTATTACTTCAATTATTTCAAAACACCTTATGATTTAGATAAAAATAGAACGCCAATATAAAACATGACTCTTGTCATTTGGAAAAATGCAATGAAAAATACAGGTCCGTATTTGAAAATGAAAAGTTGAGGGTGGCCCAATGTGTATGATACCCTGTATATACATGTCATTCAGATATTTCGAAAGGATATAAAAAGTACTATGGAAAAGTGGCAAAATTAAAAAAAAACTTCGTAAAATGAGAAGATATAGGCAAAAGAAGAATTTCGAAATGTTTGATTTTTCCTCTATAACTCCACAACTAAAGAAGCTAGGTCAGATATTTTTTATTCATATGAATAACCTCTGGAATAGGTACGCTACTTTGTCCCCAGTCAACCGACCCTCTATCTCTCATAGTTTCCGAAATCCCCATGCATATATATATATATATATATATATATATATATATATATATATATATATATATATATATATATATATATATATATATATATATATATATATATATATATATATATATATATATATATAGGGTGTTTCCTAATGGAATGTCAATATTTATGGGGGTGATTTTTGGGCCCATTTTGAGAAAAAAACTTCATATGAACATATTTCCTAAACGTCTTACCTTTTGAGAAACAGGGTGGTAAAGTTTTAAAAAAAAAATCATTTATTATTATTAATATCTACAGTCAGTGACACGCCACTGATTTCTCTTTAAATAAAAATAAATTGAAATATTGATTCTAATTTGTGCAAATTTTATCTATTGAATTTTTTTAGTACGACGCACGGGTTTCATCTAAAGAAATAAAATCTATATATATATCTATATATATATATATATATATATTATATATATATATATATATATAATATATATATATATATATATATATATATACATATATATATACATATATACATATATATATATATATATATATATATATACATATATATATATATATATATATATCTATATATATATATATATATATATCATATATTATATATCATACACAGACTTTTTTTCTTGTCGAAGGACCTTTTTGAATAGTTAGTATTTGTAATCAAATTACAAATTATATATTGGGGAGATGCTCACTAAAATTTATGGACTTACCAATCTAAGGCATGGTTCGCCGAATGTTAAGAATATTCCGAAGTTTTAGGAATAGCAGACGTTTGATCAAAGTAAAAAATATAAGAATCCAGTAGAAATTTTTTTTTATCAAAAATGATTTGAAATTTATCTGAGTTTTTCATGTAGTTTTTCATATAGCAAATAATTTTTAACTGTTCTGATTAGTATTGGGATGAACAATTCCCTCTTGCTATTCGAATTCAGCAAGTAATTTCACATGATACCAGAAATTCCGTATGCTTTCCTTGCTCGTATAACATCGTTATGTTATCAGGTTTTGACAAAATAAACGGAATATGTGGACAAACGTTTCCGGGAACGAATACAGAACTGGAAAAGCTGAGTAAGCCCAATTCAATTCCCGCTTTTACCCTCTTATATTTGCACAGATCTAATTGAAACCACTTAACTTTAAACATAAATATGTTGGACTTTTGAATTGCACGTTGTCGTACGTTCTGACCCTTGAAAACGACCGTAATGATTATGCATACAAAGAATTAATCCAAGTCATTTTTCACTTTGGTGTTTGGTCTTCTTGGAGAGCTATTGCATAAATTGAACTTATGTGGAATATTAACTTCTGAATTCTTTTTGCAGTAATAACCGCGTCCTACAATTTTTCATATTTTTCTTGAACAAATAGTTTCCATCACTAGCAAGTCACTAATCTACCGCATATACTTTGATATAGACGTTAGTTAGAGCTTACACAATATATGTAACCGCCCAGAGTCATTCGTTACCATATTCTCACACAGCAAAAGATTGCAAGTAAAAATGCTAAATGATAATAATGATTGCCATTTTACTCCATATCATGGGTAAAATGGAAGCATACGGTAGGTAATATGGCAACATGCTATTCTCTTAGGAAATAAACTATTATACGAAATTTTAGAGAAACTTTCTTTCTTACAACATAACATATAGCTATCATTATATTTTATGTCTTCAGAGCTATAGAGGTACTTAGTACTTGATCTGGAACACAATCTGCACAATATATATTTGATGGAGTACATATCTCGTGAACCCAATGATTACATTTCACACATTGCAGCCAATCACATTTTGGATATTTTTGATCAAAATACTATCCACGGGATTGTCCACAATATTCTGATTCATTAGAAAAAAATGATGAGGCATAATACCCCATATTGCATCTTGTGACAAATAAAATGAAAGCACATATTTATTATGCCTATAACAGAGTGTTCAGCCAAAGAAAAGTAAGGTTATGAATCAATCTTCCGCATACTCCTATTAAAATTAACGAAATCTACTTAGAACTTCCTTCACGACTATATATAACTCAACATTAGAAAATATTTTACACGGTGGTTACCTTTATATTGACGTTATTCCCTAACAAACTGATATATTGGATTTGTGAATGATTCACTCCTGTTTCACATCTGGCACTAATATGGCTGAAGGGATATTATTACCAAATGTTGATTTGGAACTAAAATATCAAAGTGCGGCGTATAACCCAGCGCGGCATATTCACCCAATTTACTCTATGTGAATCTAATCTATTCAGTTCTAATCAATAATTTAGGACTTGCTGTATCAAATCATGAAGAATATACAAGTTCATCATGGCCAATTAAATCTACTACATAAATTGAAAAAGGAAAATTCTTCAATAATTAAAAAAAATATCAAACAACTTTCTAAGGGAGCTGGTTATATGTATTTTACTATGTACCTACGCACTCTCGTGAGTTTTTAAAAACGCTATGTTAGCGTGATTTGGAACCACATACGACACAATTGCAGAGTAGACATTTCATGTTAGGAAGTTATGTATTCTCCCAACGATATTCTGCATTTTCGATCTAAGCGGTGAATTGTTGGTTTACAATATCCTTGGTGGACGGCGCTCTGGGTTGTTATCTAGATAGTAGCACGGTCACGATTTGTATTGGGGAACAATTAGAAATTTGTTAATTCACTCCGAACCAAAGAAGCTTCACTGATGAGATCTAATAAGATCGAAACAGCTGTATGTGGATTTTGAGTCGGGGGGACTTGAAGATTTCTATAATTTGCTGTTGGATTGTGAATGTAGAATTCTCATTGAGGAGTACATATGACCAACTCCTTTGGAAAGTTGTTGATTAATTTTTTGAATTATTGAAGAATATTCCTTGTTTACTTTATCTATTGCTGTATGTCTATTCGAACAAATAAGATAAATTCAGGTGTGTTTTGAAAGTGTGTCAATTGAAGCACCTCAGTCGATTCAATACATTCGTTAAATCCCACGATTCAATACATTCGTTGAATCCCACGACATTCACTGCGTAAGGCATTAATGAATACCACCATTAACTTTTGCTGTGGTTGCATGTATTTATTTATATGAGTTCTATCTGACTTAGGTATAACTCACCATCAGTAACTTTGATACTCTTAATTCAATGAATGTTTTATATTGAATATAAATGAGAGATAATTTAAATTTTGTCGCTAAATATTTAATTTTTTCTTTCAATAATACTGTTTTTTAATAGTGTTGTTTATGAGTAGGTATATTTTTATTATTGAAATTATGAAGATTTCGAAGCGATAGAGGGAATGTGTTCTTTGTGAATTTTTTACAGGCCGAATGATATCCTGCAATTTTTTTTTATAAATTACAATTTTTGGCGTTAATAATGAAAAAACCTGTTTGTTATTTATATAGACGTCATTACCTGATCGAAGCTTGTGTTAGAAGGTGGCGTTTGATATTTGACGAAACATTTATGATATACCTATATTAGATCTTCGGAAAGTCACGATTTTGGCAAAAATATTTTCAGGTAACAGGATAAACTAACAGGTTTCTGGACAAAGAATGTTTGTTACTAATTTATTAACAATGCCGACGTTTCAATGCCAACTTGCATCATTTTCAAGGCTGAAATGAACAACTTAAATCACAAAACAATACATGGATTGGCAAATGTAACAATTCTTACCTAGTTAATCAATTTTGAAAAACATATAGTTTGAAATGCATGGTTTGCATAAACATACAATTATTAACAATATCAATGAAATTAAAATCTGATATTAATGCTACACAATATGGGGACAAGCCACGTGGCGACATCAATCCTATGATAACTTCCATAAAAATGCGCAGGTATGTATACAGATGTCCCTTTTCGGTCAACAATTATGATCGAAAATCTGATACCGTGAACAAAGCATTCTGCAGTCCTGCATCTGTCAAAATTAATAATCATATCCAGTAACAGACTACTATAAAGGGCACAACCAAAAACTGGTAACAAACCATCAACAAATCACAACAAGATAAAATGATATGGGTTTCAAAAACGGTCACGAAAAATTGAGATTAAGGATATTATTATAATTATATACGAGACAAATTGTCTACATCTTCTCTGAAGTTAACAGTCTTGTTCTGCTTAATATGTATCATTTCACTAATGTTTCGCTTGTGTATACATTACCTGCGCATTTTTTGGAAGTTTTCATTGGATTTATGTCGCCACGCCGCTTGTTAACATATTGGGAAGAATAGATTTTAATTTCGTTGATATTGTTAATAATTGTGTGTTTATGCAAACCATGTATTTCAAACTATATGGTTTTTAAAATTGATTAACTAGGTGAGAACTGTTATATTTGCCAATCCATGTATTGTTTTGTGATTTAAATTGTTCATTTCAGCCTTGAAGAAGATGCAAGTTGGCATCTTCAGCATTGTTAATAACGTCAGCATTGTTAATAAATTAGTAACAAACATTCCTTGTCTAGAAACCTGTTAGTTTATCCTGATATTATAATAATGGACGTTACCACAATAAACAATTTTTAGGTAATTGTCCGGGAGATATTTAGTTCCCAAATGATTTTTCTCTGACGAAACAGTAATTTTCTGGTACAGTCCGGGAAATACGTAATTCCTGGTCTAGACCGAGCAGAATTACATACATCGTTGTTCTCATTGTCACTAATAACCAATTAGTAATATGCAAATATCATAATGCCGAACATAACCATAGCAACAGAATAACGACTCACTAAATTGCCATTAAAATAGTGGACATTTTGCTTTTCGAAAGTTTTACATGGTCTTTAGTCGTGATTATTGCAATAAATAATGGAAAGGTGCAGTGAAAGTTAATTTCAAAATGTTGAAATTTCTAAAGCAACAACTGCTGCTACAGCACAATTTTTACTTGAAACATTCAAGGTTTGGAACATTTATAATTTGTAAGAAATTGGTGAATAAAAAAACATGCAAAACTATTACAGAAGACGTAGATTGGATTTATCTGGCATAAAAACTGTAAAATCCTCTTGGTTGTGGAGCATTTACTATATGACGAACAATATCATTTTATGAAGAATAATGTAACCACTGATTATAAAGCAAATAAATCAATTTTTCCACAATGAGAAGACTATCAAATTTATTAAGAAAGCAGATAATGTAACCTACCTAATTCTGAAGATAATTTTAACTATAAATCACAATTGTAGGCAAAAAGTAAACTTATTTAACTACTGCTTTATCTTTATTTTCTGAGTCCTGCCATCTCAACTACTAGTAAAAAAACTGTATTTTCCCGACTTGTTACGAAAACAATCAAATCAGGACTCAAACATTTCTCTAGTTTCTATATCGTTTAACAAAAAAATATTGTAAATTCTTGAAATATAATTTGAAGTTTGTAACAGTAGTCCGTTATAATTTTGAGATCAAAATTTTTGAAATCGTAAATTCGAGTAAAAATTCAAATTCTTAGTGGCATGATTTTGTACAAAACAGTCTATCACTTTCAAAAATATATTGTTCATCATTGCAGGTTCAGAAGATATGTTGAAAACATTGTTATCTAACGATATTAATAAATTGTGGGAACGCATATATTTCTTCATTATAAATTTCCGATAGTGTTGAGCGACAATCCCCCATAAATTTATATACGTTTTTCCTTCCCATGAATCTTTAATGTTTCCTATAGGATGGTGAAACTTTAGTGAGATAATGCATTTTTAATAGTCCGAGATAAAATGCCTGGAATACTGCAACCATAAATCGATACTTACAGCGCTTTTGCTCATCCAATTTTATATAATAGAACATATATAATACGTTATGTTATCTCTAACGTGAGTCAATTGTTCACTTATAAACTCCCCGGTATTCTATAGAATATTATAGAACAATCGGACTCATTGCAATGAAAATAATTCAAACTTTGATATCACCAGTGATGGAAAGTTTCGTATTAAAACTTCTCGCTGAATAACGAGAATTGAATGCACTGACCGGTAAGCTTTTGGGAAACGTTGAAGTCGCATCCTATGTAGGAATTATTAGACCGCAAAAGCGTATTTTAAACCGGAAATTAGAAAACTGCAAAACATGGGCATTTGCAGGTCATACAAATCGTAATTATGAATAAGTTGAATAGTCAGCGAACTAATAATAGTTATTTATGTACCAAGTGCGTTATATAGATCCTAATGCTCATCGGGCGTTAGGATCTATATCCTATCTAGTAACGCACGTGGTGCATACAAGATTTTATTTTTCACGAAAAAATTATTTTTTCCGCGAAAATGACGACTTTTTCAACCTAAGTTCTCAATGTTTGAGTTTGATTTCACAGACGTCCTATTGTTTTTACTTTTTCGTAATCCCATACTGTTATTTTGATTTAACGGTATTCAGATGACAATTGAAAAGTCAGTGTTAACGGCCGCCGGCTGTTAAGAAATCACTTGTTCAAATATTTATATCAAAACATCATTCTGCTTACAATAACAACATTGAAATCTTGGTCCACAACGAGTTGGGAGAATAAAACTCTGATTTTCATTTCGCATAGGCTAATAATACCTACATCTTCATTAACCACCTTTACATTCTTGCTTTTACGCCAAATTTCAAAATTTTCATATTCTTTTTGATATCGCTCTTGAGTTATTTTTGGCAGTTAATCAACACTCGCTGCACTGCACATGATTCTCCCAATATTTCTAAAGGAATTTGATTTTGTTCCTCAATTTCATCAATTTCATCCATGGTCGTCGTTAAAGCGAACTTGAGAACACAAAAAACTGACGTTGTTTATAAAACTGTCAAACTGTTCCATGACAACAGAGTGCACGACGTTAGGTTTCCTCTTTAGAATTGCGAGGTACGGGGTTTTTTTCTTTCTTCGGAATCAAAATATAATCTTTCAACGGGATTACGAAAAATTTTTAACGACACACGGCCGATACGCGAATAACGGATTCGGTTAGTTATACAATAGGGAGTTTTTGAGTTTCTATTTGAAGTCAACGTAATTATCGTAAACCGCTATGTTGAGTTTGCGCAGAACGGAAAACGTTATTAACGGGTTGAAGATCCAAAAAGAGTTTTTGAATTCAAATTTATTGCGAACGTCAAATAAGTATAACCTCTCTTGTGTTCTTGTATTATTTTTTTGTCGGGTGATTTTTCCAATTTTCATTCACCTATTATTAGCGTTCTTTGGGTAAATTATCATGGAAGATGTAATAGACTATATAGCGATCAGGTGCGGGGGTGTGGATCATAATTTAATGAGAGGTATAATCTTACATAACATCTTTGAATAGGAACAAGAACGTGAAAATATTGATGGAAACATACCCGGATTCGATTTGTATAATATTGAGGTTGAAGAGGTGTCTGGATATAAAGCAACTCGTAAATGCAATAGTTTGTAGTAATAATTGTGATTAATTTGGGCAAATATATTTCTTAGGCATCGAAGGCTTATGTATTTTACTGTTCTCATTGAAAATAATTTTCCTGTTATAAGGGTAATGTGCTGACCAAATATCTGGGTTTTGAAATGGATTATTACTTAGAACCACTCTAAGAAGTAACAGATCCTTCATATCTGTAAATCGTAGTCTTTTTTTAACTATCGTGGCAAGTGAACAGAAACCGTTGAAAAAATATCAAAATTATACACAAATAAACAAACCAAAATAGCACTGTGACATAACCAATAAAAATACCGAAACTGTCAATCTCAAAACATCAGATCGCAGACTCGATTGATGGTTGCCACATAGTAAGAAATAACATTTTTTGCGAATTTTTAATACAAAGGAAGAAGTTTGGAACGAATTAGCACGATAGTATATATGATATTAGTCACTTATCATAGTTTAAATAGTCTATTTTTTTTAGTTTGTAACAATTTAACACAAGCGCGTTTAAACTTGTCAACACCGCGAATATAACGGACGTTTATTAAGCGAACGTTAAGGTCCCGTTGATAACGTAGTACGTTATCGGTTAATAACCGTCTCGGTAATTTCAAAGATTCTGCGCATGCTCAGAATAACCGAAAACGTAATTTACGTGTAAATTTAGGGTCTCAAAAACTCCCTAATATCCAACCTCATCCGTTATTTGCTACATATCGGCCTTGTTACGTTAATAACTATTTTGTCCGGCCGTGAGCGTACAAAAAAGTACACTTTTTTGTACTCTCACGGCAATAACGTCGGGCAGCGTACGGTTGGGTACCGAATCCGACATAATGTAATCTGTAAGAAAAATTTCATATATTTTAATAAAACAAGTCATTTCTTAATACTCGGGTACTTACTAAAAACGCACAGTCCTATAATGCGTAGATAAATGACTTTAAATGGTTCTGAGAATTATTTTTTTGAATTGTCAAATTTGTGTTGCCTTGACAGCTACAAAAGCAGTAAGCAAAGCAATCTTGTTTAACTTTTCTTCACATCTAATCCTTTTTAAAAATATCATCTTAATTCTATCGTTTTAACACCGTTTGGGAATAAAATCGCATGTTTTATTCGGAGAAAAACACTTTTTGTCGGCTGAAGGCAGTGAGTCCGCCACAAAAAATATCACTTTTACTCCTAATAAAACAATACTAATATTATAATGAAAAATTGATTTAAAAATCGGTTCATTGCTCCTATTCTTTCCATTTCCCCTCTCATAGTAGCCATGTCATTTGTTGATATTTTGACGTTTGTTGAATATTTTTATTATTAGTATATTTAGTGAATGTCATTACTGCTTTCTTTGTGTAGTCTTGTAGGAATAATAAAAATGAAAATGAATTTACCCAAGAATATCATAGAAAATGCAGCCAAATCTGCGAATAATTCATTGCCGGAAAAATCCAGAGTCGCATACGACAAGGATTATGAAGTATTTAATCAATGGAAGTTGCTTCATTTCTCCTCGTACCATGAGCAGGCGTTATGATCCATAATGCCCGCTCATAACGCCCTAGGGCATGATGAGTGTATTTATAGCAACCGTATCTAAGGTAAAATCAACAAATAATATACAAGTGAAAAATAAATTACTATATATCTTTGTCAATTGATTCGAATGAGAAAAATGTCAGTTTTCGGTTACTGAATAGTAACACAAGAATAGTAAACACATCTCGGAAGCGCTTTCTTTGAGAAATTTCTTGGACTAAACCAGGAAGCATTACATGGTTTTCTTCATTTTGCTTAGTAATCGAATATAGACCAAGCAATAGACATTTTTAAGTGACAAAAAGATTAGTTGGATACCGCTTTACACGATAGACAGCCCATACTTATATTCTACCATGTCTTAGACACGCAACTATATATTTAAAAACTAAAAAAATTGTGTGTGTAAACTCCAGTCGTACGTCAGTTTTTTTATATCTTTCAATATTTTACTAAGCTTAATAATTTTGTTTATTGTTCACAAATATGAGTATCACTAGATATAAATACCTATACCTACATGCATCAACTGCTGCCGGTATACCCTAATATATGCGGCATAAACTCCTAAAATATTTTCATATTTAATATAGACTACAGGCCCATGTCAAAAAATGGATGGGTCATATGAACCACCAGGTGACGTATATAGGACGATATAAGAGCATAAAATAATAAGATTCAGCACTATGCCGTCACTTGTAAGCTGTCCAACTGAGTGCTGATGAGAATTCAAAAGTGCAGGTAGAGTGAGTACATTTTGGTCATATATTTTTGTACGGCATTTTTACCATCGATAGATCCATGAAAAATAATGAGAGATCGCGCAGTGCCGTAAAAAAATGGTGCGCCACAAAGTCGGTAAATTGTTTTGATTTGCTGAAAAGTTCCAGAGTAAATTTGGTCATTTCATTCTGTCGGCATCAGTTTCATACTGTTTCAATACAGCTTCTAATCCATTATTCCGTAACGCCGTACAAAAATCATGCGACAAAGGAAAAAAAATCGAGGGTTGCAACCCCCTCTCTTTCCGTGGTCGGAACAAAATCACTCGAGCTACACTCTCGTGATTTTGTCAGAACAGCTCTCGTTAAATTGTCAATGAAAGTAAGTATTCGAAAACAACCACAAAAAATATCCTGCTAAATCTGAGCTCGCGTGTTATTTGGTACGACAATTCTATGAATTATTGTTAATGCCAAATCAGTGATAGGATTGAAAGTAACATTAAATTTTTCGAAATACATGGTTTGCAACATTTTCGCGGTTGTGTTCCACATTGTTTTCACCACATATTCTTTATAATCTTTTCCATTCTGTTTCTTCATATTAAAGCCCCAGTCCATCAATATTCCTGCCACATTTTTCACTGACTGTTCGGTTTCCAAATTGAAGTTCCGTTGTTTACAAAATTCGGTAAATTGATTCCAAATGGAAGAATGACTTTTTTTTGTATTTTCAGGAGTTGATTTTTCGATCTCCCTTATTATTTCTGCCTCGCAAATATTTCCAAATCTCAACATATTTACTGGAATATTAGGTATTTGTTGTAAAATTCTGTTTTCGACATTTACAATTGTCAAACTGATGCAACGCTTGCTAAACGAATAATTGCTAGCGTTGGTAAGGTAACGTAATTTATCCGATATTTTTATCCACTTGCATTTCTGTTCCTTCCTATTTATTCGATAGCAAACTAGGATTTTCGTTCTCTCAAATGGGAATTATTATACATGAGTGGAATTGTCCTTAAAATTTCTTTATTTTTCGCCAACCAATGTTGACTGTTCCTACTTGTCGCCGGTTTACATTTTGAGCGGTAAACTTGAAAAGAAAATAGGAAACATTTGTAAACAAATCCGTGTTGCTATCGCAGTAGAAATGTATCGAGAACGGTACTAGTAAACATTCGTGTCGCAGATTTTCAGTGTGCAGTGAAGTACGAAAACGAATAAAATATATAGCTACGGTTCCAACGGAGGAAAATTGAGGAACATTTGTGTTGCTATTGCTTCTTTCCGTAAATGTTTCAAAATGTTCCTAAATATTCCTTAAAATTTCTTTATGCTTCGGCAACTTTCTACCTATGGCAACAAAGAGAAACATTTAGCAACAAAATGTTCCTTCGGTGGAACCGTAGCTTAACATTTCATTTCTGAAATTCAAACATTTGAATCTTGCATCAATTTGAATTTTTTTATATTCAATTATTAACCATATCCAGAGAAACACCAATAATATTTTTCATAGAAAAAAATTTGGCTTTAGGAAGACTAATTTAAAATACTTAAGAACTTGTTGAACAACATTCCTCCAACATGTGTGCGGGGCTTCATTGTTGTAACCGCGCTAATATCCATGGACCGTATTTCATCCAGAATCCGTAACATTTATCTGTACACACATCGCAGTTTGTTGTGGTACATAAATTATTATTGTTATACAAAGTGTCGAATTTATCGATTATGGCTCACCTCTCCGAACAAATATTCCATTAATTCCGGACCAATGAGGTTTTCCACGCGTGATATGTAACCAAATTCGACAATGTGATGTTAATACGGCTGAAAGACTATATTTGCAGCCTCGAAATAAGTAGCCAGCGATGCAGAATATAGTGTGGCGATTAGGGTTGACTGCCTATATTCCATTAGCAGAGGTGGCGTTGTATGGTCAAATTCCAGATATAGACCTTCTTTGCTTCTCCTTTATTCCAGTTTTCTAATAATAAAAACAAACAACAATAAAATAATTTTTTGTTGGGACTGAACGAACGAACGAATTGATGAAATTGCTAATGGATTTAAATATGGGAAGTAGGCTTTGCAACCTACATTTACAGTAATAGAGTTAATAATATAACTCATGTATGAATAAGCCAATAGAAGCATATAGAATATAACGAATAAAAAATTAATATTTTTTATTCGTTATATAATCGTAACGAATACCACTCGAGCAATCGAAAATAATCGATTATACTGACCTCGTCACTAGACGTATTTTCTTAAAACACCACTCGAGCTGCGCTCTCATGGTGTTTCGCAAAACTCGTGGCTCGGAAGTATAATCGATTATTTTCGATGCTCTTGTGATATTATAACTGATTATATGAGTAAGATACTCAATAAATAGTGGTATGCCTTATCCCGCATAAGGGCTTCTAGTCCGGGGAAGTAAGTATATAGAGAGGAAAAATTAAAAAGTAGGGGTCATAATTTTTTTAAGTAAGTACACTGACCCCTCATCGCTTTCCTAAATTTCTGACCAAATCCTGTGAAAGCTCGAAACACAGCTTGCAAGCACATTTGAAAGCACTAAAATTCGATGATTTTTTTCTGATGTACTCGCACAAAAAAATCGTAGAGATCAAATTCACAGTAAATTTTATGCCCTACACGATGACGTAAGTCGACTTTTGAAATGAAAATTTTTTCGACTCAAAATTTTCCAAAAAATGAAAATTGTTTCGAAAGGTCGTGTTTTAACCGGCAACCATACTGAAAATAACCATATCGAGATCAAAACATAGGAAAACATAGATGGTGTGGTATAAAAAAATTTACGTATTTTCAGATTTGGAAAATTCAAAATGGCGGCCGCAAAAATCGAATATATATGCTTTTTTTTCAATCACGCTTCCTCTTGAAAACATTAACGATATCAAAACGCAGTTGGTTGCAATCGATAGGGGAAAAGTTGAAGTTTTAGGCATAAAATAAAATTTTATAAATTTTTTTACATAACTTTTTTTAAAAATTTATTAAAAAAAATTTTGTTTGTTGAGTTTTTCCTCATTTTTGCATTGAAAAATAAAGTCAATCATTATACTCATACTCGAAATGTATTTGCCGTTAAAAAACGCGTAATTCAAAAAAAAATTGTTTGAATACAATAATCAGAAGCCGAGATATAGAAGCTCAAAGTTCGCTTCGTACTGTGACCATACTATTAAAAATTTTCAAATCCTGATTGTTGCACTAGATTGTTGCACCTGCGTACTGATTAAATACAGATTTTAAATAAAGTTGTGTCACTGACTGCATAGAAAATAAATTAGTAATCTTGCCGCGCTCGACCACATATGAGCATTTTGATGCAGCCAGTGACCCAACGTTTTTTTAAATCTGTATTTAATCACCACACAGGTGAAACAATCTAATGCAACAATAAGAATTTGAAAATTTTTAATAGTATGGTCACAGTACGAAGCGAACTTTGAGCTTCTATATCTCGGCTTCTGATTATTGTATTTAAACAATTTTTTTTTGAAATACGCGTTTTTTAACGGCAAATACATTTCGAGTAGGAGTATAATGATTGACTTTATTTTTTAATGCAAAAATGAGGAAAAACTCAACAAACAAAATTTTTTTTTAATAAATTTTTAAAAGAAGTTATGTAAAAAAATTTATAAAATTTTTTTTTATTTCATGCCTAAAGCTACAACTTTTCCCCTATCGATTGCAATCAACCGCGTTTCGATATCGTTAATGTTTTCAAGAGGAAGCGTGATTGAAAAAAAAGCATATATATTCGATTTTTGCGGCCGCCATTTTGAATTTTCCAAATCTGAAAATACGTAAATTTTTTATAGCACACCATCTATGTTTCCCTATGTTTTGATCTCGATATGGTTATTTTCAGTATGGTTGCCGGTTAAAACACGACCTTTCGAAACAATTTTCATTTTTTGGAAAATTTTGAGTCGAAAAAATTTTCATTTCAAAAGTCGACTTACGTCATCGTGTAGGGCATAACATTTACTGTGAATTTGATCTCTACGATTTTTTTTGTGCGAGTACATCAGAAAAAGTTATAAGCAAAAAATCATCGAATTTTAGTGCTTTCAAATGTGCTTGCAAGCTGTGTTTCGAGCTTTCAAGGGATTTGGTCAGAAATTTAGGAAAGCGACGAGGGGTCAGTGCACTTAATTAAAAAAAATTATGACCCCTACTTTTTTCATTTTTCTCGTTGATAGATTTTCTGATCTTACTTCCCCGGACTATTCTATGCCATTCGAATCCTTAGTAACTGTTTATTAATAGTATATTATTCAACGAGCACAAAATGATTGCTATTTTTCACGAGGGTGAAGTTTGCGACACAAGCTGCAAGCGAGTGTCGCAATTCACCCGAGTGAAAAATTGTAATTTTGTGCGAGTAGAATACTATACTTTGTCCACGACTTCCTCGAAAAAAATTAGTAATAATCTGCATTTTCAACAATAAAAATAGTTATCAAAAGCGTTGACATAACATTTTCTGTGTTCAATGAAAACTACATACTCACGTAAACGTCAACTATTTCACTTGACATCGATTCCATTCCTTTCTTTCACTCTGATAAAAATGAAATAGATAATTTAGTAGAGTAAATATTCAATAAGTTGGGCATTATATTAAATATTAGTTTAATAATTTGCCTAAAAGTTATATTAGTTACATAAAACCTAAAAATCTAATAACAGTACTATCCTAACAATGTGAATGATTGTCTCAAGTTTGGACATACGTTTTGAGTGTGACGTCATGCAGTGTATGATAAACCATTATACACACTAGTGAATAATAGGTATAATTATACTTCAGGAAGCACACGTATAATGAATGATTTATAGTACAGTCGTGGACAAAACAATTTTTATTGCCACATGTCATACAATATTATTCTCTGGGAAAACTCCACTAATAGTTTCAGAATTTTTTTTATCTCATAAAAAAATTATTCGTTTTATATATATATATATATATATATATATATATATATATATATAGGTATATATATATATATATGAAAAACTTGGTTCACGGAATGAACCGCGTAAAAGATTTTAAATATCTCGACGTTTCGGCTCCTTTTGCGAAGCCCTCTTCAGGAGAATTAGAAGGGAAATAATTCAGACTCGTGGCCTCAATCTGCCTACTCCACGAATCGAATTTAGGAGGAATCGGAAACAATACGATTGCGTGGTCTCAACCTGCCTACTCCACTAACCGTATTGCTTCCTGTCAACTCTGAAGTCTCAATCTGCCTACTCTTCAGAGTCAACTGTTGTTGAATGAGTATATGCACGGGCTGTAGGTAAGGTTTCGCCGTCAGCTGGATACTTACAACCGGAACAAAGGACAGCCATTTTCAATATAAGCTCAACATGGTTTGATAAATAACATATATGAATTTCAGAAGTCGTAAAATACTTCTTCGAATTTTGAAGGTGTCTGCCGTGAGTTTACAACCTCTAAAATCGGCAGCCATTGTTATTTTTTAGTTCTAGTGGAGGTATATGATGACATATTAAAATGGAAGCCGCCGTGAAATACTTTAAATTTTTATCTAATTTTCATACGAACACTTATTTATTCCATACATATTATTGCTGAGAAAAGGAGTGATTTGGGGGCTCTGGGATTTTGAACTATCACTTTAATGATTTCAGTAAGTAAATAATATAAACCACGTTCATTTCTGTGTATAATTCAAACTTCGACTAGGTTCGTACCCAAGTTTCAAACTTCGCCTTATCCGCATTTTGATGGGATTAATTTCCCATCGGTGGCCAGCGCAGCGCCTCTTCAAGTGTGAATAAGCATCTAGAAGACAATATGCACTAGATATGCGCATTCATTTACACTATACGCTGAGCCCCAAGTTATATTTGCACTAATAGAAGTTCAAGTCTTGATAGTGCCACCAACTCCTCCACCTTGCACGAACTCTCGAATTGGGATTACTTTATTAAGTCGATTATTTTAGAAACTTCATGCCCTTATTTTGGAGTGATTCAGTTTATCCGTCAGTTGGAGAATCTGTTGAAAACTTCGAACAATAAGAAATTACAGTGCGCGTAATTGTCTATGAAAATGAATGCAAACAAGGCAAGTGCGCCAGACATATTTACTCCACTATTTTAAAAATGTTATATCCTGAAAGATAAAACTTTTTCATGCCTTTTATGCTCATTTCTTTAGATGGTCATAATTAAACTCTTTCACTTGCACATTATCATAGAATTAAAACCACTGAATAGAACGAGAAAACATGAAATGGGATTTGGAATAAAAAGTTCGGGCTATCATTTAAAAAAAAACAAATACATCTTCTCAAATTTAAAAATTATTCATTTCATATTATAAATTATCTGATCACACTACTATTTCTTGAATTATTCTCCAAGCATAGCCGATTCATAATTCAACCATTGTTTTTTAATTAATAAAAAATGTGTTTTCTTATGGCGAGGTCATTGTGTTAATACAATATATTTTAACAGTATCTGAAAACGATCGGAAACAATGAATTAACAAAACAACTCGATAAAAGAGTATTAAGTATAAAGTTTTGATGTACACGGAAAATTAGTGTATATTATCTGTATACCTTGTATGACGAGAAAATTGTGCTCCTGACAGTGGCCTAAAAAAAGGGTGACATGACGGGACAGCCGCTATCCGGAAGGGGTCCCTGACTCAGCAGGGCCAAGAGAACAGGAGGTTTCTTACATTTATTATTGAAACATTTAGCATACACAGATTAAACGAAAAAGATTTGAAATTTCCTTGCATTTGTTGGAAAAAAATCCACCCAGTCAGTTTTAAACGTATCCTGTAAGTAATCAAATCCTCGCCAATTTTAAACGCAGCGGTTTAGCTAAAAAAAAAGTGAGGTTTTCTAATTAGTTAATATGTTTGCCGCAAGACTTCTGTTATGATGCGGGCTATGAGGATCCTCGCATTTCTTTTCGACGTGGTCTCTAAAGCACCTTAATCTAAAGCCACCGATATTTCAAATGCCTCGAAGCGCTTTCAAGTCTGCCTGTGAGACCTTGAAAATTACCGGAATTTATTTGGAAATTCAAAGACGTAAGTCAACTGTTGTTGACTCTGAAGAGTAGGCAGATTGAGACTTCAGAGTTGACAGGAAGCAATACGGTTAGTGGAGTAGGCAGGTTGAGACCACGCAATCGTATTGTTTCCGATTCCTCCTAAATTCGATTCGTGGAGTAGGCAGATTGAGTCCACGAGTCTGAATTATTTCCCTTCTAATTCTCCTGAAGATGGCTTCGCAAAAGGAGCCGAAACGTCGAGATTTTTCAAATCTTTTACGCGGTTCATTCCGTGAACCAAGTTTTTCAAATACTTCCGACCGCGGAAATCTTTCTGAACATATATATATATATATATATATATATATATATATATATATATATATATATATATATATATATATATATATATATATATATTTATTTTGAACTGTTTTCTATTCATGAAGGTGAATATCGGTTCATTTAAAACTCATAGTACGGTTCATAATTATCCAACGAGAAATAGCGATTTATTGACTATCCCTAGCCACAAAACTGCTAAATTTCAACTGTGCCATATATATCATGGAATTAAATTATACAATCATTCTCCGGAAAATTTTCAACATCTAAACCTAATTTCACTGAAAAGATGTCTTAAAGCTGTATTACTATCCAAAGGTTATTATGGCGTGGATGAGTTTATGCTGTATAATGCACTGGCATGATTTTATACTTAATACCTTGTTCTTAATTTGCTCTTTTATTTATTGCTTTTGGAGATAAATGTTCCATTTTATGGTTTTTATTTTACTTATTGTGTGCTATTGTAATTTTGTTTGAAATTGACTTACATTTGTCAAATATCTTAAATTGTTCATAAATTATTATTATTATTAATAATGAAGTCTGTTTCTCTTACATTGCGGATTGGTGAAAATGTAGCTGCAGCCGACTTTTATTTACTAATAATAGTGTTATTTATCATTATCATAGAAACTTTATTTCTGAAAAAATACCACCCAACTCAATGAAGTAAGAATCAGATAAAACTACAAGACATCTGTCTTTTCACGCTGAACTAAATATTTTACATTATATGGTTGTAATATTGGTCAGTAATTTCTGTGTTTAGAGTAGGTACCTATATATTATCGCCAGCTGTTACTAAGATTTCTATAGAGCACACATATACCAAAGCCACAAACTTTTTTATTTGGTTCTTGAAATTTTCTCTAAAATAAAATATATTTATTGAATAAATAATTGAATCCTTGAGAATGTTAATAAATTCTGTAAAACTTAGGTAAATAAATAGTTTTTCGGCCCATTTTTCCTCCTAAATCTAAAAATTATTTTCTTCACATTTATGTAATATATATATATATATATATATATATATATATATATGTATATATATATATATATATATATATATATTATATATATATATATATATATATATATATATATATATATATATATATATATAATATATATATCCATTTGAATTTAAAAAATCTGTCTAGAAAATAATATCCGAAGAAGTTGATGATATTTATTGATATACAAATCAATGTAAATTATTTTATATTCCAATCTTATTTGATATTCAGTCTGATCATAATAGAAACAGAAAAAAAAACATTATACAAGAAAAATTTTTACCTACATATATTCATATTTTAATCTATCCAAGGACTATGAGATGAATTCGATATGAATGTTTAATTCTGATTGCACAATGAAACGTGAGTTTTATTTGGAAGCGAACAACTTGTGATGTTTCGCCAAAAAAATTCTGTGCTTCCGTGTTTAAAATTTGACTTTGATATAGAGGTTCATTTCTAGTTTATTTACCGAACGTACCCCATACCAACTCATAACTGACGTTAGTATATGGTAAAATAAACAATTCATGTTCAATTTTGGAATAAGGGAAGTTGGATGCGTTTTACTAACGTAGCAAATAGAAGAGAAAAAAGTTAATGAACATTTTATGTCGGACCGAAATAATTCCGCGATATTTACTTATTTTTCCTCCATTTTTCGATTATTGGATATGTTGAATATTGAAGAAATATTCATCTGATATTTTGTGAATAATACTCTTTACTTGTAATAAGAAATATTTTAATTATTACGCGTATGAACATGTTTTGATTTGATGAATTATTTTTAATCATGACAATAGGACATTGTCCTCTGCACTTATTTAAATAAATGATAATAATAATATGTAAAAATATTGACATAACAATTCTTAGCAGGTGTTCACTTTGAAAACATGATTATTAAAAAAGTGCGATTAGCAGAGTTAGACCTAGGACCAATATAGTTTTTCGTTTCATGACTTTTTATGATGCTTGACACCAAAAACTCAATTTCATATATATATATATATATATATATATATATATATATATATATATATATATATATATATATATATATATTTGTATGTATGTATATAAGAGCTTATGTATTTTGAAGTTGTTTACACGATAAAGGGCGCAATTTTGAAGCCATAGGGTTGAAAGTTTGTAAATATGTAGTTTCGTAGATTTTTTGGATGGAACTATTTTTGGTTCGAATTGATTGGGGGATTAACCCCCTGGGGGGGAAATAAATCTTGTTTACTCGATAAAGGGAGCAAACGGATTGAAAGTTTGTGAGTAAGTCATTTCTTATGACACATTGGATGGGATTAGTTTTAGTACGAATTGTTTGGGGGGTTGACCACCCAGGGAGGAAATAAATATTGTTTACACGATAGAATGCGCAATTTTGGGACCATAGAGTTGAAACCTTGTAGTTAGGTAGTTTCGTATGAATTCGTTGGGGAGTTGATCTCTCGGGAAGGAAATAAATATTGTTTATAACATAGAGGGCGCATTTTTTTTTGGATTTGGAACGAAAGTCATAATTGAATGATAGATTTTGTAATTCGGATACGGATACCTACTTTTCTAATGCAGCTCGCTGCAATAGATTTTTTTATTTTACTTTATTATTCAAGAATGTTTTCATATCATCGTCCTTCAATTATTATTGAAAAACCAAATTATTGAGGCAAGGAATAACCTGCATCTTTTAGAAGTCCGTGTTAATTCCAATTTAACATGGCACTAACTTGTCTCCACTGACACAAGCCAGTTGAAAAAAAGTTTACTTATATTTTTAGTGCTAACAATCTGTACACAACTAAGCAGCTTTTATTGCTCCATAAACCATAAGTTCGTCCACCATTGGAACGCTACCCTCACGCTTGGAGTTCTGCTCCTATGTACCCCTTGCACTTACTTAAATTAAATCTAAAACGAGCAGTGGGTCTATCATCGACTGTCCACCTTCAGTTACTCGAACATCGAAGAAAGATTCTGACTTATGAATCTTTCACACATATTATCACAGCAATTTTCCGGCCCCGTTGCCTCCATTATTCTCCGCCAGGGGCACACAGTTCGAGGCCATGAATCAGATACAGCACAACCAACTGGATTTTTGAGATGGTGATCCTCCAAAATTTCATCAAAATGACATTGCACCTTTCCCGGACGTGTTTAAGTAAACTCAGGGTTTATAGACTATTTTTTTGGTACCCCTACTATTTGCTTACGTCTTTGAATTTCCAAATAAATTCCGGTAATTTTCAAGGTCTCACAGGCAGATTTGAAAGCGCTTCGAGGCATTTGAAATATCGGTGGCTTTAGATTGAGGTGCTTTAGAGACCACGTCGAAAAGAAATGCGAGGATCCTCATAGCCCGCATCATAACAGAAGTCTTGCGGCAAACATATTAACTAATTAGAAAACCTCACTTTTTTTTTAGCTAAACCGCTGCGTTTAAAATTGGCGAGGATTTGATTACTTACAGGATACGTTTAAAACTGACTGGGTGGATTTTTTTCCAACAAATGCAAGGAAATTTCAAATCTTTTTCGTTTAATCTGTGTATGCTAAATGTTTCAATAATAAATGTAAGAAACCTCCTGTTCTCTTGGCCCTGCTGAGTCAGGGACCCCTTCCGGATAGCGGCTGTCCCGTCATGTCACCCTTTTTTTAGGCCACTGTCAGGAGCACAATTTTCTCGTCATACAAGGTATACAGATAATATACACTAATTTTCCGTGTACATCAAAACTTTATACTTAATACTCTTTTATCGAGTTGTTTTGTTAATTTATTGTTTCCGATCGTTTTCAGATACTGTTAAAATATATTGTATTAACACAATGACCTCGCCATAAGAAAACACATTTTTTATTAATTAAAAAACAATGGTTGAATTATGAATCGGCTATACTTGGAGAATAATTCAAGAAATAGTAGTGTGATCAGATAATTTATAATATGAAATGAATAATTTTTAAATTTGAGAAGATGTATTTGTTTTTTTTTAAATGATAGCCCGAACTTTTTATTCCAAATCCCATTTCATGTTTTCTCGTTCTATTCAGTGGTTTTAATTCTATGATAATGTGCAAGTGAAAGAGTTTAATTATGACCATCTAAAGAAATGAGCATAAAAGGCATGAAAAAGTTTTATCTCTCAGGATATAACATTTTTAAAATAGTGGAGTAAATATGTCTGGCGCACTTGCCTTGTTTGCATTCATTTTCATAGACAATTACGCGCACTGTAATTTCTTATTGTTCGAAGTTTTCAACAGATTCTCCAACTGACGGATAAACGGAATCACTCCAAAATAAGGGCATGAAGTTTCTAAAATAATCGACTTAATAAAGTAATCCCAATTCGAGAGTTCGTGCAAGGTGGAGGAGTTGGTGGCACTATCAAGACTTGAACTTCTATTAGTGCAAATATAACTTGGGGCTCAGCGTATAGTGTAAATGAATGCGCATATCTAGTGCATATTGTCTTCTAGATGCTTATTCACACTTGAAGAGGCGCTACGCTGGCCACCGATGGGAAATTAATCCCATCAAAATGCGGATAAGGCGAAGTTTGAAACTTGGGTACGAACCTAGTCGGAGTTTGAATTATACACAGAAATGAACGTGGTTTATATTATTTACTTACTGAAATCATTAAAGTGATAGTTCAAAATCCCAGAGCCCCCAAATCACTCCTTTTCTCAGCAATAATATGTATGGAATAAATAAGTGTTCGTATGAAAATTAGATAAAAATTTAAAGTATTTCACGGCGGCTTCCATTTTAATATGTCATCATATACCTCCACTAGAACTAAAAAATAACAATGGCTGCCGATTTTAGAGGTTGTAAACTCACGGCAGACACCTTCAAAATTCGAAGAAGTATTTTACGACTTCTGAAATTCATATATGTTATTTATCAAACCATGTTGAGCTTATATTGAAAATGGCTGTCCTTTGTTCCGGTTGTAAGTATCCAGCTGACGGCGAAACCTTACCTACAGCCCGTGCATATACTCATTCATAGTTCTAAGTTTTACATTTGTAGAATCTATATAACATTGAAATTACTTGAGAAGATGTGAAAGATTTTATAATGATACAAATAAACAAACACATGTATTACTATAAATGCGCATAATAAGGAAAATAGGTCTTTTATAAGGCGCTACAGCAAATATGAAAATAGGTATTATGGAAATATAGTAAGTAACTATTCAAAGTTTAATTGAAAGTATTGATTTATTCATACCAGAATGTCAATTTAATTTTTGAAATGATTAATGGAAGTTCAAATCTAGAGTTATATACAGTCATACAGTTCAGTAGGTAGAATTACATCTTTGTATTTGAGATCATGATATTTTCGTAAGTCTAAAATACCTCAACACCTTTTCAAACTTGATTCAGAATATAAAAGAACTTTTTCATTTTTTTCCAAGGCACAAATCTCACACCTTAAATCAGTAGCCATAATGATAAAATAACGGAAAAAATTAGTAATCAATAAATGAAATGAGAACTTCTAATCACAATATTCTGTCTCAATAATTTCAATATTTTTTAATTTGATTGATGGTGACAGGTGGGTTATTAATCTAGATTGATGTAACAGGTACCTATAATATTGTAGCGAGTACCCCCTCCATCGTTTATAACGTCTATGGTAGATCGTCGCTTACCATAATAATTTTATATTTGCTAAAGCGCCTTATAATAGTCCCATTTTCCTTATTAGGCACATTTATAGTAGTATATGCTTTTGTTTATTTGTATAAATATAAGATCTTTTACATCTACTCGAGTAATTTCCATGTTTTATAGATTCTACGAATGTAAAACTTAGAACTATGAATAAGTATATGCATGGGCTGTAGGTAAAGTTTCGCTGTCAGCCGGATACTTATAACCGGATCAAATGACAGCCATTTTCAATATAAGCTCAAAATGGTTTGATAAATAACGAAGTCGTAAAATACTTGAAATTTTTTTTTTTCGAATTTTGAAAAAAGTATGCCGTAAGTTTACAACGTCTTACATCGGCAGCAATTGTTATTTTTCAGTTCTGGTGGAGGTATATGATGATATATTAAAATGGCAGCCGCCGTAAAATACTTTAAAAATTTACCTAGTTTTCATACCTGTCCTACCTGAGGGACCCTAAAGTTACCGCGACCGCGCTTATCTAGTACCCATTGCTTGTTTAGTATGTATAGCAGTCTCGCTGATGGACAAAATTCCATCTGCCGTAAAATATGTGTCGTCAGATTTAAGGTCGACTAATATGGCCGACTCCATTCAGAGGAGTCTATTGCGTTGAACGCGGCGTATCTGTAATAATGCCTGTTTTTTGTAATTTTTATAAAATTATAATGTCAAAAACTTCAAAACCTAAAAGAATAGATCATTTTAGGTCACGTGACTTTGACAGGTCCTCTATGTTCACTTGGTGGGCAGACAAACTTTATTGTGTCATTACTGTCATTTGATACTCGTTATTGATAGATGCATTTGTTTGTTTTTTTGAGTTTTATAGTATTTCAGAGTGAAAATTCAACAAATTCTTGAGTTATGTCTCGTAGTGAATATTATTCAACTCTTACCGATGATGTGAAAGCCCGCTACGACAAGAAATTGGAGATAATAGACAATATAGACCCATATTCATTTAGAGAAGTCAGTTGTCCAAGGATCTGGAAGTAATCCCTTCAGTATCTTTGATGGATTTGGTAAATTATATAATCCTTAGTCATTGCTTCTACACTGGACAGCAGCTTAAAACGTACAAATCTTTATTGGCCTACAAATATTATGAGTCTGGGTATGTCCAAGATGTTTTGGCTCGACAAATGAATGATATTGCCCACATTGTTGTTGGAAAGGTAGGCATAGCAAACAATTTTATTATTTCTAAATGTTATATTTCACTATTATATTTTTTTATCAATAAATTTCTCATTGTTACAGATTAGACTTTCTCAAAAAGCAAGGTTTGGCTAATCCCGTTATCAGATGGTGTTGTTTCCAGTGAACATTGCACATGTATGGCAGGTTTGGGGGAAGTTTGTAGTAATGTGACAGCATTGTTGTTTTGTTTACAAGCTTGTCCAGCTGAAAACGAAAATGAATCTGTTTCCTGCACACAAAGGCTTGCACAGTGGTCTGTACCTTCTGTACGAAATCCATTGACTTGATTAAATAATTTAGTATGTTGTCAAAAATGAATAAATAATTTTACATTTACTGTTTTTAATTTGTCAGCAACATTACATAGGGTTGAAAATAAGCAATATCTGTTTTTAAATAGCTTTATTATCTCCAAGAAAATACAAAGTGATCATAAATTAGAAGTCACCTTACTCTAAACAATTGATTAACTATTTCAATCTTTGGCACGCTTATTGTGATAAATCCTGAAACAAGAATATGTGTTATTTGATCATGAACATAAATAACCACTTACTAATCTGTTTGAATCGTTCATCTGACCTCACTGTACTTCTTTCGTATCGATTCAGGGACTGTACATCTTTTTTTTCACCAACTATATAAGTATCCCATGTTTTGAGTGGGTACCCAATCTGGGTTATTCTTATTCTCTAGTACGGCTGGTTGTCCTAAATATATAAGAGCATTACTTTCATTTAGATTTTAGCATCATTGTTTTGTTGTTCTTTCTGTACCTTTTTTTAGGATATTATTTTGAAAAATCAAGGAACCAAACTCAATTATAATCAAAATACTCACCCAATAGGAAATGTCTTGAACAAATTCTAGCATTTCTCAGCATACTTTCGCTCAGAGGACCCCTTTTTAAAGCCCTAACCCATAAGTCACGTCGTTGTTTTGACAAGGCATTTAAATAGTCTCCACGGTTTTTCAGCGCGGTGGGAATCCTGAAGAATCGAACTTGGTCTCTTTCCGATCTCATTGAACACTTAACAACAAAACATTGGCATTTTAATAATATATTGCAAACTCTGTAACGACTTTTACGCTGTTAGCATAGGCCGAAATGTTTGTCTGCCCACCAAGTGAACATGGCGGATTTGTTTTGACAGTTGTGACGTCATCCTAAAATGATCTATATCTTTTATGACTCTATTGCAGGGATTAGTATGCAGGTCCTCTTTGATGTCTTTCAAAATCGAACTAAATTGCTCACCGGTAAACCTAAAATAGCTTTTAAACTTCTCTTCTTCATCAATAAAATGCTTTTAATCAATATATTAAATGCTCCCTCTTCTTTTCGTTTTAAAAATACATTACTGACAGCTTTTCAGTTTACACAAAAAAAAAACCCGTACCTCGTAATTCTGAAAAAAAATCCCAACGTCGTGCACTCTGTTGTCATGGAACTGTTTGGCAATTTTATAAACAACGTCAGTTTTTTGTGTTCGCAAGTTCGCTGTAACGACGACTATGGATGAAATTGAGGAACAAAATGAAATTCCTTTTGAAATATTGGAAGAATCATATGCAGCGAGTGTTGATTTACTGCCGGCAATAACTCAACAGCGGTATAAAAAAGAATATGAAAATTTTGAAAATTGGCGTAATAGCAAGAATGTAAAGGTGGTTAATGGGGATGTTTTATTAGCCTATGCGAAAGGAAAATCGAAGGTTTATTCTCCCAACTCGCTGTGGACGAAGATTTTCATGTTGAAACTTGCTTTGAGAGTTTATGACAACATTGACATTTCAAGGTTAGTTATTTTAAATCTTGCACCATATTAGAGTATTACCAACAGAAATGTATTTTCAGATTTGGAAAATTATTTTTATTCTTGAGACGAAAGTCTGATGGATACAAGCCAAAGAAATCAAAAATGTTGTCTGAAGAACAAGTAGTTAAGTTTTTGTTGGAGGCAAATGATCATACATGGTTGCTTGAAAAGGTTGTATTAATGTGTGGAATTTTTGGTGCCAGTAGACGTGAAGAACTTGTGAAGCTGAGTGTGGATGATTTTGAAAGCACCAGTACCAAAGTTTTGGTTGTCAAATTACTTTTCGAATAAATAAATAGTTAGTTTTATTATAATTGTTATTGTAACCAGAATGATGTTTTGAAATAAATATTTGAACACGTGATTTCTTAACGGCCGCCGGCCGTTATAAAATTATAACGGCCGGCGGCCGTTAACACTGACTCTTCAATTGTCATCTGAATACCGTTAAATCAAAATAACAGTATGGGATTACGAAAAGGATATTAATATATGATTATATATGATTCCACATCTGATTCATACATTCTAAAATGTAGAGAACATTAGGTTAGGTTTCAACAATACTGTGGTGTCGAAAAACAGTAGCATCTGTAAATATGCATCCGAGACAGAACTAAATTTCACCCAAATGTCTGGGGTTTTTAAAGTTTTTGTCCGGCGTTAGCAATTTAGGTGATGGAAACCCTAGTCTGGGGGGATGTTTGGCCCTTACGATCGGACTGGCTGCTTACAGAAAGTATTAAAATAGTACCCTATGTATCATATATGAAAATCAATACTGAGAATATAAATAAAATTAATAATGTTTTTGGGACCTTCAAAGCGCCTGGCAAAGGATTCCGTCGGCGGGAAGTGCCTGGCAGTAATGATTAGTAATTTTTACAGTATTCGAAGCATATATAAAAATCAGCTCTGAGAATTCATGAAAAGTAAGTTGAGTGTTCGCATATATTTAGCACCAAGTACCTAGAAATTGGCCGTCGGCTCAAACTAGCAGGTATGCAAACACTGAAAGTACATACGAACACTACTTTATACTACACATATTATTGCTGAGAAAATGAGTATTATCTGGGGGCTCTGGGATCTTGGTCTATGAATTTTCGTGAAATATTCTGTATTGCCGAAATATACGAATTGCTTGAGAATGCAATGAAATCATGATGTTGTTTTCTACCTCCAACTTTTTATCATGTTTACAAAGAAAATTGAAGTGCCTTTGAAATGATGTGCTTTGTGACCCCTCGTGTCGTTTAAGATACTTGAAAGGGTTATCGGTCTGTTCAGGGGATTACGCTACATCCTTGAGTTTACTATCAAAAGAAAGCAAAATCGATCTGTCCCAGGTTTTTTTAGAGAAACCAAGCAATTTAAAATATTCCAGGTGGACTGTTTTAAATACGCTACCATGTGTAAACTTTTTCTAAGTTGGTGCTGAGTCTGAATATTTCATTTGAATATCGCCTCGAAATATTCATCTGATATTATTTTCTTTGTTTACACTACCTAGCACTATTAAAACGAGTATTGGTATTAATTTATATTAAGATGATTGAGTAGTTCGTTGAGAAACTTGAAAATAGGTTTGGTACAATCAGCCTTTATAATTTGGTGTAATTATAAAATTATATCAAGACACGATGGAAATTCAATTATATTTTCACTTTTCATATAGTTGATGGAGTTCGTCGTTACTATGTGATAATTCAACATGATGAACAAAAACAGAACTCGAATTTACCACGTTTATTATCACAAAAATACTTTGATAAATATATAACTGCGATTGCCATTTCGGTCAGTAGACTATCTAGGCCAAGCTACAGAGATTTAGAGTGAGCATTTTGTGCAAAAAGTGTTAGAAGAAAACCAGCTCCGCCATTGTTTGTAAAATAGTTCCACATGATATAGTGATATGTTTTTCACTCGACTTTTTTATCTATGTCTTTGTTATTAACAATTTCATGCAGAAAAATTGAAACTATCAGAGTAATCGTGATGGTGTCAATAGACTTATTGTAGAAAATGAAAAGACGAAAAAAATGAGAGGTCACACGACTCGATCAGACCCTTAGTCTAAGGGAAAATTGGAAAAAACCGGACAAAATGCAGTTTTTTCAAAAGTTCACAACTCGGTTATTTTTTGAGTTGTAGCGTAGATCCTCAGGTTAGTATTATTTATCAATATAAACTTTATTTGTGCGAAGAGCAGGAACTATCCGATGCATAGTTTTTGATCTGTGGCCATTTGAATATTTTACTATGCTATTTTCCAGCAGACTTGAATGCGACAGGTATCGTCCGATTTCAATTTACAAAAAAGATTTCGAAAGTAGAATTCTCATAGTTCAAAACGTTAATCCTGGTTTTACTTGAAAACGCTTTATTTTTAACATATTTCTCAGCGTTTTCATGTAAAACCAGGATTAACGTTTTGAACATGAGAATTCTACTTTCGAAATCTTTTTTGTAAATTGAAATCGGACGATACCTGTCGCATTCAGGTCTGCTGGAAAATTGCATAGTAAAATATTCAAATGGCCACAGATCAAAAACTATGCATCGGACAGTTCCTGCTCTTCGCACAAATAAACTTCATATTGATAAATAATACTAACCGGAGGATCTACGCTACAACTCAAAAAGTAACCGAGTTATGAACTTTTGAAAAAACTGCATTTTGGCCGGTTTTTTCCAATTTTCCCTTAGACTAAGGGTCTGATCGAGTCGTCCTACCTCTCATTTTTTTCGTCTTTTCATTTTCTACAATAAGTCTATTGACACCATCACGATTACTCTGATAGTTTCGATTTTATAAGCAAAAAACTAATGCGATTTTTTGCATAAAATTGTTAATAACTAAGACATAAATTATAGAGTCGAGTGAAAAACATATCACTATATCATGTGGAACTATTTTACAAACAATGGCGGAGCTGGTTTTTTTCTAACACTTTTTACATGAAAAAATCTCAGTAGCTTGGCCTAATCATCGGACAGATTGAGTTAAGAAGTAAATACATAATTATAAATTTGTCGCATACGGGTGGGGAAGAATTGTTACAGGTACCTGAATAGACAAGAGCAACATATGGGCGGACAGAAAAAAAAACAGAAAAGGTTTCTAATGTCATACCTAAATGTAATACTAAAATTGCTTTTAAAACTAAGAGAAAACTCTCAAGATTTTTATTCAATGATCACTTCAAAATTAGAAAGTTCAGAAGTTTACCAGTTGATTTGTCCTGTATGTAAAGGAGTGTACATAGGTCAGACTGATCGATCATTCAAAACAAGATTCAAATAATACCAGCAATCTTTTCTGAAAAATAGAACGGATTTAACGTATTCAAATCATTACCGTGACAACCACCACTCGTTTTTACAAATAGATAACTTATATCCAAATTATGCACAAATTACCAAAAAGTTAGTATCATTGGAAGTTTTCAAACTCAATTATAATGCAAAAGGCGATATCTTGCTGAACGACCAGATTGACTCGATATCTTCTCCTATATTTAGTGTATTCAAACAAAAATGATTTTTCTAAGAACATTTTATTGTACCAATTTGGGAAACCCACTTCTTGAAATATAATGCTATTGTATACGTATTTAGGTACCTACCTCTAATAATTCTTCCCCACCCGTAAGCGTCAAATCTATAATTATGTATTTAGTTTTTAACTCAATCTCCCCCATGATGTTTAGTGACCGAAATTGCAATCGCAGTTTTATATTTTTCAAAGTTAATAAAAGAATCAAATTTACGTTTTGTTTTTGTTAATCATATTTTTACCGAATTAGGATACTACATTTCAAAATATTTTTTTAGAGAATCAATAATACAACATAATGGATCATCCATTATCATCAATATTTGACGTAGTTCAATGAAATAATTGATTGATTATACATTCATCGTTAGGGATAAATATCTGTTTAATTTCCGTTCATAAATAAATTCTTCAAGTACTGCATTTAATATATGAATAACTTTATCAACAATTCTAAGCAGGTCTCAGAGATGATTATTCTGTTTTCAAACTAATCGAAATATTTAATTAAATTGTGGAATATTTCAAGGTAGAACATCTCAGAAAAGTAATTGAGTAAACTATATCAATTATTATCCTCAGCAATTAAATTAAAATCAATATTTCATCTTGTCCTTGACCTTTTAGGATTATATATAGCCGTTCTTATTTATTTTGGGACGCCCTTCTGATTGCGGTAGAAACCAATCTACGATTTCCTATTTACCATTGTTAATGGTAGAAAGTTACATAAGTTTACGTCGATGCAATAATTTTAGTTTTATATTAAAATAATGAAATATCGATATATTTATTCATTATCAATTAGTTGACATGTAATAGTTGATGTTTCTGTTATATAATGTAAAACCTAAATATACATATTGAAACATTTTTTGAAAAACAAACTGTGTGTGTCAGCTCCGATGCACGATTAGACTTTACTCCAGTCGTGCGTCAATTTTTCTGTATCTTTCAATATTTTACTAATTTCAATCACTTAGTAATTTTGTTTATTGTGCACAAATATAAGTATATTAAAACAATGGTTAATAATAACAATTTACACATTTATTAAAAGAAATAACGCGTGACGCACGTTTCGGTGAAACTTCAACTTCTTCAGATGCTAATGGCAAACTAACTATGTTTCTCTGTTGTATCCAAAACAAGAAATAAATAGATGACAAATTGTGTAGAAGGGGTAAATAGAAAGATGGTTACAAATAATTATTATTAGAATAGGAAAAACCAATTCTGAACTGCTGGTCAGGTAGTTCGGTAATTTCGAAAAGATTGAGAAGGGGGCTTGAAGTATGATTGATTTGGCTATTCAATAGGAGACCGGAATGCTTGTATTTATTTATCTGTAATGATTCTAAAAAATCAAGTTTAATTCCCTTACTTTCAGCATTTAATATTTTAAATTCAAAATTGAATGTGTGATTTTCTTGGATTAAATGGTTTGCTTAATGTGAATCCGACTTTTGATTAAAAATGCTACGTTTGTGTTCTGAAATTCTAGTTTGAAAACTTCTGAAAGTTCTACCAATGTAAAACTTATCACAATCGCCACAATTAATTTTATAAACTCCTGATTTATTATCTTTATGAACTTTGGATTTATTATTTTTTATATGATTTCCTAAATTATTACCGGTACGATAAGCAATGTTAATGTTGTGCTTAGATAAGAGAGATTTAAGTTTTTTACTTGAATTTCCGATGAAAGTGAGGCTGTTGTATTTGATATTATTTTTAGTAAGGGGGCACACCTGGCTAATCGTATTTTTGAAAAACTTTTTATCTATCATATTGTCTATTATTATGGGATCATAACTATTATTGACGGCAATTTGTTTAATTATATTTTTCTCGATGTTAAAATTGGCGTTTGAAAGTGAAATATTTACCAAACGATGTGCCATACTATTGAAAGCTGGCATTTTGTGTTGGAACCGAAACGTGCTTCATGCGTTATTTCCTTCAATAAATGTGTAAATTGTTATTACTAACCATTGTTTTAATATGTTTATTAATTTACACCATGTATCGGCCCAATCAATCCAAAATATAAGTATCACTGGATATAAATACCAATACATGCATCAACTGCGGCGGTATACTAATAATCTCGAAGTGAAAGGTGAGCCTAGTACGTTGCGCAAAGGAACGTAATATTTCACTTTTAGTTAACTAGGCCAAGCTAGAGAGATTTGTAGGGAGCATTTTGTGTAAAAAGTGTTAGAAGAAAACCAGCTGCGCCATTGTTTGTAAAATAGTTCCATATGATATAGTGATATGTTTTTCACTCGACTTTAATATTTATAACTTTGTTATTAACAATTTAACGCATTTTTTTTAGTTTTTTGCTTATAACAATGAAACTATCGAAGTAATCGTGATGGTGTCAATACACTAATTGTAGAAAATGAAAAGACGAAGAAAATGAGATGTAGGACGACTCGATCAGACCCTTAGTTTAAGAGAAAATCGGAAAAAACCGTCCAAAATGCAGTTTTTTCAAAAATTTTTAACTCGGTTATTTTTTGAGTTGTACCGTAGATCCTCCGGCCAGTATTAGTTATTGATATAAACTTCATTTGTGCGAAGATCAGGAACTGTCCGATGCATAGTTTTTGATCTGTGGCCATTTGATTATGTTACTATGCAATTTTCCAGCAGACCTGAATGCGACAGGTGTGGTCCGATTTCAATTTACTAAAAAGATTTTGAAAGTAGAATTCTCATAGTTCAAAACGTTCATCTTGGTTTTTCATAAAAACGCTGAGAAATATGTTAAAAATAAAGCTGAACATGACGAAAAACGGCCGAGCGCGTGAGAGTAGTTGAAGAGTGGGGGTAGAGCAGCAGGCAAGGAGAAGTATGACATTCGAAAGCGTCGGCATTTTGAACATGACAGTAATTTCTAAACGTTGTCAGATAATAATTGTAAACCCCCACTCTTCAACTACTCTCACGCGCTCGGCCGTTTTTTGTCATGTTCAGCTTTATTTTTAACATATTTCTCAGCGTTTTTATGAAAAACCAAGATGAACGTTTTGAACTTTGAGAATTCTACTTTCAAAATCTTTTTAGTAAATTGAAATCGGACCATACCTGTCGCATTCAGGTCTGCTGAAAAATTGCATAGTAACATAATCAAATGGCCACAGATCAAAAACTATGCATCAGACAGTTTCTGATCTTCGCACAAATGAAGTTTATATCAATAGCTAATACTGGCCGGAGGATCTACGCTACAACTCAAAAAATAAGCGAGTTAAGAATTTTTGAAAAAACTGCATATTGGCCGGTTTTTTCCGGTTTTCTCTCAAACTAAGGGTCTGATCGAGTCGTCCCACTTCTCATTTTCTTAGTCTTTTCATTTTCTACAATCAGTCTATTAACACCATCACGTTCACTCTGATAGTTTTATTTTTATAAGCAAAAAACTAAAAAAAATGCAATTTTTTGCATAAAATTGTTAATAACAAAGTTATAAATAATAAAGTCTAGTGAAAAACATATCACTATATCATATGGAACTATTTTACAAACAATGGCGCAGCTGGTTTTCTTCTAACACTTTTTACATGAAAAACTCTTTGTAGCTTGGCATAAACGCTCGATATTACTCCTCATAAAATTTTCATACCGCGGGATGAATATAAAAATCGTTTCTTAAGGAATTAACTCCAAATGTGGAGAGAAGTTGGTGGGGGACACCTGGATGTAAATAATTTAGTTTCGCATTCTATTAAATAGCAAGCAAAATGAAATAAATTAACGTTTGTAATTGAATGAAAAAATTCAGAATTATTTATATCAGGATTAATACCCCTTTAAAGGAGAATGGAGACCATTCAAAACAATATATTTTTTCAGGAGAGTCAAGTTTATTCAGAATTCAGTAGAACAAACAAAGTTTCTTATATGGGAGCTCCGGTAGCGGAGAGGCTATAGGTAGCGCTATGCCGTCTTCGTTGACGGAGTTGGTGGGTTCGATTCCCACCGTGTTCCTGGGTGTTTGTATCCGTCCGGATTTAAGTTGTTCCCCTCATTATATTGTACGGAGGTCGGGCGCGTGTGAGAGGGCACACGTCCCACCTCTTTTAAAAAAAAAAAAAAAAAGTTTCTTATGGGACCCATGTTCAATGTAACACGCAAACGTCAAAAAATGACGACTTTTTTAACCTCAGTTCTTAATGTTGAAGATTGATTTCACAGACGTCATTTTATTTTTACTTTTTCGTCCGGCCGTGAGCCTACGAAGAAGTACACTCTTTTCTACGCTCACGGAAATTTCAAGAACATCGGGCGGCGTACGGTTGTGTTCCGAATCTGACATAATGTAACCTGTAAGAAAAAATTTATAAATTTTACTACAAGTTATTTCTTAATACTCGGGTACTTACTAAAAACGCACAGTCCTAGAATGCGTAGATAAGTGACTTTAAATGGTTCTGAGAATTATTTTTTCTTCAAGCGTATAATAATATCTATATTATTTTCGACAACACAGATCGTAGAAATAACCTATTATTTTACTAGTAAAATAATGAACGCTTATTATTGTACTAGTAATAAAATAATGAGAAATGATAGCAACGTCTATGGGCGTTGTATCCAAGTAGGTATGAACTGTCATTTAATTTTTATTTAATTTGATGTTTGTCAGTATTTGTCAAGAAAATTTAATTGTTCGACACTATGGGCATAATATTCAATTTACGCTTGAAGAAAAAATAGTATATGTCACTCGTAGGAGAAGACCCTTTTTATGTTTCGCCCAGTTTGCACAGCCTCGGCAGTGCAAGAATCTGGGCTCAACAATAATGATAGCCTTCTACTCCTAGTAACATAATGTACTATTTTTGAATTGTCAAATTTGTGTTGCCTCGACAGCTACAACACCAGTAAGCAAAGCAATCTAGTTTTACGTTTTTTTACATCTAATCATTTTAAAATATCATCTTAATTCTATCGTTTGAACACCGTTGGCGGAAAAAATCGCAAGTTTTGTTCGGAGAAAAGCACTTTTTGTGGTTCGACTAAAATCGACAAACATTTAGTCTCGCAACGAAAAGTATCACTTTTAATACTAATAAAATAATATACTATTCTGACCATAATATTAACAGGAATATATATAATGGGAACAGTGAATAACTATTCTATCAAAACCATTAAAAATATATAGTATTATAAATAATTACGAAACATATAAGTAATTCTCTAGATAACTTTGTTTAATACACACACACACACACGCACACACACACACACACACACACACATATATATATATATATATATATATATATATATATATATAAGGAATAAAGTATAAACTTTAAAATAAAAAACACTTGGCTTATGTTTCACAATATAAAAAATATTTAGATACTGTATTTAGCAGTAACGAAAAGTCGACATGTTTCGAGTTATGAACTCATTATCAAGACTCGCCAATTGTTTTTTATTTTAAAGTTTATACTTTATTCTTGATAATGAGTTCATAACTCGAAACATGTCGACTTTTCGTTACTGCTAAATACAGTATCTAAATATTTTTTATATTGTGAAACATAAGCCAAGTGTTTTTTATTTTGAAGTTTATACTTTATTCTTTATGATGTTTCACCAAGTGATGTGCGAGAATTCAATCTCAGTTATATATATATATATATATATATATATATATATATATATATATATATATATATATATATATATATATATATATATATATATATATATATATATATATATATATATATATATATATATATATATATATATATATATATATATATATATATATATGTATATATAAACTTGTTTCCTTTATTCATTCCTTCAAATCCCCATTTTGAAAATTCATTAACCTTATAATTTTCGTAGTGTTCTCTGAATTTAATCTCGGATAAAATTATATTCAATTTTTGTACGACAACGATGACAATTAAGTGATTCCTCCTGGAGTTATTTACATTCCTTCGCAAAGTTTTAAAACTGAGTGAATTAAAAGGGGTATGAACCATTAAGTACATAATTTACTGGTCAATGGACTCAACCCCATATTTCCTAAGTTCTTAAAACTTTAACCATTCAGAAAGATATTACTCCATAGAGACTGCTTACGGTTTCTTGGCATTTAACGTTTCTTCGAATTACTTTTAGGTTTTCCACTTTCAGTATCATTGAATTTTTGAACCTCTAGTTGTGAAAGGTACATTGATCCTTTCTTTGTTTTCATGTTATCCACAATTGCAGTTAGCGTCAGTTAGAATTTTTTGGGTAATTGGTGTAGAAATTCAATAAATATGCAAAGCTATACCACAGGGAATTTATTCTTACACTTAGTTATAAGATCTCTAAATAAACCACTTTTAATCCTTTTTAGATTTCTTATTTTTTTTAATTATGAGACAATATCCTCAGATATATTTCAGATTCAGGTTAGAGTCTATTTTAATTCTAGAAGTGAAATGTTTACAAATTACTGAAGGTGGTTTGATTCAGTTGGATAGTGTCATTTACATGAAAAAGAAGAAAGTTTTGAAATTTGATGCGTAAAAAAAATACAGCATGGTAATATCCTGGTAAAAATTAACGAATTAAGCGATTTGTTGATTTTTATGAAGATCAAAAACAAAAACTATCGAATGCTTACTAATAATATTTCATTAACTGAAATTATAAGTACAAGAATGGAATTGACCATCGATGTAAAGTTCATAACGAAATTATTTTCAAAATATAATATAAATTTCATTCTAGAGCAGTGATTTCGAAACTTTTACGGAGCAAAAATATGAAGTGGATCGGTTACGTACTTTCATTAGTCTGTAACGATTCAAAAAAAAATACTTAGATGTTATTAATGCCTAATGCCCAAATCATTTCCTTTACTGTAATGAAAATTTTATAGAGCAGCGGCTCTTTTTTTTTGGTGAAATAGTTAGTTACTTATGGTGAGATAAAAAGTTCGTAAAGGTATTTTTGCATTTATAGCTTAATTTTTGGGTTTTTCAGGGTTCCGTACCTCGAAAGAAAAAATGAAATCCATATAGGATCAATTTGTTATCCGTCGGTCAGTCTATTTGTCAAGACCCTTTTTCTCAGGAACGCGTGGAGGTATCAAACTGGAAATTATATCAAATACTCAAGTCTACTATCCCTTGGAGCAGTGAAAAAACTTCTAAACCAACGCAATCGAAAGATATAACCATTTATGCCGCAAATTTTCGCAAATTTTAAACACTCGTATTAAGGGAATCGAAACCTACAGGGTACTTCCCGTGAACTCAGAATCTTGAAATTTGGTACGAAGCAACGTCTTATAGCAAAAATAAAGGAAAAATTGCGAATAACGTAAATTTTCAGTTATAGAGTATGAGCCAGCGTCGATCAGACCTTCGTTATTTTATAAAACCTGAAACTTTCTCTGAGTATTTACCTAATATAGGTAAAAACAATCCCCGACTATGAAGTTTGGATAACGGTGACTTTGGAAGGTAACAGGTAGCAAAGTTGTAAAAAATTGCACCTTAGTTTCGTTAAAGTATAAAGCTCAGTTTTTATATATTTCATTTGGACTAATATCAGAAGTCACGTCGTCCATTGTCAGACACTTAGTATGGTTGCAACCCCCGTTCAGACACCCTTAAATTATATTGAATTGTAATTGAACTTACGTTATATTATAAAGGCTGAATTTTTAGTATGTTACTTAAGGAACTACCAAAAGATGTTTTCCCAGTGGTCAGATAGTTTCGATGGTTCTCACACCTTATCAGACACATTGAAGGTCTGCCATAGGTGCGAGAGCGAAGTATATAAATGCAAGCGGGCGCGAGTGAAATAGTGCGTTCGGTCTATTGCGATCTGTCACTGCGCATCTTATGTCGTTTTTTCTTATTTGTGTAGTTATTAAGATCTGATTCAGTTTTAATAAATTTCTATCATGGGATACATATTAATTTGTGTTGTGTGTGGAAAAAGTGATGGCAAAATGATATTGTTTTCTGAACAATCATTGAAAAAATGTCAAGCTGTTTTGAATGCTAGAAAAAAACATATCCTCCAATATAAAGACATTATTTTGCCTGATGAATATACAGACGGTGGTTATTATAGGGAATGCTATAAAGTATTCACAGGACTTCCGGACAGATATTTTATTTCAGTTTTGGACCTAATAGCGAGAAAAAAAATCAAACTCCGTACCTGGAGACAACTTTCTCCAGCCACGATAGCTGAGTTGACCATAGACACAGTCTTCAACAGAATCATCAACATCACAATCAACTTCAAGTTATCAATCAATAGAACTGCAACCTTCAACTTCTCCAGGAAGCTCTCATTTACAGTCTTTACCAACAGAATGTTCAACAATATCAGTATCAACTTTTATTTCTAAACCAACGGAAATACAACCTACAATTAAATTTTAAACAAAAATGTAATACTCCAAAATTTTATTGATTATTTCATCAGAATTTTGATTTATTTCTTTTCTGGCATGAAAATTTTCCTAAATTATCTATTTTCTGAATATTTAATTCTTAATGATATTTAGAAATAACTCTAGGTATATTATGAAATTTTTCCATAAATCCAAAAAACATATAATACTGAGTAAATGAAACATGCGCAGTGACAGATCGCAATAGACCGAACGCACTATTTCACTCGCGCCCGCTTGCATGTATATACTTCGCTCTCGCACAAAAATCGCTGAGGTTAACCAGTATCTTCGATCTTGCTCGGTTGAACTTGCCTAGGAGATCTTTGGCCTGTCTCAGCCCTGGAAGTCTTTGCCAGTATGTTGCTCTCATTGCTTCTTCAGCTTTATTGAGTTCTTCTTGGAAGTAAGATTTTTCAAGTCCGCAGAAAGGCTCCAGCCCGATTAGTGGCGTTGACGCACCTTTTCGTGACAGGGTGTCTGCTTGTTCATTACCCTTCACTCCGATGTTCCCCGGCACCCAGAGGAGGATCACTTTGTTGTCCCTGCCCAGATCGTTAAGTTTGTCAAGGCATTCACAAACCATCTTTGAGTTGATGTTATAAGAGCTCAACGCTTTGATGGCTGCTTGGCTATCGGAGAGGATCGCAATTTCCTTGTTCCGGTATTTCCTGTCGAGGTTGAACTGAATGCACCTTTCTATGGCGTGAATTTCCACTTGAAAAATACCGGGGAACTGGCCCATGGGTTCTGAGTATTTGGTACGGGGCCCAACGACTCCTGCTCCAGTTCCTTCGGGAGTTTTAGACCCATCCGTATACCATATTATGGTATTTTTCTCCAGTGCTCGAATGGATTCTATGCTCCATTCCCTCTTGGTATTTAGTTCCGTTCGAAATAATTTCTCGAGACTAAATTTCCTGGTAATTTCGTCAGTTGGGAGGTCAGCAAGGTGTGCACTTCCGGTAAGGGTTGAGTCCCTTGCACCGTATGCCGCACCTTAGGTTTGCTTTTTTTTTGCGACTTTAGCCAACCTTAGGTTTGCTCCCCAAGCAGTTCTTCTCACCATGATGTGAAGAGGAGTGAGGAGGTCCAGAATGACCTCTATTGCTGCTGTTGGAGTCGATCTCATTGCTCCTGTTATACAAAGACATGCTAGTCTTTGCACTTTCTCCAAGGTTTTCTTTGTTGTGGTGTGTTTGAAGTTGATGTTTTGGATAATGAATAATATGTTGAAAAAACTAAAAAACACGCTTTAATAGAAAAGCAAACTAAAAAGTGAAAAATAATTTTCAATCAATTTAAATTGAGAATCATGTAATTAAACAAAAAATTATTTTATTGTAGTTAAGCGGGGGCTCGGGGTCAATTGTTATATTATTTTAAAGACAGATATTGGTAAAAATAGAGTCATTATGGAAATATCTTAAAAGGCACCCCACGCTTTTTACAATAAATAGGCTTCATTTCGGATTAGTTGTTCATAATTAATTGCTACTACCAGCACAGTATATTGTTGTTCTTGGATATAATAAATTTTTTATTAAAATTTAACTTATTATTATTATTATTATTCATCTATAAATACAAAATGAGTCATATAAACAAGTCACCAGTGATATTTGTCCAACATTCAAGCAAACCCCAAATATTGAATGAAAAACATACGGTACTGACTTACGTTCATTGACCATTAATCGAGATAATGCAAAAATATTATTGTATATCGAATAACATATGGAATTTAGCGTACACCCGACATAATACAAACGAGTGCATTAATCAGATGAGATATATCATTACCAAACTGGCAAACACGAAGAGATCATTCAATATGATCGCAAAGAAGATAAACACGTTTGAAAATTGTATAAGCCAAGTATAATAAATGGGAATACCTTACTTATCTGAATGGTTATCCCGCATTTCTAATTCAGATGGTACACAATTATGCACAGATTACATAAACGAATTAATAATCTAATGCAATAGCGAATTTGCATATTTCATGAAGTATTTCAAATTTCAAGAATTCAATATCTAGAATTCGTAAAAATATGAACAACAATCAATTCATGAAGCCAATTTCATATATTACAAAGTGAACAAGGTGTATTCAACAATAATTTTAAAATTATCAATCAGTCTTCCGAGAGAGCTGATTTTATGTATTCCGCGGCGCGAATAGTAAATTATTGGGGCAAAAAGTAAGCTTAAATAATATATTCCTTTTCTTCAATACTAACCTGTATCTCTTGTGTTTCCATGGTCTGAATTCGGTAGTCCATTTGTTGTCTGTTCTTCTTGCATCTTCCATATTACACCTACTCTAGAAAAAAGGAATGTTGTAGATGCGGTTGATGATTGCTTGAATGTTCCAAAGGTTTTAATGGTGCAAGAACAACTGAATATGTATTTTGGTCTATTGGAGAAAGGGATACTTAGTGGAGTGGTTGTTTATACATCAATCAAATAATAATTAAGACATTAAATAAAGTGAACAAGGAAAATTCTTTAATAATTTAAAAAATTATCAAACAACTTTTCACGGGGGCTGGTTATACGTATTCCGCAACGCAAAATCTGCATTCACAATCGAACGGTGAATTATAGAAATTGTCAAGTCACCCCGACTCAAAATCTGCATACAGCTGTTTCGATCTTATTAGATCTCATCAGTGCAGCTTGTTTGACTCGGAGTGAATTAACGAATTTCTAATTGTTCCCCAATACAAATCGTGGTCGGTGACAATGTATGGATAACCCAGAGCGATCTCCCACCAAAGATAATGGGAACCAACAATTCACCGCTTGGATCGAAAATGCAGAAATTCGTCGCGTAAACGCGTACCTCCTGACATGAAGATATCTACTCTACAACAGTGGTGTATGTGATTCCAAGGCACACTAACATAGTGATTTAAAACCTTCGGATATACTCGCGAGAGCGCGCTCCGCAGATGCTAGCAGCGTAATACGCAAAATACAACAATCAAATCATGAAAATGATAATTTTTTTTTATTTTTAAAGAATTTTTCTTGTTCACTTTATGTAATGTATGAAATTGACCATGGTCGATAAGTATGTTTTTCATGATTTGAAATAATTAAGAATCTATTTTGCATATTACGTGGATAATGATTATTCACAATTATTGTGCCTTTATAATATAACGTAAGTTTAGTTACAATTCAATATAATTTAAGGGTGTCTGACAGGGGGTTGCAACCATAAAGTGTCTGACAATGGACGACGTGACTTCTGATATTATTCCAAATGAAATATATAAAAACTGAGCTTTATACTTTAACGAAACTAGGGTGCAATTTTTTACAACTTTGCTACCTGTTACCATCCAAAACCACCGTTATCCAAACTTCATAGCCGGGGATTGTTTTTACCTATATAAGGCAAATACTCAGAGAAAGTTTCAGGTTTTATAAAATAACGAAGGTCTGATCGTCGCGGGCTCTTGGTCTATTACATCACATAATAAAAAATGTTTTTGTACGGAACCCTCAGTGCGCGAGTCCTACTCGCACTTGGCCAGATTTTTTATTCCGCTATTTATCATTTTTATCTACAATTAGGGAAACAGTGCTCTAGAGATTCACCATGGTAGTTAGTTTAACATAGCATAACTGAAAGCGCGTATCAATTTGACTTCAATTCACTTTTGACATGAGGATTTTGAAAAGCAAATTAGTGAAACAAAATTTTCATCATAGTAGGTGATTGTTGGGATTTCCACGCTTTCAGTGAGAAAAACCTCGATGATATTGTAACAGCTGCTGTTGGGGGCCAAAACATTTGGAAGCGATTATCATTTTCATTTCGAAGATCGATATATCTGTGCATGTAATAAAATAATACATGACAAAAATTTTTTGTTGCAGGTTAACGACCAAAATCATCCATACGAATTAAGCTGTACAGGGTACAATTGCAAAATGTCTCGAACCTGCTCACTACACCACACCTCAACCGACCTCGATCCCCACCTGTCTATGCCACCCATCCTTCCTTACGCGAGATAAATTCCCATCACCAATTCGACTCAAGATGACGTGATGTCCACGGCAAAACGGTTGGTGCTGAGCTGGCGCGGAAGGAAGCAGTCGCACGACAGTTCCGTTGGCCGTCTTTGCGGCCATCACGGTGGCCTGAGCACAAGCGACAGCCATGAGTTGGACGAGATAGCTGTGGTGAGCAGCAATGCTGACCCCTGTCACGTTAAGTATGGCAGCGGCACCTTCTCGACGGTGAATGGACCAAGACTAGTACCAGGTTAGAGAATGATTTTCTAAAACTGAAATTATAAATACGATAAACTGGATTTTTTTTCTCATAAAATTCAGAAGATGATGCTCTAAGTCTGCCTCAAAGTTAATTTAATGAAATTTACCGCACTTCATTGTACAATATAAATGAGGAGGGTATTTTTGAGTCATTGGTTATTCTTTGGTCAAAATATATTACTAGGAAATCTAGATTTTGATTTTTGAAAATTAGTATGGGGTTACGCTGCACTGCGACCTCAAGGTATATTGAGCCCCTCATTAGAGCTGTTTGCACTACTGCGCCATCTACACCTCGTCTTCTAGTTCCAGAGTACTAACGAACTCCAATATCTGAGAACTTTTCAAGGAGATTTCGTCCTCACTCCTACAAGTTTCTTCTTCAAAGCATTAATTTCGTTGGTTTGTAATAGAGAGGCATTCTGTAACAAGGCAAACAGGATTTTCCTCCTCCTTCCCACAGAATCTACACTCGTCAGTTTCTGATAAACCTATTCTCATTAGATGCTACGTTAGGCGATAGTGTCCTGTAGGGAAGAAAGTGAGGAGGTGTAATTTGTTCTTACTGAGGTCCAGATATCCTTTGGATCTTACAGTTCTGAACTTTTTGGAGTGATCCATCTCTGAAAGATTTCGCCAAAGTGTTTGTCTTTCAGTTTCCTCCTTCTCCCAAATTTATTTCTTATAGGTGTATTTTCCTATACCACAGAAAGGTTCTGGGCTAGTAAAAGGCATTCAAATCTCTCTTTCTGGCAAGTATATTGGCCTTTTCGATAGAAGTATGTATACCAAAATTAGTTCCAAGATTCAGTTTGAAGTATTAGCTGTTTTAATCTTAGAAATTCCTCGAAGAAAAGAAGAGTTCAAATTAATTAGATGATCAATTGGAAAGCTGATTACTTCCGAATATTTTAGGGGGATGACTCTACATTTATGAATTAACGATTAAAATATGTCTCCCTTAGAAGTAAAATTTACCAATTTCCAGAAAAACTCCTAACATTGAAAATATTACTGATGAACTGTTCCAAATGCGCCATTCAGTATAATAAGAGATTATGTTCTGATGTAACTAACTTCTATTATCCTTTCCATTGAAATTTCATAGTATTTCTAAAATAATTTTTTAAATTTTTTATTACATCTTCTCAATGTAACGAGAAATTTATTGCACAATTACATTCCTTAAAACTAATTGATCAGTTAATTACGGTTTCCGGAGTTAGATTCTACACGCCATACGAACTCTAATACATTCTATTTACGTCAAAGGCATTCTCCTAATTACATATGATCAGATCACTTACTCCGTCCCAAATATACGTTCGAGATTAATATACCCAATTCCTTCCGATTATGCTTCTCGATATGCGTACTTACCTGGAAATAGCTTTGCCAATATTCTGGTTACAATGAGATACATATTCCACGAAGAGTAATAATTGAGGTTTAGCCATGTGTGAATCTAAAATTTAGTAGGTAGCAGTTATCGTAACCGATCAATTGTAACTGAATCGATAGAGTAGAATTTGATTATAGGGATTGCTTCACATAGCGCCGTAGAAACATCCCAACGATGGCACATGTTGTTTTAAGCAGGTTTTCACTTTGAAAACCTGCTTATTAGAATGGGCGCGATTAGCAAAGTTGGACCTAGGATCAAGATAGTTTTTCGTTTCATGACTTTTTATGATGCTTGTCACCAAAAACTCAATTTCATATATATATATATATATATATATATATATATATATATATATATATATATATATATATATATATATATATATATATATATATATATATATATATATATATATATATATATATATATATATATATATATATATATATATATATATATATATATATATATATATTTTTATATATATATATATATATATATATATATAAATATTTATATGTTCATATGTAGGGGAGAGCGGGGCTACAATTAACAAGAAATATATTTTTGTTTCTAGCGTAGAAATTATTCATTATTTAGGGTTGATTTTTTCGTTACATGATGCTTTAATCATTCAGGTATTATGTAATTATGTCAAAACAAACGTAGTAGAAACGATGCCGTAGATGGAATGCTTTTGCTCAAAATAGGTAGTTGTTAATTGTTACCTCACGTTTGGAGCTAGAATTAACAGGCATGGGGCAAGGATTAACAGGTGGGGTAAAAATTAACATATGTTATGCTGACTGCTATAAAGAAAAATAAATAAATGTACGATATAATTTTTTTATTAATGAAAGTGAAAATAATACATCCTTGCATGGAAAACTTTATTATAAACTGACAGTAACAAATACACAAAATATCTTAACATAAACGAATCCTCAAAATAGGTTCAAATATTTCTACAGTTTATAGTAAAATCTTTTCAACTAACTATTAAAGAGGTCATTATTTTTATTTTTAAACTTAACTAGTCAAATAAGTCTTCAATAAACATCTTCTTCAAACTTAATTATCATTTATAGCTTAATTTTTGGGTTTTTCAGGGTTCCGTACCTCGAAAGAAAAAATGAAATCCATATAGGATCAATTTGTTATCCGTCGGTCAGTCTATTTGTCAAGACCCTTTTTCTCAGGAACGCGTGGAGGTATCAAACTGGAAATTATATCAAATACTCAAGTCTACTATCCCTTGGAGCAGTGAAAAAACTTCTAAACCAACGCAATCGAAAGATATAACCATTTATGCCGCAAATTTTCGCAAATTTTAAACACTCTTATAAAGGGAATCGAAACCTACAGGGTACTTCCCGTGAACTCAGAATCTTGAAATTTGGTACGAAGCAACGTCTTATAGCAAAAATAAAGGAAAAATTGCGAATAACGTAAATTTTCAGTTATAGAGTAAGAGCCAGCGACGATCAGACCTTCGTTATTTTATAAAACCTCAAAATAGGTAGTTGTTAATTGTTACCTCACGTTTGGAGCTAGAATTAACAGGCATGGGGCAAGTATTAACAGGTGGGGTAAAAATTAACATATGTTATGCTGACTGATATAAAGAAAAATAAATAAATGTACGGAATAATTTTTTTATTAATGAAAGTGAAAATAATACATCCTTGCATGGAAAACTTTATTATAAACTGACAGTAACAAATACACAAAATATCTCAACATAAACGAATCCTCAAAATAGGTTCAAATATTTCTACAGTTTATAGTAAAATCTTTTCAACTAACTATTAAAGAGGTCATTATTTTTATTTTTAAACTTAACTAGTCAAATAAGTCTTCAATAAACATCTTCTTCAAACTTAATTATCATTGCCTTAAGACTTAAATAACGTAGCTATATTAATTTTAGTTAATACAATACAAAATCAACAAAAATATCAAGGATTAGGAATTATTTAAATACTTACGAAGTAAAAGAGTATCTATTCGTATTCGTCATCTGAATTACAATTCAAACAACAGAATAATGTTATATCACCTTTGATACATCTTGTTTGGGCCCAGTCCTTGCAAGAGATACATTGGATCCATTCACCACCTAATGTATCTTTATTATAGGACGCACTGCAAATCTTACAAAAATAGTCATCGTCTTCGTTAGAGCTACTGCTTTCATATATTTTTCTAATATCCTTTTCTTCACTTTTAATACTTCTTCGTCTTTATTTATATTAACTTTAGCCTTTACTTTACCCTTTCCCTTATCTTTTCTGTTTTTTTTGTTCTGATGTTTTGTTGTCATTTTCCTCTTTTTCATTTCATTTTTTTTCTTCAGTGGGCAGCAACCTAAAGTAAATATTAGCGCACTTCAACAAATACTCTTTTTAGCAAAATTAAAAAGAGAAACGTAGTAGAGCTCATATTCTTTTGCTACATCCCTGTAATTTCTTCTCTTCTCAATAATTTCTAGCGCAGCCATCCCCGCGCGTAGTTTTCCGATAATAAATTCTCATGTTGTCCTAAAAATTTTTTTTTATATAATCATTCACTAACATTCAGCTACCCTGTTAATACTAGCTCCCACACCTGGGGTAGGTATTAACACGTTAAAACAAGCCCCCTGGATATGTTAATTATAGCCCCAAAGGTACATATTAAGTATTAAATAAGATAATAAAATATTGGTCAATAGTTATGTCAAATAAGAAACTTAGAATTGTTAAGTATGAAGTATGCTTCTAGGGAAACAAAAAACACTACCATAACACTTTATAATTCTTGTACAAATCAAAAAATTGTGAACTATAAAATGATCTTTACCTGCTCAAAAATTTCGACCAGCACACAACTCACTCACATGACGTGCGGAGAGCAATTGACCGATACTGTGGCATGTGGCGCGATTTAGTTGACAAATTAACATACGCACTGGAGGTGTTGTTGGTATAGTTTAAGAGAAATTTGCTTGTTAATACTTACCTCTGTTAATTGTAGCCCCGACTTCCCCTATGTATAAGCTTATGTATTTTGGCGTTGTTTACACGATAAAGAGCGTAATTTCGAAGCAATAGGGTTGAAAGTTTGTAAATAGGTATTTTCGTATATCTTGGATGAGATTGTTTTTGGTTCGAATTGGTTGCGGGGTTGACCTCCCTGGGGGGAAATAAATCTTGTTTACACGATTAACGGCGCAATCTTGTAGCAATAGCGTTGAGAGTTCGTATCTTGTATGATATATTGAAAAGGTTGGGTTTTGGTTCGAATTGATTGGGGGGTTGACCCCCGGGGAAAGAAGTAATTCTTGTTTACACGATAAAGGGCGCAATTTTCAAGCAATAGAGTTGAAAGTTTGAATATAGGTAGTTTCTTATGATATCTTGAAGGGGATTGGTTTTGGTTCGAATTGGTTGAGGGGTTGACCCCCCTGAGGGAAAATAAATCTTTTTTTCACCACAGAAGGCGCAATTTGGTAGCAATAGGGTTGAAAATTTGTAACTAGATAGTTTTATATGATATCCTGAATAGCATTGGTTTTTTTTTGAATTGAATGGGGGAGGAAATAAATCTTGTTTACACGATAGGTCGCAATTTTGGAGTAATAGGGTTGAAAGTTCGTAAGTAGGTATTTTCGGAAGATATCTTGGATGGGATTGGTTTTTTTGGTTCGAAGTGGTTGGAGGTTGACCCCCTGAGGGAAGAAATAAATCATGTTTACATGATAAAGGGTGTAATTTTGGAGCAATAGGATTGAAAGTTTGTGAGTAGTTAGTTTCGTATGACATATTGGATGGGATTGGTTTTGATACCAATTGCTTGGGGGGTTAACTCCCAAGAGAGGAAATTAATCTTGTTCACACGATTGGGACCATAGGATTGAAATTTTGCATGTAGGTAGTTTCGTATGATATCTTGGAAAATATTTATTTCGATATAAATTGGTTGGAGGTTGACCCCCCGGAGGAGGAAATAAATATTGTTTACACGATAGAGGGCGCTATTTTTGTTTTTTCGATTTGGAACAAAAATCATAAATGAATGAATAAATTTTTCAAACTGTATACGTTTTAAAAACCTGCTTTTCTAATGCAGCTCGCTGCGATAGAGTTTTTTAAAGTTTTTCACCTCCTCATATTAACGGCTTTACTGGTGAGAAAAAAAAAGTGCATGCGAATAAAGTACACATGTCAGAAGTGAAACTTCTTTGGCAAACAACTGCTTAGTATAGGATGATTCACTCTCTCTCAATCGGTCTCTCCCTCTTCTTGGACAAAAACGTCCCACATTTTCCTGTCGCGTTTCATCCGTAAGAATTTTACTCGATGTGAAGTTTCACTTCAAAAACTATAGGCTATATGTTAACTATAAATTTTTTAAATGATAATATAAAAATATGAACCGAAAGTTATAAAACTAGTTATGATATATTATGGACAAAAACTTTAAAAATATTAGGTGAATATAAATGAATAGAAAATGAAGGAATGCCCATTAAAAATCTACTTTTCTAGATTTAGCAGCGGAAAATGTTGTAACAACTCTTTTAAATGTATAGAGTGGGCAACTGTATTTTCAATGTAGAGCATGAGCATGACTTATGGAGTTTTTCAAATGTGAGTACCTTTGTTTCAAAACCGGCCACCACAAATTTTTTTCAGTTGCGGCTTTTTGCATAATATTGGTTCTTAAAGCACAAGCGCATATTTTTGCATCTGTCATCCGCGTCAAATACGGCCATCTCCCATTTAGAAACGCTTCTGAAATTCAATGTTTGCCACCTCCAACGATGCTTGTGCATCAAAAGCGTCCAAATCCATTGCCCGCCTGAAGTTGAGCATTCTGTCGCGTGAAACTACCATAGAGATATTACAGATAGAGGCGACAAGCCAGCCTGAAACTTGTCAGCTCGGGTGAGGGGGAGAGAGAGAATCTGAAGGTTAGGTTAGACTCTGACAGTTACGTCTGTCTATGTTTACATCTGATAAGGACAGAAAAACCCTGCGATCGTCTCTCTCTTTCGCTCCCACTGAGTTTCGAGACTGACGTTGCCACTTACAGAGCGGCCTATGGCTTGTCGCCTCTATCTGTAATATCTCTATGGAAACTACCAACATAATGAAGCCGCCTGGGCAGTGGCATTTTAAATTCGCACCCTCAAAACGTTTTTTTATTGTAAGAAATAAAAAACGAGACAATGTCCTTATTCAAGGAGAATTTGCGTATAGATCAGAGCTAGGAAATTATGGTGGAGTGTGTAAAAAGGGCAAAAACGTTGGGATGGCTAATCCTATGCAGATTGCAGCCGGAAAGGCTCTTAGTATACTAAAAGTTCGAGACGTTGAAAATCTTTTTGAGAAACATTATGGTGAAAACGGACAGCAAATAGACATGCTGAAATTTTACAAAGATAATAAACAACCATCATCCCTCTGAAACCGAGGAAGAGGAAGAAGGTAGATGGTGTGAAGAAACACCTGAAGAAATTTCATTGAGAATTTAAATTTTCCTGTTTTTGCTTTTGTTTTCTGGGGATTTCAGACGTTGATGATTGTGTTCTATGTTATACGAATGTAATTCTTGTTACAAGTTATTAGAATAAAGTTTATTTTGCATATTGCATAAATTTATAAAAAATAATTTTGAGACCAAAATCCCGAAAGAAAATTTTTTAACAGGTGCTTATGTTCAAAACCGGCCAAATCCAAAAAACTATTTAAAACTGTGTGTAACCTAAGACAAATATTTCATTTTCGTTTATATTAGCCCCGAGTGTAACCCACAAGTAACCATTTAAAATAGTTTTTAGCTCATAGATGTTTCAAAAAAACGAGCTACAGTTTTTTGGCTCTCCTGAAAACTTTCCAATTTTGGAGATGGCCGGTTTTGAAACCAAGGTACTCATGTGTTCTTATTAATTTTATTTTTGAAAACGATCATTCTTTCGATGCAACTGTCACAAGAATTGTGAGATTGAAAGATATAGAAAATATACCTAGTGTTTCGGTAAAGCTACTACTGGATGAGTAATTAACAACCATAATAAATTTAGCTCATAGATGTTTCAAGGAAACGAGCTACAGTTTTTTGGCTCTCCTGAAAACTTTCCAATTTTGGAGATGGCCGGTTTTGAAACCAAGGTACTCATGTGTTCTTATTAATTTTATTTTTGAAAACGATCATTCTTTCGATGCACCTGTCACAGGAATTGTGAGATTGAAAGATATAGAAAATATACCTGGTGTTTCGGTAAAGCTACTACTGGATGAGTAATTAACAACCATAATAAATTTAGCTCATAGATGTTTCAAGGAAACGAGCTACAGTTTTTTGGCTCTCCTGAAAACTTTCCAATTTTGGAGATGGCCGGTTTTGAAACCAAGGTACTCATGTGTTCTTATTAATTTTATTTTTGAAAACGATCATTCTTTCGATGCAACTGTCACAGGAATTGTGAGATTGAAAGATATAGAAAATATACCTAGTGTTTCGGTAAAGCTACTACTGGATGAGTAATTAACAACCATAACAAATTTTAGCAAACCATTCACTCAAATAATATTTTTAAGTTCGTTAGTAGAACATTTTTAAAAAGCTAACAATTGATATGAAAGTCTATCTGAAATATCACCTTCTTATATTTTACGATTGTTTCAAACCATTTTGTATATTACTGCATGAGTAGAATTTAACCGAACTTCTGTATCCAAAATATTGAAGTTAGGGGCTATTTGATGTAAACTGATTGTCCTACTTGGTAACTGGATGTTAATAATATCGATGGACTTATAAAAAACTTCAAATCTAAAAATATCTTCAGGAGTTTCAATAAAAAATTCATTTGCAACTTGACCAAAAAAACGTTTGCGATTGCGAATACGTTTTTGGCAAAATTCTGGAATTATACCCAAATTTCTTGTCGTAATATCTGCCTCTTTTTTGAAAATTCATTTCGAAGTGTACATAAGTCAAAACAGAGTCTTGATTCTACATCTATAGGCCAAGCTACAGAGATTTAGAGTGAGCATTTTGTGCAAAAAGTGTTAGAAGAAAACCAGCTCCGCCATTGTATGTAAAATAGTTCCACATGATATAGTCATATGTTTTTCACTCGACTTTATTATTTATGTCTTTGTTATTAACAATTTTAGGCAAAAAATTTTTTTAGTTTTTTGCTTATAAAATTGAAACTATCAAAGTAATCGTGATGATGTCAATAGACTTATTGTAGAAAATGAAAAGACGAGAAAAATGAGAGGTCGGACGACTCGATCAGACCCTTAGTCTGAGGGAAAATTGGAAAAAACCGTCCAAAATGCAGTTTTTTCAAAAGTTCATAACTCGGTTATTTTTCGATTTGTAGCGAGATCCTCCGGCCAGTATTAGCTATTGATATAAACTTTATTTGTGCGAAGAGCAGGAACTGTCCGATGCATAGTTTTTGATCTGTGGCCATTTGATTATGTTACTATGCAATTTTCCAGCAGACCTGAATGCGACAGGTATGGTCCGATTTCAATTTACTAAAAAGATTTTGAAAGTAGAATTCTCATAATTCAAAACGTTCATCTTGGTTTTCCATAAAAACGCTGAGAAATATGTTAAAAATAAAGCTGAACATGACGAAAAACGGCCGAGCGCGTAAGAGTAGTTGAAGAGTGGGGGTAGAGCATCAGGCAAGGAGAAGTATGACATTCGAAAGCGTCGGCATTTTGAACGTGACAGTAATTTCTAAACGTTGTCAGATAATAATTGTAAACCCCCACTCTTCATATACTCTCACGCGCTCGGCCGTTTTTTGTCATGTTCAGCTTTATTTTTAACATATTTCTCAGCGTTTTTATGAAAAACCAAGATGAACGTTTTGAACTATGAGAATTCTACTTTCAAAATCTTTTTAGTAAATTGAAATCGGACCATACCTGTCGCATTCAGGTCTGCTGGAAAATTGCATAGTAACATAATCAAATGGCCACAGATCAAAAACTATGCATCGGACAGTTCCTGCTCTTCGCACAAATGAAGTTTATATCAATAGCTAATACTGGCCGGAGGATCTACGCTACAAATCGAAAAATAACCGAGTTATGAACTTTGGAAAAAACTGCATTTTGGCCGGTTTTTTCCAATTTTCCCTCAGACTAAGGGACATCATCACGATTACTCTGATAGTTTCAATTTTATAAGCAAAAAACTAAAAAAACGCGATTTTTTGCATGAAATTGTTAATAACAAAGACATAAATAATAAAGTCGAGTGAAAAACATATCACTATATCATGTGGAACTATTTTACACACAATGGCGGAGCTGGTTTTCTTCTAACACTTTTTACATGAAAAAATCTCTGTAGCTTGGCCTACTATGCTATTCAAAAATTTAGATTGTAAAATAATCAAAAACACTGTTTCGAAGTCCTCCAAAGTATTTTCAAATTATTTCGACTCTTCTATCTTGGCCTTATTATAAAATGTTGAAATAGTTTTTGACAAGACTTTGAGATCATCACGATTTGTAAAATTAGGGAATTTTTTTTCTGTATCTTTTTGTTAGTCCAACCGCTGTCCACGGGCCCTTTCAAGTAGCGGACCTGGTTCCACCGAATCCACGGAACTACGGCGCTGGCTTCACATGCAAAGAGTTTTTAGGGTTGAAATTATTTTAATTTCATAAATGTATAAATTATTACTTCACTTCTCTAGATATCTTTAAGCTCGACCATTTCTTTACATTTCTATACACTGAAATGCCTACTAATTCGAAAGTATATTTATTGGTAACGTTTCATCCCTTTTCTGTTTAATATTGCAACTTGTCAGTGTAAGCTCTTTTCCTGATAATAATTGACATTTATTATTTCTCTTGGTTGATGAATTTGGGATGAACTGATTTAGTTTTATCAATTTGATGCGCCATAATTTAGCCCTGTTATCGCTCTGCTTGTTGATTGATTCAAGCAATTCATCTTAAGCTTCTTCGTCGATTTGTTTTCAGTTAAGACAGCTCAGATTATGAACTCGATGTAATGATCACTGAACCAAGAATTCTAGAATCACATTTCTAACAGCATCACTCCGTTATGGATGATCCAAAGGATTTGCGGATTTCCACGGAAAAGTTTAAAAATGTCGCGGACAATCTTGATCATTATTTCCATTTTAACATTTATGAATGTCGTGTTTTACTTATATCATTGTTCAAAGGCAAATTTTATGTTATATTGAATATATTTGTTCGTTGAGAATTTCGATTCGATTATTGGAATTTTGAATGAAATGAGGTTAAATTCCATAATAATATTATTAGAAAAACACATGTTTGATTAGCGATAACTGTAATTCAATCCATGATGCGGTGCTTCAACACAAGGTAAAATAAAATATCAATTAAAAAAAACACTTTAATTTAAGCAACATCAGCATTCCTTACCGTACCGGAAATAACTTGAAAAAATCATATAAACAATAATAAATCAAGGGTCCACAAAAACTATAAATCAGGAGAATTATAAAATTGTGGTGATTGTGATATGTTGGTAGAACTTTCAGATCAGAATTTCATAACACAAACGGAGCTCTGTTAATCAAAAGTCGGATTCGCATCCATGCAAACCATTTAATTCAAGAAAATCACACATTCGATTTTGACTTTAAAATATTAAATGCTGAAAGTAAGGTAACTGAACCAAATTTTCCAGAACCATAGCAGGTTAATAAATACAAATATTCGAGTCCCCTAATGAATAGCCACATTGATCATTGTAGTTAATAGATTGAGTACGCAGTTTAAATAAGTAATCAACATTATTTTATTTTGTGACAACTTGACATTCTATTATTTCTGTCATAATAACATAAGGTAACTAATAAAATATAGCAGGAGTGCATATTTGAATATTTTCATTCCAACACTCCTCCTCACGAACTGCTTGAAAGTCCAATACATTTCAATAACATAGAATGACGATTTCCATTTAAGGATTTTGTTAAAATATCGGCTAACATTTCATCAGTCCTTTTGTAGCCTATTTTGATATCACCATTCTTTACAAGTTCTCTTATGAAGTGTTCTTTTATCGAAATATGTTTAGATTTCGAACTCACAGATGGATTATAAGCTAACTTTTGTGCTGCTTGATTGTCATGATAAATTAAAATTGTTTCATGATGACATTTCATATCATTTATTAAATTTTTGAGGTGTACCGCTTCTTTTGATGCTTCTGTTAGTGACTTGTACTGAGCTTCTGCTGTTGATAATGCTACGGTTCTTTGTTTCCTCGATTCCCAACTAACTGAGGAATTGGCAAAAATAAAACAATAGCCAGTAAAGGATCTTCTATCAATTTTACATGCACCCCAATCTGCATCAGCATATCCAGTTATGTCTTCTCCAGTACTCTTGAATTTTAGTTCGTAATTTTTGGTACCTTGTGAATATCTCAGGACACGTTTTGCAGCAGTCCAATGTTCCAAATTGTAACAGTTATTGAATTTGCTCTAATAACTGACTGCAAATGAAATATCTGGTCGAGTTGCTGTTGATAAATACACAAACGCTCCAATTAGATTCTGGTAAGGAATATTTTCCAATTTATCTGGATTTCCTTTTTCCAGTTTCAGGTTTTCTTCCATGGGACTCTTTGCGATTTTACAATTGGACATACCAAATTTGATCAATACATCATTTATATATTTTTGTTGGTTAGCTGTTACAATATCACCATCTTGTTTGAATTCAATTCCAAGACAATAATTTAAAGTTCCCAAATCTCTCATATCGAAACTTTTCATAATTTGCTCTTTTATGAAATTGAGAATGTTTTTACTGGATGTTGCCACAATCAAATCATCTACATATACTGCAATAACTGCTTTTTCTCCTCCTTTGCAGTATATGTATATACATGGGTCTGCATCTGATGATTTGAACCCAATTTCATTAAATTTTGTGTCTAACTTTTCAAACCATTGTCTTCCGGCTTGTTTCAACCCGTAAAGAGCTTTTTTGAGTTGACACACTTTTTCTCTTGAATTTTTCTTTAAATTTTCACAGCTTTCAAATAAAAATCTATGTCATCTTTCATACTCTCTTCTAAAATAATTTCTTGGAGATATTTTTCAAAATTGTTTGGAATTTTCATGAAAATTTCTTCTTCAGTTTCACCATTCAAAAATGCTGTGGTTATGTCTATTTGATTTAGTTTAAGTTTTTCTTCTGCTGCTAGGGCTAATAATAGTCTGATAGAGCTTAATTTCGCCACAGGTGCAAAAGTTTCTGTGAAGTCAATCCCTGGACGTTGATTGAAACCTCGTGCTACTAATCTTGCCTTTCTTCTTTTCAAACTTCCATCAGCATGGAATTTTTCTTTCAATATCATCTCATTTGTTACTATGTTTTTATTTTCATTTTTCTCAGTGATTATCCAGGTGCCATTCAATTATGCCGTTTTCCTGACTTGGCCCTGTCGTTACATACATTTTTAGCTAACTTCATCCACCATTATTTTTCTCATACATTATTCTACTTTCGCTTATAAGCAGGTTTTCACTTTGAGAACCTGCTTATTGAAATGGGTGCGATTAGCAAAGTTGGACCTAGGACCACGATAGTTTTTCGTTTCATGACTTTTCATGATGCTTAGCACCAAAAACTCAATTTCAAATGTCTCTCAGTCTCTACACACATTATGTATATATATATATATATATATATATATATATATATATATATATATATATATATATATATATATATATATATATATATATATATATATATTTATATATATATATGTATATTTGTATATATGTATATATATATTTATGTATATATATATATATATATATATATATATATATATATATATATATATATATATATATATATATATATATATATATATATGTATATATATATATATATATATATATATATATATAATATATATGTATATATATATATATATATATATATTTATATAGGTATATATCTATGTTCGTAAGAAATAAACGAAAAGGGTTCCCAACTTGAGTGATTCAAATTCCCTAGTTTTTTATTTCAATAAAAACAAATGTTACGTTTGGTCGAACCCCCTTCCGCCCCTGTAAAGCATCGTAACGTTTTACAAGACCCCCCACCCCCCAAATTGCGTTACGTAATACTTGAATGCCCCCAAACGTGCTTCATGAGCATTTTATCTAATAATAGTGTAATTTTTTTAAATTTACCATTGATTCAATAAAGAACTGAATACTAAAATCTTCGTATCTCTAACTAGCAACACCAACATTCTAGCAAATATCATTTGAACTCTATCCTACGTTGGCATCCCTGGAAACAATATCGCAGACCAGTCAGTAAAAGAGACATTAAAATCGAAACTGTCAACTGAAGCATTGCTAATGCACACTGATGTTAAATCGGATATCAGAAGACATATAACTGAGACCTGGAAAATATAATGGAACCGATCAATTTCCAACAAACTTCATAGTATTCACCTAAAGATAACTTCCAACAAACTACCTTCAATGTCAAGGATAGACAATATCATAATCAGAAGATTCAGATTGGGGTATACAAAGTTGGAGAACGGTTTGTTAATGGCTCGTGATTAACCCCTAGAATAGGATATCTACAATGCTTGACTGATTCATTCAATACAGATCTTGATATTTTACATTGATAGACTAAGGATTGAAATTAGATTTGGGAAATTGACGGGTATGAGAAATTAGCTAACTTCTTGAATTAACAAATATATTAAAACAATGGTTAATAGAAACAATTTACACGTTTATAAGATGAACTTACTACCTACTACAACGGCCTTACATCGGAAATTCAAGAAAAATACTCAAATCACGTTTATCTATGCACAACATCAACATTGCTTACCGTACCGAATATAACTTAGGAAATCATATAAAAAATGAATCAAAAGTTCACAAAAACAATAAATCACGAGTTAATAATAGTATATTATTCAACGAGCACAAAATGATTGCTATTTTTCACGAGGGTAAAGTTTGCGACACGAGCTGCAAGCGAGTGTCGCAATTCACCCTAGCGAAAAATTGTAATTTTGTGCGAGTAGAATACTATACTTTGTCCACGACTTCCTCGGAAAAATTAGTAATAATCTGCGTTTTCAACAATAAAAATAGTTATCAAAAGCGTTGACATAACATTTTCTGTGTTCACTGAAAACTGCATACTCAGGTAAACCTCAACTATATCACTTGACATCGATTCCATTCCTTTCTTTCACTCTGATAAAAATGAAATAGATAATTTATTAGAGTAAATATTCAATAAGTTGGGCATTATATTAAATATTAGTTTAATAATTTGCCTAAAAGTTATCTTAGTTACATAAAACCTAAAAATCTAATAACAATACTCTCCTAACAATGTGAATGATAGTCTCAAGTTTGGACATACGTTTCGAGTGTGACGTCATGCAGTGTATAATAAACCATTATACACACTAGTGAATAATAGGTATAATTGTACTTCAGGAAGCACACGTATAGTGAATGATTTATAGTACAGTCGTGGACAAAATTGATTGTGGTTATTGTGATTAGTTTTACATTGGTAGAAGTTTCAGATGCTTTCAGACTAGAATTTCAAAACACAAATGTAGCTTTGTTGATCAAAAGTAGGATTCACATCATTTGATCCAAGAAAATCACACTTTCAATTTTGACTTTGAAATATTGAATGCAGAAGGAAAGGAAATTAAACTTTATTTTCTAGAATCATTACAGATTAATAAATATTAAACATTGAGGTATCCTATTGAATAGCCAAATTGGTCATACTACAAGCCCCCTTTTTAATCTTTTCAAAATTACGGAACAAGCTGACTAGCAGTTTAGAATGAGTTTTTCCTCTCTTAGTAATTTTTGTTACCATCTTTGTATTTTACCTTTCTAAATAATTTGTTCTTTATTAATTTCTTGTAATGGATATATCAGAGAAATGTATTCATTTTGCATTTAGCATCTGAAGAAGGTCAAGTTTCACCGAAACGTGTGTCATGCGTATTTTATCCAATAAACGTGTGAATTTTTTTTACTAACCATTATTTTAAAATGATTATCGACTCACATCAACTATCGGTCTTACCAATGAAAAATTGAAAATTTTATCGCAGCGAGCTGCATTAGAAAAGCAGGTTTTCAAAACGTTTCCAGTTTAAAAAATCTATTCATTCTTCCATATCCAAAAAACAAAAATTGCGCCCTCTATCGTGTGAACAATATCAATTTCCTCCTCCAGGGGGTCAACCCCCCAAACAATTTATATCGAAATAAATACCATCCAAGATATCATACGAAACTACCTACATACAAAGTTTCAACCCTATGGTCCCAAAATTGCGCCTTCTATCGTGTAGAAAAGATTAATTTCCTCTCCTAGGGGGTCAACCCCCCAAGCAACTCGTATCAAAACCATTTCTATAAAATTGCGCCTTCTGTGGAGTAAACAAGATTTATTTTCCCCCTGGGGGGTCGACCCCCAAACCAATTCGAACCAAAACCAATCACATCCGAGATATCATAGGAAACTACCTATTTACAATTTTTCAACCCTATTGTTAAAAAGTTGCGACCTTTATCGTGTAAACAAGATTTATTCTTCCCTCAGAGTGTCAACCCTCCAACCAATTCGAACCAAAACTGATCCCATCCAAGATATGATACTAAACTACTTATTTACAAAGTTTCAACCCTATAGCTTCAAAATTACGGCCTTTATCGTGTAAACAAGATTTATTTCTTCTCCGGGGGGTCAACCCCTAACCAATTCGAACCAAAAACAATCCCATCTAAGATATCATAGGAAACTTCCTATTTACAATTTTTCAACCCTATGGCTTAAAAATTGCGCCCTTTATCGTGTTAACAAGATTTATTTTCTCCCCAGGGGGTCAACCCCCCAACCAATTCCAACCAAAACCAATCCCATCCAAGCTATCATACGAAACTACCTATTTACAAACTCTCAACCTTATTTCTCCAAAATTGCGCCCTTTATCCTGTAAACAACGCTAAAATACATACATATATATATATATATATATATATATATATATATATATATATATATATATATATATATATACACACATCAAAAAAATGTAAGGGTCAGCGATATGCGATATTTTCAGGGTTTCGTCACTTGGTAATGGGAAATTCAATACAATTTTTGTTACCCACGTAGAACATAATCTTTTGCAACATAATTTATATATAATTTCATACAAACTTTGAAAATCAATTGAAAGCTTTAATCTAAGTGAAAAGAGTGAAAAATTCGAATTCAATGCACTTAGGATTTTGAGCAAAAAATTGTCACTGGTCAATGTCTAATACAGAGTGTGTCCACGGCGATTGTTCAAAACTGCCCTACATCGATTAAGTAAGCTGAGAATAAGGTTATCGATGCTTTCCTGATCAATCGCATTCCATTCTTCAACCAGGTTATGGAACAATTGATTTCGTATCTGGAATAGAATGTTACGCCTTAAAATTCTTCTGTCAAGCAAATTCCACACACGCTCAGTCGTATTCAGGTCTGGCGATTGAGCAGGCCAATCCAAAACATTTATACCACTTTCATCCAAGTAATCTCTTACGATCGCGGCGGTATGAGAGCGCGCATTGTCATGCTTGAAGACGAAGTTTTCACCTACTGCAGCTACATACGGAATGACAAATGGTTCTTATATCAGGTCCCTATATCTAAGAGCATTTACAAACGTCTCCAGCAATACGAGATCGCTTCTTCCGCCAATGCTGATACCACCCCAAACCATCACCGTTTCGCCTTGGTAGCTGTGAACTTCCTGTGCAGTCCTAAGTTTCCAAATATTTCCAGGTTGTCTCTATACACCGGTACGTCTAGTATCTGGACCGAATCTCGATTCATTACTAAACAACACAGGAGTCCATTGTTGCACGCCCCATTCGAAGTGATTTCTAGCCTAGACTATTCGGGTCTCGCGATTTCCTCTGGGTAATGGTGGAGCTCTCCATGTACACCTGGCACGTAAATTGGACTCGTGCAGTCTATTTCTCACAGTTAGGTCACTTATCTGTATATGGTGAGCGTTTCAGAGTTCCAAACTTAGTTGACCTGCCGTGTGGGTTAGATTTCTCTGAGCTTGAATTCTCAGAAATCTGTCCTGTGCCGCCGTTGTTATTCTGGTACGACCAGTATGTTGCTCTCTAACATCATCAGTTTGATTATAACGAATCCATAAACGACTTTTAGTGGACTGGTTGGTCTCTAATTCATTGGCAACAAACCTCTGCGACATTCCAGCTTGAAGCATTCCAATGGCCCTTAAGTGCGCATCTCTCTGAAGGTGATTACGCTCCATAATTTAGACAAACAACACTACTCAAAATTTTCAATAATTAGCATTCGCTGGTTGGATAACATCTGATTTGATCTGATGAATGAAACAAGGAACGACATGAAGAAAATGAATAGTCGTTGGAAAAAAGGGAAACACATGCCATAATGTTCAAAAAGTATTGTGTAAATAACAAACAAATATCTGCAATGCGATAATGCCACGTGGATCTACGAGAATTAACAAACAATCCCAAAATATGCTTGACCCTTAGATTCTTTTGATGGGTGTATTTTTTTAAATAATATATATATATATATATATAAATATATATATATATATTTATATATATATATATATATATATAGATATAAATATATATATATATATATATATATATATATATATACAGTCCCTGGCCATATTAATGTGACCAGCAGCAAAATTTCATTGTTTCCTATATTTTCGCCATTTGCAAGACGAAAATTCTTATAAATAGATGTTGTAAAGTAGTGGCAAGGCTATTATGATCATCAGTTAATCAATTTTGATTGATTGCGCATCACTCGTGCAGTGGGCGGCCATATTGCTTCTTTGAGTGACAGCGTGTAAAATTTTCCCCTAGTGTTTTTTGTGATTAATCGGTGTTTTCTTAGCTGAAACTGAAGTTTTTTTCGGTAAGTTGATTTATAATTTCTTGTTATTATCTTTTTCATCAGTAGTTTGGACTAATTTGCTTTAAAATTGTTTAATTTTTCAAAACATCTACTGAAAGTTAACCTAACCTTAATTTTTCTTTATTGTTAGTGATGGGAAGTCTAAAGGACCTGTCTCCTAAAAAAAGGAGAAATTGAAGCACTTATAAGTTTAGGAACCCTCTCACAACGTCAAATTGCTGAAAAAATTGGAGTTTCTAAAACGTCAGTTGCAAACATTGCCAGGAAGCTGCAAAATGACAACACTCTTAACACCAAAACGAGCGGGAAATTGTGGTCGAAAGCGCATCGTTACCCCACGTGGCATGCGTAAATTGACTCAAATTGTAATTGGTGATAGAACAGCAACACATGCAATCATCAAATCAAAGTTGGGTGAAGCAGGAGTTGACGTATCGACGAGAACAGTAAGGCGGCGCTTGAAGGAGCTCAATTTCAACAGTCGGCGTCCTGCTAAAAATCCGCTATTGACAGAGAATATGAAAAAGAAACGTCTGGAATGGGCAAAAAAATATAGAAACTTTACTGTGGAGGATTGGAGAAAGGTAGGCTACTTGCTATATTTGGTTTTAAGTTAACTTGAATGTTTTAAAGAAATTTCAAGATGTTCCTTCTTTTCGTTCAGGTTTGCTTCAGTGACGAGAGTTCCCTTGAGATCTTATCGAACAAAACTCAGTGTGTGAAACGAACACCAGATGAGAAATTTTTAACAGACTGTATAATTCAAACATCCAACAAAAGTCATGATATGGTCGGTTATCTCTGGCAAAGGTTTAGGGAGGCTCCAAATCGTGAAGGGAATAATGCGCCAAGACCAGTATGTAACCATTCTGAGGCAAAGGCTTTTACCTCAGCTGAGAGAATGATTCCCTAATGGCAATTGCATCTTCATGCAGGACGGAGCACCTTGTCACACTGCCAAAACCGTGAAGGAGTACCTTTCTAATGACGGAATACCCCTCCTGGATTGGCCTGGTAACTCACCGAACCTGAACCCAATTGAAAACACTTGGGAACTCCTGAAAAGGGAAATTTCGAAAGAAAGAGTAACCAACAGAACAACTCTAATCCAAAAAATTATTTTCAATTGGAACCACAACGACAAATTGAAAGAAAATGCCGCCAAATGCATTGATAGCATGCCACAACGTGTGAAGGCGGTAATCGACGCGAAGGGAGGATCATCGAAATATTGAAAATATCATGTATTTCTATTCAAAATATACTATTTCTAATAAAAACTTTTCACAAGATATGTAATTAATATATAAAGAACGATTTAGAATCATATTGATTTACTGAGTGAACGAAATGTCTACTAAAACATAGAAAATGTGAAAAATGTGTACTGGTCACATTAATATGGCCAGGGACTGTATATATATATATATATATATATATATATATATATATATATATATATATATATATATATATATATAATCATAAAAAGTCATGAAACGAAAAACTATCTTGGTCCTAGGTCCAACTTTGCTAATCGTACCCATTTTAATAAGCAGGTTTTCAAAGTGAAAACCTGCTGAAAAATAGAGTTAGCTCATTTCTCCTGCTGAGTTTATTCGATATCTGTAAGTAATTTCATACATTTTTTCTAAACGGATTACCAACTCTTCAACCCACTATTTAATTTCTCTTCGTAATCGTTTCTTTCAGGTGATAAAATTTAGGTAAACTGAGATATCAAGATTTTATTATTCCGTTTCATCTGACGAAGCCACCGTGTGTGAAACGTAACGTCATAGAATCAATCATAGTAATCGTTAAAATTAAAAATGTTTTTTTCTAATAATAATATAATAGAAATTCATCAAACTGTATTCGTGATTACTGATTTATGAGTCCGTTTCTTGCATGTACTTCGTCGATATTAGCAATCTTTGCACTGAGTTAAGTTGCATGCAACTATGTCGTTCGGATTAGGGAAATTGCATTATGTTTCCCAGGTGCCGGGCGAACGGCAATTTGTTTCTGAGCCCGTAATATAGGCGCTCTTGTCAAAATTTGCCGAATAATTTGTTTAGTCCAATTAACTATTAATAACCATAATCGCAAATCGATTTTCATTTTAGCAACGCCAAGTCCCATTCTGGTAATTCAATGGAGCTTAACCTCCTACAAATTATCATGCTCGTTAGTCCTTTAACTTATTGCTGTTTTTGTCATGTATACCGAAGAAACAGTTTTTACATTATTGAAAAGGGACAAGAGAATTGTCCATAATTAATTATTATTTCCTTCGGGATGTTTATCAAAAATTAAAGAAATTATTGAATAATTAATAATAGATATCCAGAAAAACTAAGCTCAAAATTCACAAGACCCTTATAAGACCCATAATAACCTATGGAAGTGAAAACTGGACAATGACACAAGATGACCAAAATAGGCTGAGAATATTCGAACGTAAGATCATGAGAAGGATATACGGAGATATCAGGCTGAGTGAAGAAGAATGGAGAATCCGAAACAACAGGGAGATAGATGAAATTCTAAATCATGAGGACGTCGTGAGATTTATAAAATCACAGAGGCTACGATGGTTCGGTCACGTACAAAGAATGGAGGAACATAGAATGCCCAAAAAGATATTGAACGCCAGAGTGTACGGAACCAGAAAACGAGGAAGACCACGACTGAGATGGATGGACCAGGTTCTGGAAGATCTACGAGCCACGCGAGTCACTTGATGGGGCACTACAGTGAAGAACCGTTTCGCTTGGAGGCAAATTGTTGAGGCCAAGGCCCACCCCGGGCTGTAGCGCCTATTGGATGGATGGAATTAATAATAGAATAATTATTGAAAACCAAATCGTGGGCAGCAGAGCTCCATCACAATGGTAGTATTTTTAGCGCGAAATGCGATTTCAACGAATATATTTTTATAGTTTGGAAATTCACGCTTATAGCAAACCGAATTCAAAAATAGAAAATAATTTATTTTACTTAAAAAAAAATTCTAACTGCATTGTGGTTGAGGGAAAAAGTTGAAACTAACGGAGAAACCCACCTCAAAATCAACTCTATCCATATACCAAATTACAACCCTCTATCTTTAAAAAAAATGCATCGCGTACTGATAGCGAAATAGATCGAGATGCAATTTGAACGGAATAGTCACCACGAAATACAGCGCGGTTGAGAAAAAGAGTTGCATTCAGAAAAGGATATCAAGTCATCATAAACTCAATGTACGTACAAAAATTCAACCCTCTAACTCAAACTGCAGAAGCTGTGGAATTCGGCAATTTTTCAAAAACCATGAAAAAAATATCTACGTTGAAATGGCAGCGGTTGGAAACATTTCTCGATGAGAGCCGTTGGAGATGTTACTATTTACCTGGACAAAAAAAAAAATTATATATATATATATATATATATATATATATATATATATATCAGACATGAAAAATTACCTAAAAAAAACTTTCAACCCTATTTCTGTAAAATTGCGCCTTCTGTGGAGTAAACAAGATTTATTTTCCTCCTGTGGGGTCAACCCCCTAACCAATTCAAACCAAAACCAATCACATCCAAGATATCAAAGGAAACTACCTATTTACAATTTTTCAACCTTGTTGCGTAAAAATTTCGCCCTTTATCGTGTAAACAAGATTTATTTTCCCTCAGGGGGGGCCAACCCCCAACCAATTCGAACCAAAACTAATTCCATCCAAGATATCATACGAAACTACTCATTAACAAAGTTTCAACCCTAAACCCTATATATATCAGACATGAAAAATTTTTCAAAAATCTTGGTCTAGGAGGTCTAAAATGGATGAAAAAAATACTCCTGCACCTGACTGCTTTCCTGCGATATACTGCAATAGTATGTATTTTTCGTGCAATCGCACGCGAAGCGAGTATTTCGCGTACGCACCACAGTCAAATTTCATTTCGCGGTCGTTGCCCATAGCAACGGCCGCCAAACCAAACGTCACTTATACCAAAAAGTAACAGCAACTATGATATTTCAAAAGAGACATCCTGTATCTCAACGCATTTTGCGTTCTGTCAAGAACTGTCAAAATATTTTATATATATTCGAACATAGTCTTACCATAGCAACGCTGTGACTTGTTAATTACTGCTGATTTTAAAGCACTAATATTTTTTTCCGTCGACCTCTAAATAAAAGCTTACTTTAACGTACAAGAAATTGATCATTAATGACCCATTTTAATGTGCAATTTCTCCTATTTTAATGTATTATTGTCATGGGCAACCAAACACAGAAGTATTCAGCACGGAATAGTTGAATTATTCTGTGTCTGTACTGTTATTCCACAGAGAAAAGGAATTCATAATTCAAATCGAAAAATTTAACTCTATACAAAATAAAGTAGAAACTGCGGAAAAAAATTTATGCAATAATCGTTCGAAAGTAAATAACACTTCAGCTTCCACCAGTTCCACATTTTCCTTATCGGATATTGTAGGTAATGTTAACTATTCAGAATGTCACATGTCTAATATTTCATCTATGAATTTCTCAAATTGTTCCATCGGGAGCATAAATATACAAAATATATCGAAATGAACATAGAAATTTATATTGTGTCAAGTGTATCTGTCATGCAAAATAAAAATTTATTTCAATCAAGAATTTATACTCAATTCATGATGAGGTCGACGGAAAAATCTTGTAATAAACTCGTTTATTAATGTAGCGATTAATGGTCTGGAACTATTAACGCGCTCGATCCGCTCACGCATTAAAATATCTCAACCATTAATCGCTGTCACTAATAAACTAGTTTATTAAATAACTATATTTGCAATTGTCTAGTTAAATAATTTTGACGATTGCACGAAAAATAGTGTGTATGCCATGGCCGCGAAACTTTTTAGCTAGGTACCTCAAGATTATCCTGCCTCGGCCGCAAGCGGCCTCGGCGATAATTTCTCTTTCGGTACGCTAAAAAGGTATTTCGCGGCCTAGGTATACAAATAACTATTATGGGATAAAATACGACTAAAAATTATCATAATAACAAGAGTTTTTTTGATTGATAATACACACATATTTGATTTTAACGATTACTATAATTGAAAAGTGTTTCATTACACAGTGGCTTCATCAGATAGAACTGAATACTGAAATCTTGGTATCTCAATTTACATGAGTTTTAGATCCTAAAATACAATTACAACAAGAAATTAGACAGTGTTTTGTTAGGTAGTTGATCCTTTGGAAAAAACTTGTAAAAACGACCTCAGACATTGAATATATTGAGCAGAAAGGAATGATTTTAATCTATTAGTTCAATACGAATTATTATACCTGTTGATTCCGAAGGCATCCAAAGAGTTCAATTCAAATCCTCTAATATCTTTATGTAAAATATGGGAATCTGTATTGAATGAATGATTCTCATCTAATAAATGATTGGAATAAATATCACTGTTGCAACATACCGAGAAAATCTGATAAGCAAGTTGCTATAAAGTACTTGAACCTTTGTGTGGTATAGGAAAATGCAGGAACGGATTAACCATTAGGCGGAGTAGGCAACTGCCTAGGGGCCCCGTATCGACTAGAGGCCCGTGCACGCACCAAAAAAAAAATTTAATCAAAATTTGTATGAAATTCTTCAACAATATTATTGCTTTCTTTCGACGCATGTTGTCAATTGATGAAATACTTCAAACATACAGAACCATCCAGTATCGAGTAGTAGAACTAATAAACTGTCTTCGTTCTACAATGTCTCAGAACTGTTTGAATTCATTGTCGAATGGCCATTGGAAAATTATGTATTAGAAAGGGTCAACTTCCAAGATGTAGACTTTGAAGTAACAGGATACCTTGAGTCGACCATCTGGAAGTTCCTTACAGAAGGACATCTATCAACTTGAAAAGACCTGGGGCCCGGCCAGGGTTGTTACCTAGGGGCCCGGACAGGGTTAATCCGGCCCTGGAAAAATAGACCTATAAGAGAGAATTTTGCGAGAAGGAGGAAACCGAAACACTCTGCTGGAGTCTTTCAGAGATGGATCACTCCAAAAAGTTCCTTCGGAACTTCAAAACTGTAAGATCCAAAGAATATCTGAACAGTCACAACAAATTACATCTCCTCACTGGCTTTCTTACAGGACAATGTTGCCTCAGGTAGCATTTGATGAGAATAAGTTCATCAGAAACTGACGAGTGTAGATTGCCTCGCCATTGCAAGCCAACGGAAATAATGCTTTGGAAAAGAAACTTGTAGGAGTGAGGACGTAACCTACTTGAAGAGTTCTCAGATATTGGAGTTTATTAATACTCTGGAAATAGAAGGCAAGCTGTAGATGGCGCAGTAGTGCGAACAGGTCTAATGGGGGGCCTCAAGGTCGCGGTACAGTGTAACCCCATTGAGATCTGTCGATATATTAATTCTGAAGCTGCATCTTTCTCTTAGAGGTGGATTGCCAACTATCTCTCCATCTTTTAGATGGCCTCCCGTTAGGTCTTGAGCTGGGCAAGTTGTTTTCTAGGACTATTTTCGGAAGTCGGTTCTCGTCCATCCGTCTTACATGGTTGTACCACTGTCTCTTACGTTGTCTCCCCCATCTCACAATATATTGCATTTCGCATTGTTCTCTGATATCTGTGTTTCTCACTCTGTCTCTTCTTGTCCTCCCCACTACTGTTCTCAGTGTTTTCATTTCGGCCACCCTTAGCATGTGTTTCATCTTGTTGGTGCCTTCGCGGACTTCTATACCATACGTCATGATCGGTCTGATACAATAGTATTGTAGATTCTAATTTTGCTATCTTTGCGCATGTACGGGTTTGACCAGACCATATCTCGTAGGCATCCTGATGCTTTGTTAATCTGGCTCCTCAGGTCTTTAACTGGGTCGTGAAAGCTTGATATGTCGATGCCCAGATATCTGAATTGCATCACCTGTTCTATGGGATTGTCCTCCGCCACTAGCTTACATCTGAGCGGATCTTTCGTGATTGTCATACATTTGATTTTGTTGATAGAAATGTTCATATTGAGTTAGTCGTTCTCTGATTCGGCAATAATTGCTGCATCATCGGCGTAACACACCATATCAATTCTTTTCTTGCCTAGTCTGTATCCGAGGTTAAGGTCTGTTACTTTATTTATTATTTATCCAGTCCGAAATGTCAGTTCTGCGCATGCGCGACTTCGGGGGCGTGGCTATGCTCGGGAAGTCGGACATTTTGCGGATGGCGGCCATTTTCCAAGATGGCTGACCACGGTAGTGAGGGTTGGGTTCTACAACGTGAGGGTTAGGTTCTACAACGTGTTGGTTCTACAACGTGCTGGTTCTACAACGTGTTTGTTCTACAACGTGCTGGTTCTATACAACATTTCGGACTTAGAAAAGTTGAAGTGGCCTAGAACCGCTATAGCTGTACTACTGCTGTCAACCTGTCTAACTCCTCCCGTGTTGGGATGTTTTCAGTGAATTGATCTCCTGTTTTAACCTTTGCTAGGTTCAGTGGAATCAAGATATATTAACCTCAATTGTTTTTATGGTTCTCATCATATATTTACATCGAATAACATTGAGTTTTTGTAAATTGAGTAGAAAGTAAATTGTAATGAAAGTAGTCACGATATTTACCAATTTTTAATGTGTTCATTTAATTTCATACGCTGAAAATGAATTCTGAAGATCTCGTTTCTACTCATCCACGATTAAAGAATGGAAAATCGAGCCTGTTGATCGAATACGTATTTAGCTAATTAACCAGCAACCGAAACTCAACCGATATCAATCGACCGGCAAGTTCACTTAGTAATCTCACCGATTGCCAAACCAGAGGTCGGTAGGTACCTATCGAACATAATTTCGATTTAATTGTTGCTATCTCGCACTCTACCTCATTGTTTCGAAGATTAGCGCAATTAGAAGTTACGGCCGCTTTGATACACCGGCAGCAATGTCAGTGTTCTCGTCGATCGATCATCCTTAATGGTCTCGAATTCAATTACAGCTTAATTGAAAAGAAGTTTCGAATGGTCTATCGATATTGACTTCGTGTTTTCTAGTACGAGAGTTATAAAATGAAAAATCAAGTTATAATTGAACCAATTCAGTGGCGGCTCGCGGATAAAATTTTAAATAGCTGATGAAATTCGTCGTTACTGCATGACATCGAATAAAAATGGCGGCGTCTGAAGTGAACGTGATTCAAATTATAATAGAACTAATTCAGTGACGACTCGTGACTGAAATTTTAAGTATCTGATGAAATTCGTTGTTATTGCATGGTAGATATCGAATAAGAATGGCGACGTCTGAAGTGCTCGCGAATTAACTTATATGATTGAACTGATTCAGTGGCGGTTCGTGGATGAAACTACAAATTGCTGATGGAATTTGTTTTTACTGCATATAATTATCTTACTCACTTTGGCAGACCGGTGGAAGTGAGAAAATCCTTGAAAACCACGAAAAATATCAAATTTTCACCTTAATATGGCGGCGGTTAAGAAAAAGGGTTGAAACTTCCAAAGAATACTTTATTAACTACAATTAAATCCACATACCAAATTTCAACCTTCTGATACAATCTGTATAAGTTGTGCAAATACATCAAAAACCACGAAATGTTCCTACAAATGGCGGCGGTTAGACAAAAAAATCTTGTGCCACCTTACTTACTTTGCTTTTTTGAATCCAGATCCAAAATCCTTTACAATCTTTCTGCCGTGTATTGGGCTACGTCCCCTGTGTGAAAGTGCATACTGTCCATCGAATAGGTTCGTCAGTGGTCTGTACTTCTCCACAGTCGGAGGTTACCTCGTCAGCACTTCCTGTGTCCCATTTGGCTAAGTTATGTTCGACGGGGGAAACACTAGTCCTAATACGATTAAGGGTCCGCCATTCCTTCCATTCCAGATTTATCCCTCATTATGTGTTGTATCTCAAGGTTATGGAGAAGGTGTCTTTCATCAAACACTTTTTTGAATCTTTCGAGATATCGAGCTACCTCGATATATCGAGCTCCAAATACTCTCCGAAAATGCCTAGAAGGCTGAATTACGCACATGTTTTTCAAAACTAATATCAACATATTTTGTTTTTAGTTCCTTGTCGCTTATGCACCATGCCGCTGCTCCCTTTCAGTCAAAATTTTGATTGAATTTAACCAAATTTTGATAATTTCGTTATTCTTCAAGAAAAACACTAGTAACCAACTTGTAGCACATTTAGTGCGATGGTGACTATAGGAGATGCCAAAACTCACCGGGAAGAAAATATATGCATGATTATATATCAGATATCAAAAGGAACTGAAAAGTGGATTCAAAAACCACCCCCGCGCCTTCTCTTGACTAGATAGCTATATTCTATTATTTCTAGTAAAAATACGAGTAAAAACACAGTGAAGGAAGTAAACAGTAATCATATCGAAATACAGAAATGGAATAGTAAAATCTTCATACATTTTAGTAGTTACATTATTGCAGAGGCCTGTGATGTCTTAAAAATGAAAGACCACGCGTTTGATTTCTCTCTCACTTATGTGTGAGAGAAGCGGGCTGCTTGAGTTATGGAGATGAAGTCCTTCAGCCAACTCAGAGGCTACACTTCTATGTACAACTGCATTGAGCTTGGGTGTGACTGAATCATTAATGGAAGCGAGGAGGAAAGTTGGGTTGCAGGGGATTGATACTGGCCCAGCATTCGTCGCCTTTATAAGTTTGCAAGCAGTGAAGTCAAGAGAAAACCTCTGAGGAAAACTCATGACAGACCATTCTCCCTCGAGGTTTGAAACCAGGACCTCTTGAATGCTATCCAGCAAGCCTAACTAGCTCGGTATAATGTCACAGATAACACGGCTGTAGTGTTTGGAAAGGATTATCTAGGAGAAACGCTATAAAAATATTTGAAAGGATAATTTGGACGATTCATGTAAATTATACTCGTTGACTGAAGTCAATGATGTATCCCATAAAATAAACACCTTTCTTTCCGAGTCGAGATGAGCGCTAGACTTGATAAAGTTGCACAAGGACAGTTTTTCACTCCCATTTTCATAGCCTATTAATCAGTGATGAAGCATTTAAGTTTCCGTTAATATTTTCCCATGAAATGATCACTGACTAAAAGCTTTATGAAACCCTACTTCGTAGCTCACAACGTCGTTTACTCTGAATTATTGAAAGCGGGACCTAGAGATGTTATTGTAATAAAGACAGTCTGGGCAAACTAAATTTTGTACTCAATCTTTTTCATTCACTTCCGCCATAACCAAAGATAAAAAGGAATCATTAACGTTACATGTTAGTGAAAATGTGTCGAATAATAGCCTGCATTAGTGAATAAAGTGCAGATGGACGGGAGAGAGCTTTTCGTGCTTAATGAAATGAGTTTGATGAAGAAAAATGAACAATCGCACGATTTCGGAGGGTAGCATGTTTACACAAAACGAAAATGATATTGTGCTCTGATTGTTAACTCTCATGAAAGGAGCAAATGAGACAGAATGTTGAAAAATTCCGTATAATCAATAGAAACGAAATCACATATCAAACGAGAAGCTAATACTCTCTATGTTTTAGCAACGAGTAAAGTGGTTTTTTTAGTTAAGTTGAAAGGAAAATGAGCAACAGAGCACTCTCACTCTAAGGTAATTTTTTTCACGTGAAGTACATGGCGTCGAGATGTGATTCAAACGGATTAAATTATGATTTGAAAAAACACGCTTCAATATCAAACAGAAATAAAAATTAGAAATTTATTTTATTGAAAGAAAAATATTCGAGAATTTAAGCAGGTCAAGATGCGATTGAAATGCAGCGCGTTTAAGGAAAAGAGTTTAAACCTACAAAAGAACGTATTCAAACATGAACTCAATCTATGTACCAATTTTTAACCCTCTAACTTAATCTGCAGAAGATATGTATTCGAGAAAATTTCTAAAAACCACGAAAAATTAAGAAATATCCATGTAAAAATGGCGGGGGTTGTAAAAATTTAACCAAATTTTGATAGTTTAGTTCTGCCTTGAAAATAACCCTCTCATTCTTGAAATTCGTTGCCTGGAAGGTTCGAAACGGATAAAACAACTACTTCCGCAACTGGTGCTGACTTTCGTTACGCTGCAATAGTATATTATTTTTAATTGGAAAAGAAATAAAAGTGAAACAAATAAAATACAATTTTTGTCAACGAATTAAATGTGAAAAATGTCTTAATTCTGTTATTAATTAGTATGCCAATTTTGATGAAGAAAAAACATGAAATTGCTGAATCTCATTGTAGAATAGTATATTCTGTAACAAGGTTAGAATGAAAATTCGATGCTAGTGGAAAAGTTTCGAGCGCGAGCCGAAGGCGAGCGTGTGGAACCACGAGCATCACGAATTTTCATTCTAACCGAGTAGCAGACTATACTTTCTCCACGATCAAAAATTCATAAATAATATTAATTCATGCTACTTATTATATTTTCGAATGAGAACGTGACAGCAATCATTTTGACACTTACTCAAATTTGCTACTACGATGACAATCAACTGCGTCAAGGCTTATGTTATTATTGCTAGCCAGTGTGAGAATATTATTCTTATTACAAGGAAGAGAAAGCAATAGTACATTATGTTACTAGGAGTGGAAGGCTATCATTATTGTTGAGCCCAGATTCTTGCACTGCCGATGCGTTAGCCGAGGCTGTGCAAACTGGGCGAAACATATAAAGGGTCTTCTGCTCCGAGTGACATATACTATTTTTTCTTCAAGCGTAAATTGAATATTGTGCCCATAGTGTCGAACTTTTAAATTTTCTTGACAAATACTGACAAACATCAAATTAAATAAAAATTAAATGACAGGTCATACCTACTTGGATACAACGCCCATAGACGTTGCTATCATTTCTCATTATTTTATTACTAGTACAATAATGAGCGTTCATTATTTTACTAGTAAAAGAATAGGTTATTTCTACGATCTGTGTTGTCGAAAATAATATAGATATTATTATACGCTTGAAGAAAAATACATTTAAATTTCATGGGGGCAGAGGTGTTGCAGAATATTTCTTCAATCTCAAGAGAGAGAATTCCAGCATTCTGTAATCAAATTTGATATCAGAATTGGTGAATTCTGTGATGATCGTGGAGAAATGCTATTCTCTGGTTTTAATTTAATCGAAACATATTTTGGCTGAAAAACGTGCATTAATCTTAAGAAATAATTCAAAGGTAATAGTCCCAGATTTCTTAAACGTGCTCCAATTCCAAATCTCTACTTATTAATAACTTCCATCGACTGCTCGCTAAACACACGGTGGAACTCTAATTATTATATTATAAAATGTTGTTATGAGTTTTTGTACTTATTTCAGCAGAAAAATTCGGCAATATAATATTTTCAATGGAAGCTTCGGCGGTCATATTGGCTTAGAAAGCGATAACACGTCCCAGACCATAAGTACCAATAAATTGGTATTTGTACGTTTGTTCAGGTCATCGTAAAGTATCAAGCGTAGAAAATAACTCTTTTCCGAGAAAATGAGCTTCATTTCGCAACAATATTTCTCTATAAAAACAAGAAACTAATAAAAAGAATCTTGTGAAGAGAACAATAATAGGAATGATAAAACTTTCTTTATCGTCACTCAGTCTGACATATTTCGTATTGGATTTTCGACGTCGAATCATCTTCTATAAATATCAAGTTTTCCATGTCTTTGATACGACATATTGGACATATTATGTGGTGACATTTCTTGCACAGTTTATACTTATTCTATTATATGAGATTGATCCGAATCAAATGAACTTTAATATTTACACATCTTCTATATGTGACTGATCAAATTGTTTCTTAATTTATTATGAAAGTTTACTAGTGTTTCATGACTTCAAATAATTCAGTTCGTTATTTAAAATTAACATCCACATCGTATTCATGAAATATAACAACTTAAATTCGAAATATAAGCCTTCATTATTTTATATAAACACCGCAGGTTATTGAGGTTTCAAGGACAATATTAATTCATAGAAACATGTCGTATCGATAAACTATGGTCGTTTTAATTGTACGATCAATTCAATATCTCTTTATATGTTTGGGATTGATTGGGCCGATACTTGGTGTAAATTAATAAACATATTAGAACAATGGTTAATAATAATAATTTACACATTTATTAAAAGAAATAACGCATGACGCACGTTTCGGTGAAACTTCACCTCCTTCAGATGCTAATGGCAAAATCTTTGCCAGTTTCACCGAAACGTGCGTCATGCGTTATTTCTTTTAATAAATGTGTAAATTATTATTATTAACTATTGTTTTAATCTCTTTATATGACACACACATATATATATATATATATATATATATATATATATATATATATATATATATATATATATTCATTTGGATTGGTTTTGTATCTGTATATTATAGATTGTTGGGATTTTTCGTGGTATAACAGATATTAAATGACTAATAAAGTTGGATTTAATTTACTCGACGTTTCGGCTCTATTTTTGGAGCCTTTTATAACAGTTTCATCAAGAGTCTGTAAAATAAAATATAATTTAAAGCTAGTTCACAATACAAAGGTTGATATTAAAAAAAAAAAGATTTAGTGACAGATGAGGACCAGATACAACAAATACCGAATAAATTCAACAACAACCACCCAAAACTTAAATTCACAATGGAAAAAGAGAAAGACAACCAACTTAATTTTATGGACATGTCTTTAATTAAACACGGAAATAAGATCCTCACTAAATTGTATAGGAAACCCATATCCACCGACAGACTCATACATTTTAAATCAAACCATCCCATTTCACAAAAAATAGCCATCATAACAAATTATATCGACCCAAGCCTGAAACTGACATCACCCATTCTTAGACCACAAATATTAAAACAGACAAATACACTACTACAGAAAAATGGTTATCCTCAATTGATGATAAACCAAATAACAAAAAAGAGAACCTATGAATTATACAACACAGAACAAACAAACACCAAACATGAAAACAACAAAACATCCAAATACACAACACTGCCATACATACCCTCACTATCACAAAGAATAAGTCACATACTAAAACCATATGAAATAAAAATAGCCTACAAACCACAAAACCAGGTAAAACAAATTTACACAAACAACCTCTAATGGACCATACACACACAGTATATGAAATCCCATGCAACAACTGTAATAAGACATATATAGGTCAAACAATGCAACACTTAAAAGAAAGAATTAAAATGCATAAATATTCAAAAACACAGATCACGGCACTGAATAAACACAAACAAACAGACGGACATAGTTTCAACTACGACAAAACTAGAATTTTGGCAACAGAAACTAACACAAAGAAAAGAGAAATTTTAGAAATGATACATATCCAGAAAAATCTGCAACATGTAATCAATAACCGTTCAGACGTGAATAATTTGAGCACCGTGTATTCCCAAATATTATAAAAGGCGCATAACGTGAAGACACGTGAAACGATTATGACTCGACACCTGTTTCGGATTCATAAACCAGTCGTTCACATGAGCTGGAACTTACAACAGCCAAAGAAAAGAAAACAAAACGATCCGTAGTGAGGTACATTTTTAATATCAACCTTTGTATTGTGAACTAGCTTTAAATTATATTTTATCTTATAGACTCTTGATGAAACTCTTGTAAAAGGCTTCAAAAATAGAGCCGAAACGTCGAGTAAATTAAATCCAACTTCATTAGTCATTTAATATCTGTTATACCACGAAAAATCTCAACAATATATATATATATATATATATATATATATATATATATATATATATATATATATATATATATATATATATATATATATATATATATATATATATATATATATATATATATATATATATATATATATATATATACCACATATTAGCTACATACTTTAATTTTGGATGTTGAAGAATTTGAATTTTCAGCATCATACCATGATTACATGAGAATGTTTACCTTTAACTTCTGAAATTGTTGAAAATCATTGGGAATACCAGTTCATAGTCTTCAAAATTTAATATAAAAAGATTACAGAATTGATGTTTTCAATTGATCGAGAAAAATCAAAACTATCAACAAATTGAGTATCAGAACTTACTTTATACAGCAAGTTCTCGTCAAATCTTCAGAAAGTTTCCTATTATCTGTAATATCACAAATGAAACCGAAGATAAAATAGATAACTCATGTTTTAAATCCTGGTTAGGTACGGCATAACTGAAAATTGTATCTCGACTGGTATAACATCTTAAAAACATTACTGCGAACTTAAGGCACCATTAGAGTCAGCACTTAAATAATTTCGGAAAGTTTAAGGAGATATAAATTGAAAATTATAATATTAGAGCCAGCCCCAATTCATTTCGAGAGAGAAAAGTTGAGAGTTGCCGAAAGCTTTTGAAATAAGTTTTTCCACAGACGTATAATGATATTCAGTCAATTAGAGAAAAGTGGTTTGAGCTGAAATAATGAAGGCGTATTATTGTTTACTTCTCCAGACTTGATTACACTTAATTCGTCATTCAAATATAAAAAAAAGGCTTTTCACACGAACATTTCAGTTCTCACTTCCGCTTTCGTTTCAGTCGAACTGTCAGTTAATCCATTTTTTTGAATAAATTTTTTTTTACACAATCCGTTCAGTTGATTGTTTCAGTCCATTTGGCATAATTGAAGAGGCCGATACTTAGTGAATTTACCTACATTTATAATAAGAAAAATATATTTATATATATATATATATATATATATATATATATATATATATATATATATACATATATATATATATATATATATTATATATATATATATATATATATATATATATATATATATATATATGTATATATATATATATATATATATATATATATATATATATATATATATATATATGCTGCTTATTAAAATTGGTGCGATTAGCAAACTTGGACCTAGGACCAAGATAGTTTTTCGTTCCATGACTTTTTATGATGCTTGGCAACAAAAACTCAATTTCATATCTCTCTCTCTCTCTCTCTCTCTCTATATATATATATATATATATATATATATATATATATATATATATATGAATGATTTTATGTCAAAGGGAGGTAAGTGCCAAATTTGGGCATACACAATTTTTGCGAAAATTGGGATATGTGTGCCAGCCGTAATTCGTATCTATAAGTGCCAATTCCGTTCCTAGAAGTTTCGACACTTCCTCAAAGAATGCCCTAGTCGCACGAGCGGTGCGGTTGAAAGTCTATTGGAGCTAAGTGCCAGTCTGGTCAGTTGTCATATTGCTATTGTCATTGTTATATTTTATATATTTTTTTATGTTTCTTTCGATCACATCAGGTCTCTTTCTTTCACTTTTCCTGCAGAGGCATCCGTTAGTGGAGTCAAAAAACAAACTACAGACTATGCTGCTTTACATCTTAGAAAAATAGGCAATTTTTTATTAAGATATTCTCTTAAATACATTTCACATACATAGTATTAGAGTATGAAGTTATGTTGTCTTGTGTAATAAAAAATTTTCATGACACTTTGGCTCTTATTACTCTAAACTTAGCTTCTTTTAGAAATGTATTATTCCTGGACTTATCTCTAATAACCTTTTACTACCACAGTTACTTAGCTCTTTCGGCCCCTGTCATTAAATTATTTTTTTTGTAGGCAAATCATGTACTGCACGATAATACTGCTTATGGCACATGATTTAGTATGTATTAACTTATCGAAAATAATTTTTTCCAGCAGTGCAAATCACATTGTATCAAAATATATAGTTCTTTGTTAATATCTAGGAATATCAAATTTGCTATTTACCTCCTTTTGACAAAAAATCATTCATATGTTTATAATATGTATGTATGTATGTATAAGCTTATGTATTTTAGCGTTATTTCCACGATAAAGGGCGCAATTTTGAAGCAATAGGGTTGAAAGTTTGTAAATAGGTAGTTTCGTATGATATCTTGGATGGGATTGGTTTTGGTTCGAATTGGTTGGGGGGTTGACCCCTCTGGGGGAAAATAAATATTGTTTACACCACAGAAGGTGCAATTTTGTAGCAATAGAGTTGAAAGTTTGTATTTAGGTAGTTTTGTATGATATCTTGAATGCGATTTTTTGGTTCGAATTGTTTGGGGGTTGACCCCTCGGGGGAGAAAATAAATCTTGTTCACACGATAAAGGTCGCAATTTCGAAGTAATAGGGTTGAAAGTTTGTAAGTAGGTATTTTCGAAAGATCTTGGATGGGATTGGTTTTGGTTCAAATTGGTTGGGGGGTTGACCCCCCAGGGGAAGAAATAAATCTTGTTTACACGATAAAGGGCGTGATTTTGGAGCAATAGAATTGAAAGTTTGTGAGTAGGTAGTTTCGTATGATATATTAGATAGGATTAGTTTTGGTGCAAATTGCTTGGGGGGTTGACCCCCTAGGAGAGGAAATTAATCTTATTTACACGATAGAAGGCGCAATTTTGGTACCATAGGGTTGAAACTTTGTATGTAGGTAGTTTCGTATGATATCTTGGAAGGTATTTATTTCGATATGAATTGGTTGGGGGTTGACCCCCCGGAGGAGGAAATAAATATTGTTTACACGATAGAGGACGCAATTTCTGTTTTTTGGATTTAGATAATGCGATAAGGTTTTTCAAAGATATAATGTATCTCCACTTCAGAAAAACTCTCAATCAGTATATGAATATCAAAAATAAAATCTAAAGTATTGTGATAAATTGAAGCTCTCAATCTACGGCAGAAATACACCTCCAATACCATGAGCATGTTGAATATTGAAAATAAATTACATAGCTTCATAGAAAATCGACCTCAATTTATCCCATTTTCTGATTTGAATTACCTGAATGCGTAAAGCTGTTCACGAAAGAAACTTCATTTCACGTCAAATTTTCCGTAGGGTTCGGTCTTTCCTTTATGTTAAATCCGAGATGTTGATATATGATGTTGATTATATTTTTTGTTCGAGAAAATTTATTATTTCGTTGAAAGCTTTCATGAAAAGCCGCAGGATTTTACAGTGACGGAAAAATTTTCATCTCACTTAAAATAGGAATTAATTATTTTCCTCATATATCAAGAATCGAAGTAGATTAATATTAAATATTCTTTTGAGTAGAACATATGAAGCTTTTCTAGTCAATGAAGAATAATGCAGTCTAATTTTATTGCAATTTCATTTCTATGTTGTGAGAAAAACAAGTGTTTATTTCAAATGATTACCGTAAAACCTGCCAACTTTGCCCAGCAAAATCAGAAGTTTTCAATATATCTTTTTTAATGAAATGCTAAAACACATTATACATGAATATGGAGAACAACCTAAATGATGGAAATGATTCTTAATCATCACTTTATTTATAGCATTTTCCATGTACTAGGAAAAAATATTAATTAGGGGTGGGCAAAGTTACCTGTCAATCTTATAACTTTACCCGGCTGTGAGAATTCCCTTTTGGAGACAATTTGGCAAACGTTAATCAAACTTTGCCCATCAATTAAGTTCATAAAAAGGTTTGGCATGAAGCAGACGTTGAAATTATATTTTAAAAAAACAATATGTTAGAAAGTATTTTTATTTATATCAAAATCTTCCATTTTGTCGTCAAAATGGCAACTAAAACATAACTTCTTCAAACTAAATATTATTCGATAAAAAAATAAGGTTTTTTTTCTTAGTAATCTATCAGGTAATTAATATAATCATATAAGTAGATACAATAAGATATTATATTTCAGTATTCAAAATAATACAAATCCTTAAATTTAAAAAAGGAACATCAACAAAAATCAAAATAAAAAAATAGTAGCCTCTCCTGCTTTCAGTAGGGGCTCCTAGGCGTTCTACAATATTTAGAAATGTCACGTCTGAAATGCCATTAATATCTGGAAATTTGGAACCTTTTCCAGCCTTCCTAAGGAATTTCACAGTAAAATTGTCATCAATCTGAGAGACTTCCAAAATTGTTCCTATAAAGTGCCTTATAGAGTTTTTTGTAGGAAATTGCACCACTATATATGTCCCAGGATTTAGTACTGTACCATAAAGTCATGATTTGCATTAAACCATGCAAATTATATAAGGAATACAAAAATTTTTTTGACCTAAAATGTCTGGCAACATTGCCCATATACTTTTGTTTACTAATATAATACCTTGTGCAGTGTAACCTAAAAACAATTACTGCATTGTGAGAATCACATATCCACCTTCCCGCAATCTTAATTTCATTATCATAAGCTTAGTAGACATTGAGGACTGATGCTTAGCTTTTCACCCTAAAAATACTAAAATTCAATCAAAATTTCCTTACCTGTTTATTCAGAGCAACCCACCTACCAAGCGTTTTGGACGATAATAAAGGAAAACAAGAACCTCGCTCGGCATAACGGCCAAGCGGTGTTGTTTCACAACGTTGCCAAATTTAAAATTATACATGTTTTTATAACGCCTACTTCGGGCAAAGTTGGAGCCTTTGGGCAAAGTTGGCAGGTTTTACGGTACTAAGATTGGATCTATGACGCTGCGTTTCACCACGCGGTGGCTTCATCAGATACAACCTGAAACAAAAATCTTTATTTCACTGTATAGAGGGCATCCATTAATTTCGTTAGATAATTTTGGCCATTTTTTGACTCCCCTCCCCCCTTGGTGAGATGTCGTGAGTTCTTGCTCGACCCCCTCTACCCCTCCCCGAATCCCACGAGAGATTTTTTAAAATTGATATTTGTTATATGAATGAGTTAATCTGTGCTAATTCTATTAGTTCAAGTAAATCAGTAATATTTTATAAAAATGTGAAAAAAATCAAGTTAATAATAAAACAATGGTTGTAATAAGTCACAGTTTTATTCAGTGAAAATTGTTAGTGCATCGTATGTTTATTATAAAAGGTTACGGCATTATTTTTTTATGAATAATATTCACATCGTACCGTATATGAAAAAGAAATATTTACAACAAAAAAGTATTTACTGTTAATAAATATTTATCAATAGTTAACGAATAATGTTAGAAAAATACGTTTTTATATTTACCTGATAAATGAGTAAATTGTTTCCAACCGAATGAATTTATTTATAGTTAATAAATTCTTCCATCAGTGCATAATTAAACCGCGATGAATATTTTTATGAATGATTTAGCTATATTTTAGTGGAGAAACATTTTTTACTTGAGTTAACCCAGTTTTCTTGCAATTAAATACTGTTTCTTGCGAATTGAGTGACCATGTCCCCCCTAAACACCTCACGTAATATATGTTGTAATGAAAAACGATAACAATAAGAAATAAAATAATTAATGTAAAATTTTGAACTGTATATTGGGTGTATGATTCTAATCTAATAAATTATTGGGATAATCTCTCTCATTTTTTTTAAATCAGCGCTCATGTTCTTTGATTCTTTTTCCGAAATTTGTTTCTTCTCAACGATATAAATTTCGTTATGTTACCACATGTAAGTTATTAACATCCGATTTTGAGAATTTATCTGTTTTTGATTTATTGTTCTTTATATGTGGAATTGACAACAAAGATGTAAGATTAATTAAAAATCTGTATTGGAACCTGGTCATCAATAGAGGGGTTCGTCAGGGGTGCATCCTGTAACCACTCTTATTCAATATTTATTCGGAAGCAATATTCAGGGAGTCCATAATCCATCTCGACAAGGGCATTAAAGTAAATGGTACTTTTATAAATAATATCAGACAGTTTAGACGATCTTCAATTTTTAATTGAAAGAGTTAATGAGAAGAGTAGAGAATTTGGTCTATCCATGAACATTAAAAAGACCAAATGTATGATTATCAGCAAAAAACGTCTACATTACACCGATGCTACCATCAAAATTGGAAACGAAACTATTGAACGACTATCTAAGTTTGAATACCTTGGTTGCTGGCTAAATGAAGAATGGACCTCTGACCAAGAAATAAAATGCCAGATAGAAATGGCTAGAAGCTCGTTCAACAAGTTCAGAAAAGTAGTAGGCAACAGTAACATCAGTATCAACTTACGCATCAGATACCTCAAATTTTATGTCTGGTCCATTCTACTCTATGGTTTGGAATCCTGGACTCTGAAAACCACAACAATGAACAAAATTGAGGCTTTTGAAATGTGGTGTTATAGACGTATTTTGAAGATTTCATGGACTGACAAAGTGTCAAACGAGGAAGTCCTAAGAAGAGCGAATGAAGAAGGAGAACTCCTAAGGATCATCAAAATCAGAAAAACAGGTTATTTTGGACATATCATTCGTGGCCCAAAATATAAATTGCTACAACTGATTCTAGAAGGATAAATAGAGGGCAAACGTGGCTTGGGAAGAAAGCAAATGTCTTGGTTGAGAAACATCCGAAATTGGACTAAGCTAAGAACGATTGGCGACCTGGTACATGCTGCTAGAGACAGAGAAAACTTTAATTCCATAATTTCAAATATTGTGTAATTTTGTGATTGTATAACATTCAAAATTTTGAATTAACAATTGAAGAAGAAGAAGAATATGTGGACTAAAGAGTAGTTCGTACGGTGAGTGAAGTTGATTGTAATACGAAATATTAAATTTTCACTATAATAGATTTACCAATTTAAGTTGAACTATTGAATTTCTTGTCAGTGTCTCTAGAAAGCGAAAAAATTTGTTTTATTGCTTAATCAAAATTACTCTTTTTGATAATATTGTCAATTTATTTTGTATAATACTTAATTTGGGTAGCAAACTGCTTCAAAATATTCAAATATTCATTGAGAAGTCGATTTAAACCTTTATATGCTGAATATTTATGTTAGAAAGGACGAACTGAAGTATAATGTATTGTTTTATCCGGGTTCATGAAAAATTATATTATGCTCATTTTTCATAAATTCATAAAGAAGATATAACCCCGCATCTTGTTATTATTACTAAAAAAGTCTCATATCTTAAAAATGTTTGTATAAATTTCTGATCAGTTGACTTAATCTTAACTTCAATCATTAAGTAGATTGCAAATAGTGATCAATGAATTATTTGATAATTTTCTGAATTGCTAACAACTTTTTTTTTTTGAATAGACATTATTAAACTCTGATAAATCATGTATATAATCTGGTTGGTTTTCCTGGATGATCACTACAATGATAGTTTTTATCCACGTATCATTCTCCAACTTAAATTCGGATAATCTGGAAGGTCTAAAAGCGTTATCTATAAAGTTGAGAAGCTTGGGGTAGAAAAACTTCGAGATAAATGATGGACATTTATAACAAGCTACGATTTGCTACTCAATTTAGACCCTACAATCTTTTCCGACCCTTGGAGATTTCATTTTTCAGAAAAGGTAGTTTACACGACAAAATATACATAACCGTCATTTGTAACAAAAATAAATGGTGAGTTCAACAGAATATTCAGTAAATTTGAATAACTTTTCATACATAAGTCTTCTCCCCTATTTTAAACTAATTTGAGATATTTTGATAAATGATTATTATTTTAATACCGTTAAAATTAGACGCTGGTTTGAAATATTTATTTTAAATATTGTTTTCTGCTGGTAATGGTTAACACAATATGATTATTTATTTTATTGGAGTTTACCCCTTGAGAAATAATTTTCATATTCAGCTCGCGGTTTGAAAATATTATGAGGAGTAAAATCAAGCGTTAACTGAAAGTGAAATATCACGTTTCTTTGCGCAACGTACTATGCGCACCTTTCACTTCGAAATTATTAGTATACCACCGCATATATCAGGGTATACCGGCAAGAGTTGATGCATGTATAGGATAGGTATTTATATCTAGTGATACTTATATTTGTATCATATAAATAAATATTACTATGTGATTGAAATTAATAAAATATTATAGTCTAAGATCCCACTGCTCGATTCTGCAGGTATCTGTTTTTTTGATACAACCAATTTTAAATGAATGTTAAGATAGTATGCAATAGATTAGGGGTAGGTTGCCTTCTAAAAAATAAGCCGCAATTACCTTTAATTAATTTTAGTATAATCAATTCGCTAATGTAAATTGCAACTATATCATGACATTAATATCTTTCAAATGGCGTGAAATTCATTGAAAAAACATATAGTTGCAATTTACATTAGCGAATTGATTATACTAAAATTAATTAAAGGTAATTGCGGCTAATTTTTTATAGGCAACCTCCCCCTAATCTATTGCATACTATCTTAACATTAATTTAAAATTGGTTGTATCAAAAAAACAGATACCTGCAGAATCGAGCAGTGGGATCCTGTACTATTAGAAGATATAGATGATTTAAATGAAAATAAATAAGGAACACGAAGCATCTGAAAAACATGTGGATGTGATTTATTTTCAGTTGTCTGTCATTTAATATGTGTATGTATGTTTGATTAATTGCATCTATCTTCAACATTTTATATTATATATTATGCTATTAAAATTATTGTTGGAGTCGCATATATTAGGGTATACAGGCAATAGTTCGTAAAATTATAAATTAAATCCTAAAATTATTTTGACAATTTTTCCATTAATAAACCCTTTCCGGCCCAAATTATTTTTTTGTGGAAAAAATATTATGTATGGTTTGATAATGGTTTATTAGAGATACTCGAAGAAAATGAAACAAATTTCAAGATAAAAAAACACAAGGATTATCCTGCAGGATGTGGTCACTCCACATAACCAGTAGGAACATATAACCAAACAATATAACCTATTTTGCGTAATATAACATGAAACAGTTTTTGTCATGTTTCAAACACAATTCTACTTTGCACGCTGAACATTTCTTACAAATCATAGAACTCATCTGCATGAAGATTTTCTAAATATTCAGCTACTGGGTTCCCAACCCTCCCGGATTGCCCGGATGACTCTGATAATAATGGTCAACCTCCCGACTTCCCGGGGTGACTAATTTCCCCAGTTTTTTTAAAATTATACGCAACCGCGCTCTACTAATCAAACTTCGATTTTTAATGATTATGATTTTGTGGTAAAAAACTGTCAAATATTAGAAGCAGAGAATAGGTATATAAATTAAAAATAAATAAATGATTTCTTCAACCCCCTCCCTACTAAACTCCTCAACAAAATCTCCCGGGTTGGTTCTTTCGAAAATTGGCAGCCTTATTCAGTAGGTAGGACCTCCAAACTTGCTTCCTCAGAACTAAAATAAGATAACACGATTACGTAAGTGCTCAGTGGTCACTTTAGGAGACCCCAACAAAATTAGTAATTTCGAAAGAAAAGAAACATTTACGTTCAATATATTCATGAAAATGCATAAGTAAGATATAAGTAAATAACTTTGGAGCCATTTTTCCACCATTCATAAATAAAAATAACACATTCACACTATTTCAGCAGATCCTCTGAGTAGTGTCCAACTGTAGTAAACAAATGCACATTATACGCGCTTCGACTTATTTTGGTCTGTTTTCGATGAACACGTCAAATTTTGCTATGTTAGATAACCCACAAAACACACAGGTATACTGAAATAGCCAACGAGCAGTTTTTCTCATGACTAACAAACTGTGGTCTTCCTAGCTAACCAGTTGCCCTGAAAGGGCAAGGTGTTCATATTTCAATTGATGTTATTTTGATATCTACATATCTCTACTACCTATATCAACAAATTCTTTTCATTTGGTTCTCATAAAATTCTTAATAAATTATCCTGAGAAATAACGTTTAATTCAATTATGCCACAGTAAGGGACAACTCAAATTCATATTAATTGCTTATGATAATTAACTAATTTGCTTGATATGCTATCAGAAATTCAATTCTGCATAGTGACGTGATATGAATTTCTCCGATTATGGCTACATGGGCTGAATTCGTTATGATCAATTTATTACATCAAATTCCGGTTTTATCATTCTATCGAATAGGTTTTCACATACAGTCTTGATGGAATATCATATTTTATCCATCCCAATGAATGAAATTGGCCAGTAAATGAATTGATCGATTTTTATATTGAGTTTATATATTTGTGAGTAGGTATATTAATTGGAACAATATGTATGGTAGGTATCACTTTAAGGCAGCTATATTTTGGACAGACAAATACTTTTCTATCAGATAACTCACAAGTCTGTATTTATTATAACAAATAGAATATCTACAAATTAAAGGTTTGCAGTTGTACAATAGGGTAACGCTTTGCTTACAAAAAATAATTTTTCCGCAAACGTCAAAAAATGACGACTTTTTTAACCTCAGTTCTTAATGTTGAAGTTTGATTTCACAGACGTCATTTTGTTTTTACTTTTTTGTCCGGCCGTGAGCGTACAAAAAAGTACACTTTTTTGTACGCTCACGGCAATTTCAAGAACGTCGGGCGGTTGTGTTCCGAATCTGACATAATGTAATCTGTAAGAAAAATTTTATAAATTTTACTACAACAAGTTATTTCTTAATACTTGGGTACTTACCAAAAACGCACAGTCCTATAATGCGTAGATGAGTGACTTTAAAAGTTTCTGACAATTATTTTGTTGAATTGTCAAATTTGTATTGCCTTGACACCTACAAAACCAGTAAGCAAAGCAATCTAGTTTTACGTTTATTTACATCTAATCCTTTTTAAAAATATTATCCTATTTCTATCATTTGAACACCGTTTGCGGAAAAAATCGCATGTTTTATTCGGAGAAAAGCACTTTTTGTGGCTCGTCTAAAATTGCCTTACTGCGTTCAGCCGACAAACATTTAGACTCGCCACAAAAAGTATCACTCTTACTCCTAATAAAACAATATACTATTTCTAATATTTATAATTCTATGTATTATATATAACTGTTTTTCATGAATGTGAAAATTAAACAAAAGTTGTACTCTAGTTTCATTGGCAATATAATCAACATGAAAACGAAAAAATGGACACTGTCTGTTTTCCTTGGTAAGTATCATGTCCACTGCTATTTTGGGACTCAATTCTGTGTGGTAAAAACTTTAAAATATCAATAAATTCGGTTTTCGAACATCAATTGCCTGTTATTATCAATAAAAAGGCGTGAGCAGCAGAACTCCATCACTATGGGTGCATTCACAAAGAAAGCTGGTTACAGCGCTTGTTGGCAAGCGCTTGCAAGCTCCAACCGGCGTGAGAAAAGTCTACATTGTATCAAGCGTGTGCGTTCACAGACAAAGCCTGCCCCGGCTAGCAAGCGCTTGCTACAAGTTCTGACAAGCACGCAAGAACGTTTTGTACTTGTTTTCCGGCTCTTGTTGACTGAACCACTGTGCAGTATGAATGTCGATGAACTGATATCTCAAGTCTTTAGAAAATGGGCTATTTGGGACAAACGCCTCAAACTACATGAATATGAAGGATCTCAAGATCATAGAAATGAAGACTTTTCAGGACTTGCCCGGTTGCTAAATTTAAAATAACAAAAAGAATTGGAACACCCTGTATAGTTGTAAGATATATTCTATAAATAAATGTTATGATAAGTATTTATTATAAAAATCAAAGACACTATGCACTCACCTTAAACAAATAACTATAGTCGTTCTTCGGCATGGATAGGTTGCTTATGCCAATTTCCCCAAAACTTGACTAAAACGCTTTCAATTTTCTTGAGGATGTAACTAAACGTGGTTAACTCCATTCTCATATAAGAAAAAAACCTTACTTTGTTCAATTTCAATTGAGGAAATAGATGGTGGTATTCCCCAAACCTACCTCTTCCACGGTTAATTTCATGAACACCGACTTTCCTTCTACGAATTTTTAATTCGACATTTTCAAGCAAAAATAACTCTTCATCACTTGAGGAAGACATTGTCTCAACGAGAGCTGAGAAAACACTAAGCTTGAAATGCAAGCGTTTGTTGTGTACACACAACAAAATTCTCAAGCGCTTGGAGCAAGCGCTTGCCAACAAGCGCTTGTCACCAGCATTCTTTGTGAACGCACCCTAAGGTCGTATTTTCCGCGCGAAATGCATCGCGTCGAGATGCGATTCTAACGAATTATATTTTGAAAAATCTCGCAAACAGAATTTTTTAAAAATTATTCATATTATAAAAAAAATTGCGAAGTGCATCGTGGTTGAGAGAAAGAGTTGAAACCAAAATAGGATTTCAAGTCAACATAAACCCAATATACTTACCAAATTTCAACCCTCTAACTCAATGGGCAGCATCTGTGGAGTTCGACAATTTTTCAAAAACCACGAAAAAAGAAAAATGTAAAAATGGCGGCGGTTAGAAACATTTAACCAAATTTTGAAAGGTACCCAATTTTAGCTCATTTGACTTGATGGGAGCCGCTAGAGATGACATAAAATTTTTTCGAAAATCGTGATCTAGGAGGTCCAAAACGGATCAGGAAAATACTCCCGCACCTGACTGCTTTCCTTTGATACACTGCAATTTGTGGAATAAAATACTACTAATAATAGAGATTAATAAGTAAAAATATAGCACAGGCAAACACAAATCAAATAAATACAAGTATATATATATATATATATATATATATATATATATATATATATATATATATATATATATATATATATATATGTATATGTATATATATACAGGGTCACTCACGGTGGATGGTAGGTTAGACGTTTACGGAGAATGAGACATGAGATTATTCTGAAAATTTGGTTTCATGGATAATTGATTTTGCTCTATCGATCTTAAATAATAGTGGCGCTGCGGCGTTGCCGCTAATACTAAAAAGTAGCAGCAACTGTGAAATTTCAAATGAGACGCCCTATATATTATTCCATTTATATAAAATCCGATTATTTAGCCATATTTTGTATTAGGTAGCTATGAAATGTCAAGAAAGATGTCATTATGAAATTTTGACAATTAGTCCATCAACAATAAAACTTTCGCGCGTTCATTAACTAAAATTTGATTTGAAAACAATCAAAATGGAAGGCAATAACTATTCTCATGAAGTTTTAATGAAATTATTTATTGTACATGGTCAATGTGGCCAAATAATAGCAAGAACATGCAGAAAATCCAATGAAATAAATGTATACCTATTGACAAGCAATAAACGAGAGAAAATTTGTAGGTTTACAAAATAATTTTATCTGGATGGGGCACCAGCTCATTGCACTTTGGAAGTAACAACTGAGTTGTTCTAAATGTTCGATGATCGCTGGTTTAGACATTTAGGACCATGGAATTAGCCTGCGAGATCACCCGACCTAACGCCAATTGATTTTTACTTGTCGGGTACTTTGAAAAGAAAAGTTTACATCACATCAATAGCTAGTAAACAAGACCTGCGCCAACGATTGATCAATTCCATCGAGGAGCTAAATGCCAATGAGATAAGGAGGGCCAAAAATCATTCAACAAGTATCCGAATTTTGAAATGTTTGGAAACCAAGGGCAGTCATTTTGAACACTTATTATGATCGTTTTCTTAACTTAAATACTTATGTCATTGTATTAACATGGTTGTTATTTGTTATTTTACGTAATGCTTTTTTTTATTAGTTTAGTAAATTTCGTTTCGCTTTCAGTATTAACCTATAAGTGATAAAATTATTCTGTAAACGTACAAATTTTCTCTCTTTCGTTGGTTGTAAATAGGGATACATTTCATTGAATCTTTTGCATGTTCTTGCTATTATTTGGTCACATTGACCATGTACAATAAATAACTTCATCAAAACTTCATGAGAATAGTTATTGCCTTCCATTTTTATTGTTTTCAAATCAAATTGTCGTTAATGAACGCGCGAACGTTTTATTGTTGATGGACTAATTGTCAAATTTTCATAATGACATCTTTCTTGACATTCCATAGCTACCTAATACAAAATATGGCTAAATAATCCGATTTTTAAAGAAACTTGCTTTTATTTCGGAAACCTGACTTTTTAGGTATAGAAACATGATATATCATTTGAAAGTGATTTCAATTTTCTTTCGAGATATTCAATAATATACAGGGTATTATATTTGAAAAAATGCACTTTTTACTATTTTTGTATTTATCGTTAATATCGCAAATTTTGAAGGATTCTGTATAATGGAAAACAAAGTCCTTAGAATATTCCTAATACGTCGGAACTTGGTAAACTACACCTAAAATTTCAGCGTCCTACGAATCTGAATACCTTAGTAATGAACATTTAATTGAAGCTATATTTTGCACAAAAAAATAAGGAAACCATTTAATTTCTCGAAAACGTTTGGAGATAGGTATAGAGAAATTTCATACAAAAACAATTGAAAAGTAGTAGAGAAGCAAAAAATGGAATAATATATAGGGTGTCTTATTTGAAATTTCACAGTTGCTGCTACTTTTTAGTATTAGCGGCAACGCCGCAGCGCCACTATTATTTTAAATCGATAGAGTAAAATTAATTATCCATGAAACCAAATTTTCAGAATAATCTCATGTCCCGTTCTTCGTAAACGTCTAACCTACCATCCACCGTGAGTGACCCTGTACATATATTATTTATTTTCTTCTAGTCGTGGAATATAGAAGATATATAATGGAAAGTTTTCTTGTTCCACACTTCGAAGGATTTCTTATAGAAATTTGACCTGATCTATGTATCCATACATCATATATTCATATATAAATATTCAATAGATTGGTCCACACTAGTGATAATATAGTCCACATTGCGTATGATTCGTCGTAAGAAATCTCTGTGGCAACGTTACTTACGCAGCCGTTCACTTGAAAACTATCGCAATCATCGAGTATATTCCAACACCGTCTCATCAACTATTCAACATGCCAGGAAAAAGTTTGAACATGATTTGGTCTGTTCCAAGAATAAGAAAAAACTGTACAAGTATCTTCGTTCCTCATTGAATAGCAAGGTGGGATACCCTTCGTTCGTAACTTCTCTGGAGAGCCTTGCGAGACACTTACCCAGGTAGCTGATATGATGGCCGGGACATTTGCGGCCGCTTTTGTATCGGAACCGGACAATCTCATTTGTGATCCCACTTTTCCACGTACTGTCGATGAAATACGAAGCATCGAGATGAGTGAAGAGCTGGTTCTGGGTTACCTTTCGAAGATAAATAAGCATTCCGCCCCTGGTCGAGATGGTATTTCTTCACAGCTGCTACATTTCTGCGCTGAAGCTTTAGCCAAGCCACTTGCTTTTATATTCTCTTATTCTTTCAACTCTTCCTCTCTCCCTCAAGATTGGTTGTCAGCTTCTGTTACTCCCATTTTCAAGAAAGGCGATAAGCTGTCTGCTAGTAACTACAGACCAGTAAGCTTGACATCAAATGTCTGCAAGTTGCAAGAGAGAATTATTAGTGATAAGCTGTTAGAGTTTGCGTATCAAAATAACTTAATTCCGAAAGAGCAACATGGGTTTCTTCCAGGTAGGTCCACCATCACAAATCTTCTCTCCTGTGTTGACGATTGGACTAGATGTGTTGATTCTGGGACTCCGGTAGATGTTGTGTACCTCGATTTTGCACGAGCGTTTGATCGTGTTCCCCATCGCCGACTCCTGTGGAAACTTGAGTTCCTGGGAGTTAGAGGTCATCTGCTTTCTTGGATTAAATCATTTTTGTCATTTCGTACGTTTCGAGTTAGGGTCGGTGACTGTTTCTCCTCTTCCGATATAAGGGTCCGTAGTGGTGTTCCCCAGGGCTCGGTACTGGGTCTCATCTTGTTTTTGTTGAACACTTCTGAGCTCCCGCGTATTTTTAAATCCAGCTGTGCAATGTTCGCGGATGACACGAAACTCAGTAACTGTCCACTAGTCAATACAGGACACCTCCAAAATGACCTTGATAATTTATCCAAGTGGTGCGAGGAGTGGTTGTTGCCTCTCAATATCGATAAGTGTTGTGTGCTTCATATTGGTAAGGGAAATCCTAAGATTGCTTACTTCATCGACCAGCAGAGGCTGGCTAGTGTCTCGCAACATTGTGACCTGGGTGTTACAGTCACTGAGAACTTAAATTGGTCTACCCACATTTCAGTTGCTGTATCCAGGGCAAAAAAAATTTACTTATCTACTATCCAAAACTTTCGCTGGATGTGATATTGCAACATGCAGGACCCTCTACACAACTTACGTGCGACCTATTCTTGAGTATGCGGGCCCAGTATGGTGGGCAAATCTAAACAGAGATCAGGAACTCTTAGAATCCGTGCAGCGGTGGAGCACACGTATTCCGTTTGGCAGAATTCGCCCGGACTATCAGACTAGGCTGCGGTTGTTTCAGTTGCCTTCTTTTTCGGAACGCAGATTGAGAGGTGACTTGATAATCACATATAGAGCGCTTCACTCTCTCTTCGGTGCAGACATGGCGTACCTCTTTCCACTCAATCAGAATCGGGCATTGAGAGGACACTGCTACAAGCTGGCCAAAGAGAACTTCAGGACAACAGTGAGGAGCAACTTTCTCCCCAACAGAGTCTTCGAAATCTGGAATCGGCTTCCCTCTGAGATTGTGTTATCGCAAACGGTGAATTCCTTCAAGAACTCTCTGGATAGATGGTCTGAACTTCATCGTTAATAAATATAAGTAAAGTAAATTTAGTTTCAATTACAGCTCATTTGATTTGTTACTCAGTTTATATGTTTGTAACACTTCTCGAATTCTTTCTTAGTTTCAATTTTATGTTTATATTTTTGAGTTTATAGGTTAACCTTAACTCTCAACTTTGTAATAATAATAATAATAATAATAATAATAATAATAATAATAATAATAATAATAATAATAATAATAATAATAATAATAATAATAATAATAATAATAATAATAATAATAATAATAATAATAATAATAATAATAGATTTGAACTATAAATAAGCAACTTTGTTTCTAATACTATTTTTACTGATATGTTTGCTGCTATAGTTTGGTAGTGCTACTGAATATTAGAGCAAATTAACATTTTCTACATTGTATGTACAGTTTTAGTAATAGTAGACAGGTATACAAAGGAAGGAGTTGGAAGGTTACGATTACTGGGAATTTCGTATTTAAAGCTGAATGAATGAAGGGCGTACTACTAACTTATAATAATTATTTTTGAAATCATCAAACAATGGTGAATTCCGTCTATCTGTTTGGTCATTAAATGAATTGACTTTGTTATTTTTATTGTATTTATATTTCTATAGATTCTGAAATATTTAGTTTTCAATTTTACTCTTGCAGCTGTATGTAAGAATTTTATATTGTTTATGCCTAGAAATGTGTGACCCGAATCTATTATATAGGATATCTACAATATAGATATATATATATATATATATATATATATATATATATATATATATATATATATATATATATATATATATATATATTTAATATTTCATTTCAGAGATAATTAAATGAAATAATTAGACTTGTACACGAAACTTCGTCTTTGTAGGTATATATCATTCATTTAATCTGTTGCAAACAACTTCTGTTCAAACTTATGTCTGATTATCGAGAGTAACACTCCCCATTTGTTTAATCTTCAAATATTTATAGAGAGAAGGGATATGATTAACACTTCAGGTTTGTTTAATTAGAAACTTCATAGAATATATATAACAGCGTTTTCCAGTTTTCTTATGATACGGCCTTCTTGGCAATAATCCTGTGTAGAGAAGGGAATTATCCTGAAAATGTAACTAATTGAATCGAGGAATACAAAGGGATATAAATATGTATGAACGAACAATAAGTAGACTTTGTTAAAGGCAATATTGTCTAAATGGATATAATAAACATTATTATTATTATAATTTTTTTTACGTCCGTGTGAGAGGAAAAATCTTTCATAGACTACCCTGAGAGTATCCCGCACGCATTCTCAGGGATGTGTGAGACTCCGGATGTTGCTGGTTACTCACTAAAAAACCTCTCACACATTCCTTGGAGTAGTTCTTCATCCTGCCCTTACAGCGTCCCTTAACAAAAGAAATGAGCCGCAAGCGGCGTCTATAGTTCATGGGACTTGATGACTCGAAGTGACCCGAGCAACACTGCTTTCTGCATTCTGCGCGACAATATATCGGCCAGAGATCTGCACGACGGAATAATCTTCAATTATGTCACATAGTTAGCTCTCATTCCGCCTAGACAACCTATGATTAATACGACCATCCTAACTTTATGCCCAGGGTATAGTGTCCTCAGCTTGAACATAAAATCTCTGTATTTTTCTCTTTTCTGTTCTTCTTTCATCACCACATTATTTTCGGCAGGGGACGAAAACTCGACAACAAACAATTCTCTGAGCTCTTTGTCTAGTAGGATAAAAATTTGTTTGAAAAGCATAGTTTCAGTATATGCGAGCTCTATCGTTCTCAACAACCGCTTATTATTATTATTAGTTTGAAGGTCAGATAAAATAGTGATATTTAGTTTATTAATATATACGAAAATCGTCATCAACATTTGATTTTTTATATATTTTTGAAATATTCACTTTACTGAAATTAATTCACAATTAAATTAAAACTCAAATCGTTTAAGAGATTTTCTCATTATGAGTAGAATTGATTTTTCGTGGCACGTATCACAAAATTAGTGGCTGTTTAATATTTTATGGAACAAAACCACATTTAGCACTCATCGATACCTATAATATTTATAACCATTAAACTATCGCTTATTTCAATATATTTAGATATTTGATAATTTCAATTCTATTTTATTTAAATTCATAATTTTTCTTATGTAAACAAAAAAAGAATTATGAGGACTTGAAGTAGATCATGTTTGGAAAAACTTCATTCATAAATGATTCAGATTGAATTAAACACAGAAGAAATCGTTATACCCAATTCCACCATATACCTATATAAAAATTGAAATATGATGAGAAGACCACTTGACTTGATTCCTCTTAAGAAGATTTATTCATACTCGACATATGTTTCGGATTACTAGCCCATTTCCAGAGTTAAGAAACTGTTAGTAACCGGAAATATATTTCGAGTATAAAAATATCTTTTTCAGTGGAATCAAGCCAAGTGTTTTTATCATCTTATTTTAATTGAAGTAAAACTTCTTTGCGCGCATGAGGGTAAAATTCTTACAGATGAAACGCGTCACGTTTTTGTCCAAGAAGAGGGTGATAGCGATTGAGGCCGATTAAGAGAGTGAGAAAGGGCTTTTTTTTTTTTTTTTTTTTTTTAATCGAGATGAAAACTTCAAAAGCGATACCGGTTGCGAACCCGGCCTGTGTGGGATTCAATAGTTGACATATAAATATATATCAACATTGCCTACCCACTAAAAACACCTCTGTTCTTTCGGTTTCCGGGCATTAGCCTACTAAACCTCCAGTCTCACACTTAGATTAGGACTCTCGTGCTGCGGTCAGCACTAGAACCTGTTCCCTTCCTTGTGTCTATATTTCAAGACCCAAGTGTATATCTCTCTGCGTCGCGTCGCATTAATTTTGAAATCAAGTAAACATACCTGACGACTGCCCGTGGCATTCTCTGTCGACTGGAAGTATGTTCGCTTCATCCCAGGTTGGTCGAACTTGAACAATGCTCATCACTCCGACCTCGAGATCCAACATCCATTTTCACACTCGTCGTCTGCAATGGCCATTACTCCGACATCGAGATCCAATATCCATCTTCACTCTCGTCGTCTGCAATGAGCATCATTCGTCTTCGAACCTGACGATCCGCTACCATCTCACCGTGCCGTCCTCTGTTGGGCGCTGCTCCTTACTAGCGAACCGATGAAGAACGTGTCTGATGGACAATCTCTCAGCCCATCTAGGTCCTTCTTCACTCCTCGTCGTCTTCAGTTTCAGTCGCTTGCCGTCGAATTCACCGCTTTCCCAGGGCGATGCTGCTTCCTCGGTGGTCTGGTCTCGAATCGAGTCTGTCGAGCCATGAGAAAGGGCGAAAGTAGCATGAAGCATATAGCCACGGAGCGAGAGGAGGGAGAGAGCATGTGAGGGAGAGCGAGAGAGAGAGAAAGGGAGATCGAGAACAAATACACGCTATTGGCGAACGTAGATAAGCGATACGCCTCCTGCCGGTGTCGAATATTACTTACGCATGGACCATAGATTGCTTTGTTTACATCTGTTTACGTGTATTTTATATGAGAAGTTGTTGAGTTTTAATTTTGTTTGGGATCGTTTACAAACGTTCAGAAGAGATGAATCACTATTGTTGCGTATCCTATTGTTCATCTTGGGCAAAAAAAACACGAATATAGCTTACATACCTTTCCGAAAGCTGAACAATTCAAAGTTGTATTCCAAACAAAGTTGGGAGACAAGGAATGATGAACAGAAGAAAGGTGAGGGTTCATAACTTGAAGATTGAAAAAATGTGTCCGAATATAAGAGAGTTGTTCTTCACAGTTTACTTAGAATAATTAGTTTCCCTGCAGTAAGTTTGTGTATTTTTCCATATAGAATTATACCAACTAATGATGTGCAATTTTCAACTAACCAAAAACGTAGGGTTTTTGAAGTCCAATGCTATTCCAACGAAAAATCTTCCACTTTTATCGGAATCTGAATTTGGGCCATCATCCAGAGATTCTAGATAATTGTATTTTCTTTCATGTAATAACCAGAGATGCTATTAAAATAATAATAACAAATAGTGTTCATTTGCACAACCAAAATAACAGTTTATCATAACATCAAGAATATGAAATAAAACTTGACTCTATAGCTAGGTAAAAACTAAAATATTCAATTATATAATCAGGAAAACAGAGTTATCTAGAATCTCTGGATGATGGCCCAAATTCAGATTCCGATAAAAGTGGAAGATTTTCCGTTAGAATAGCATTGGACTTCAAAAACCCTACGTTTTTGGTTAGCTGAAAATTGCACATCATTAGTTGGTATAACTCTATATGGAAAAATACACAAACTTACTGCAGGGAAAATGATTATTCTAAGTAAACTGTGAAGAACAACTCTCTTATGTTCAGACACATTTTTTCCTCAGAAGTCCACCGTACTTTTAGGAGAGCTGTTAGGTATACGTCAGGAAAATTAAAAAAATATAATAACTCGTTACGTTCAAACCATTCAAGCAGAGTATTTAGGTGAATTCTTCTTTTATTTCATGTTGTTTCTTTCAGTTTTGCTGGTAAGTACTTAGTTTTGTCCATTATACTCAAAACCTCTTCAGTTGGTAATGAAAGTAGACATGTCAGAGATGTTTTCTTGAAACATTGAAAGTTTTTTATTTTTTGAATAAATAAGTGTTCTATCATACAGCCTTTTCATGATGTATACATAGTTCCTCTAACTAACCAATTACTTTATTCGTCCTCTCCTTTATTTTATTATTGATTTTAATGTTCAATGATGAAAACTCAGTCTAAATTTCAACTTGATGTAGGTAGGTTATCTACTGTTGAACAGAGATAATATTATCCTCAATCGAAACACGAAGTCCAAAAAAACACAAATTACCAAGCTTAACGTTCGAAAACTCAAAATGAAATGAACGTAAATACCATTACCAAAACAAATGATTAGGAAATTTCAATATTTAAAAATAACATGTGACATTTTGATTTGCCACTCGTCATTTGAGAATTCAATATAGTAGTACTATTTTTCATGAAATATAAAATAAAAATATTTCGTAAATTTTCTTTTCTAAATTCTTCCTTTCTCAAAGTCTCGGAAATCGGAAGCTTTAAATTAGTATGAATATAAACGAGATTTAAAAATCAGTTTGCCAAAGAAATTTCACTTCTGACATGTGTACTTTGTACGGACGCACTTTTAAAAAAAAATACTTTACACCAAGTGTTAAGCGAGAAGTGAATTGATGTTATTAATATATATAAAATTTGATCGAACTACATTCGTTTAATCTCATTAAAGAGCGAAAAATATCTTAAAAGATCTGTGGTATTGCATTGTGATATGCCATATTTGTTGACGAATTTGCGGGATACGAATTTCACTATAATTAATTGTGTATTAGATTAATTATCTGAATAATAGAGAATCTGGGTTGAAGATAGCAGCATAGACTATACAGAACGCTTTGTTTTAGTTGAGAACTTGCGGCAGCAAAGCATAAAAGCCAAGTCCGATGATATTTGAATACGGGACGTATTTTCAACATAGGGTATTTTAATTGGCTTCGGGGGATATCTGAGTATTGTTTTGTACCACAGATTGATTTCGAATTGTGCTGCTAATATCCTACACACAATGGATGAAATTAAATCAACTATAGACAAAAAAATCAGCAAACTGTGCCCGAATTAAATTCTTGTAGCTAACAAAATCCGGCGTCTATCGCTACCCATCTCGTAGACGTCTTGCTTTTCTTCCCCCGTTGACATTCAGATTGTATTTTATTTCATTTTTGTGAAAACAAAGTGCCCAAGTTCAGGATTTGGCATCCTCAAACTTTGGGGAAGGGAGAAAATTTGTTTCGAACCGGTGGCAAAAGCTGTTGAAGTTAGTTATGCACAAAATACCCGAGATTCAGCGTTCTAGGGCTTCTTGGAGAGTGTATGAGTATGAAAAGAAAATATATATTTGAAGTGAATTGGATTGAAAATTAGTATGTGGATTGAGTTGATTTTACGAAAGTGTCTTTTGGCAGAATACATGTTTGTTTGCCGCCGTCCATTTTATGTATATATTTCCGGTTTTGGTTTTTGGGCTTTTGTAGATTAAGTAAGAGCGTTGAAATTTGGATAAGTGGTTTGAGTTACTGTTACGAAAGTGAACATTTTTTCCTACAATCGTTTATCATTTTTATGTAGAGATTTTTTGATTTTTCGTGGTTCGTGGGGCTTTTCGTACCTTCACAGCTTAGTTAAGATTATGTTAGAGGGCATAAATTTGGTTAAGTGGATTGAATTGGATGTTTTAGGAGGTTGAACTATCTTCCTTATTCGCCGACAGTTTAATGTAGAGATTTACTATTTTTTCGTGGGTTTCAAGGTTTTTCCCACCTCAACAGTCGCTTCAAATTAACTCAACGTGAAAATTGTGAAATGTGAAAAGGAACAAGCATGAAGGAAAAATACGACTTAAGTAACGGCTGCTCAGGCGTTCTTTCTTTATTATTTATTAGAAAGAGAGATTTCCAAGTGAAGTAAAAAGAATATCATGAACAAAAACTAGATTTGAATTTACTACGTTTATTATCACAAAAATACTTTGAAAAATATAACACTGCGATTGTAATTCTGGTCACTAGACCATCATCGGGCAGATTGAGTTAAGGAATGAATACATAAATATAGATTTGCGCCTACAGGTGGGAAAGAATTATTGCAGGTACCCAAATAGACAAGAGGAACACATTTCAAGAAGGGCTAATAGAAGTGGATTTCCCAAATTGGTACAATAAAATGTTCTTAGAAAAATCGTTATTGTTTGAATACACTAAATATAAGAGAATATATCAAGTCAATCTGGTCGTTCAGCAAGATATCTTTCGCATTATGATTGAGTTTAAAAATTTCTAATGATTCTAAGTAAGTAAGTTTGGTGCCTTTCGGTAATTTGTGCATAATTTGAAAATTATCTATTTGTGGAAATGGGTGGTGGTTTTCACGGCAATAATTTGCGAACGTTGAATCCGTTTTATTTTTCAAAAAAGATTGTTGGTGTTCTTTGAATCTTGTTTTGAACCAGTCTGACTTATATAGGTACACTCCTTTACATACAGGAGAAATCAACCTATAAACTCCTGAACTCTCAAATTTTGAAGTGATATTTTTGGCGTTGAATAAAAATCCTGAGAGTATTGTCTTAGGTTTGAAAGCAATTTTAATATTACATTTAGGTATGACATTAGCAACTTTTTCTATTAGAGGACCAAAATATGTTAAAGATGTGAATTTTTCCGATTTTTCTACTTTCCATTGAGGATTTATGCTGTTGTACGCTAGTTGACATCATTTCTTGTTTATCATTTTATCTATCAAACTTGTATGAAAACAATTATTTGAAGCAATTATTTTTATACCTAGTCGAAATTTCTTTTGCTAAATTTGGTGCGGATAATGGAATTGAAAACGCTCTGTGTGGATCATTGAATTGAATGATCCACAGAGCGTTTTCAATTCCATTATCCGTACCAAATTTAGCAAAAGAAATTTCGACTATAAAAATAATTGCTTCAAATAATTGTTTTCCTGCAAGTTTGATAGATAAAACGATAAACAAGCAATGATGTCAACTAGCGTACAACAGCATATATCCTCGATTGAAAGTAGAAAAATCAGAAAAATTCACATCTTTAACATGTTTTCGTCCTCTAACAGAAAAAGGTGCTAATGTCATACCTGAATGTAATATTAAAATTTCTTTCAAACCGAAGACAAAACTCTCAGGATTTTTATTCAATGCCAAAGATTCAAAATTTGAAAATTCAGGAGTTTATAATTTGATTTGTCCTGTATGTAAAGGAGTATATATAGGTCAGACTGGTCGATCGTTCGAGACAAGATTTAAAGAACACCAACAATCTTTTTTGAAAAATAAAACGGACTCAACGTTTTCAAATCATTGCCGTTAAAACCACCACCCATTTCCACAAATTGATAATTCACAAATTATGCGCAAATTACCGAAAGGAACCAAACTCACTTACTTAGAATCATTAGAAATTTTTGAACTCTATCATAATGCAAAAGATATCTTTCTGAACGACAAAATTGACTTGATATATTCTCCTATATTTAGTGTATTCAAACAATAACGATGTTTCTAAGAACATTTTATTGTACCAATTTGGGAAATCCACTTCTATTAGCCCTTCTTGAAATGTGTTCCTCTTGTCTATTTAGGTACCTGTAATAATTCTTTTCCACCCGTAAGCGCAAATCAATAATTATGTATTCAGTTCTTAACTCAATCTGCCCGATGATGGTCTGGTGACCGAAATTGCAATCGCAGTGTTATATTTTTCAAAGTATTTTTGTGATAATAAACGTAGTAAATTCAAATTTAGTTTTTGTTCATCATGTAAAATTATCACGTAGTAACGACGGATTCCATCAACTATTTCAAAAGAAAATCTCAATATTTCAGTTAATTCCGACGTAACTTCATCCTTCTACTTCCCAATATTGCCAATGTTACATTTATTGAGCCAGAATGTTCAATGCTATTTGTAGAATGTATTCTTATCACATTTATTCAATTTACTAAAGATGTGTTTCGCTTGAACTCCATATTGTATGTTGGAGACATATCATTCAAGATTAACTAGTCTACTGACTATACAGCCGTCAACTCATAAATTCATTTACTAGCATATTGTTTAATTAGTTGAATAAAATGTTCTATGCAAATCTTATAAACTAACAGACATCCTACGAAACCTGTTTTGCTTAGATTCTTTCCTTTTTGTTGTTTTCTTTCAATTTTATTCTTTTAGTTGACCTTCATGGTAATGTTTTTGATGATAATGAATTTTCTTCCAATGAATATTCTTAATAATTCAGTATCACAAATAGTAGTAGATACGTCTGTTCAAAAATAGGCCCAAACCTGTTAGAAAAGAGACTAATGGATATGTAGATGTCCCTAAATTTCAATATATTTAGATATAATACGTGTTCTCAATTCAAAATTGTAAATAAACAAATAGAATTATCATGAATGAAACCTTAGAAAATATCATAGTATATTACATACCGAGCGGGGAAGTAATCTATTACAGCCGAACGGCAAGGTAGCATACCGAGGTGCACAGCACCGAGGTGTGCTACAGACGTGAGGCTGGAATGATTTTCCCCGAGATTTGTATATTATTTTACTCACAATCTATTACATTAATAATCAAGTTCGATAATAATTATTACTTGTGTTAATGAGGCAACATAAAAAGTTAGTTGATTCAACCATAGATTCGATCTGACAGTTGGGTCATAATTCACAATTTAATTTTTGACAATATTAATGAAAAATGTCCGACTGCTAATTTGAATCCACACCACCAGAACTTCGAGTACCTGCAGAACTAGCATCCGAAGGCCTTATTCCTGTGAAAAGCAGAGGAAGGTATGTGAATACGTACGAAACGTATATTAACTGGTGCGTGGCTAAAGGTGCGCTGCACACCTCTGAGACTGTGCTTCTGCCTATTTCGGTGAATTGAGTAATCAGAATAAAGCAAGTACATTATGGTCAAGGTACTCGATGCTACGAACACTACTAAATATTAGGTATAATGTTGACATTAGTAATTATGCAAAATTGCGAGCATACTTGAAAAGGCAGAATGTGGGATACAAAGCTAAAAAGTCAAGTGTTCTTTCCGAAGTAAAAATCGATAAATTTCTGGGAAAATCTAGTAATGTGGCTGAAGGTTATGTGGAGAATTCTTTGCATGGACAAGTAAAAATAGCTGATATGTTGTCTCATGCTGAAAATCCTAGAACGTCGGCATTATCATCGAATTCTGAAACTCATAACTTTAAGCAACAAGGTCTTGCTTTAACGGTCAATAGTATTCATAATTCGAATGTAACTATTAATATTTATAATTCCGAATAGTTTTTTTTTCATTTTATATTAAATGATTATCGAGTTAATTCTGATTTATTTCCATGCTAGTAGGTAAAGTGACACAAGCTAGTCGGTAAAGTGACATTTGCTAGCTGGGAAAGTGGCATTTGTTAGCCGGGAAAGTATGAAGTATGTAATGAAGCGCTCCCCGACTGTTCTGAAGGTTAGAAAACCATCGATTACCTATCGATTGTGAGTAAAAAACGTTTAACGCTGCAATTTATCACATTGTACTGAAATGTAATACTTTTACATTGCATAAAATTATAAGGTTTCTCTTTTATGCTTCGAAATAAATTATAATGTAGGCATATATTTCCTTGAACGCTTTTTCCTCCGATATTAAAGCGAATGCGCCATTAAAGTGCATTCATTTATCGATTTATCATTTTAGAATGTAAACTAGCTGCAACGGTAGCGGATTTTATATCGTTTCCTTTCTATGTAGTACAAAATTGTTACGATATTCGAAAAATCGGGAGCTAGAAATGCATAAAAGATTTTATTTGGGAATATGTCGAATATTGTCGAATTCATAGGAAACGATTCCAATTTATTCGGGACTATTTATAGCTCAGAAAATATTGAGTTAGTAGGAATATCGTGTACCTAGTCTAGAAAATTTCGAATAGAGAAAATCAAAATAGGTATTCCCAATATCGAAAGGCAATAAGAATAACGAAATACGATATTTATAGTGACCCATAATATTTTCATATTATATTCATATTTGCTGGAAATTCTATGTTTAAATACAATCATGATAAAATAATTATGATTATACCTGATTTCCTTTTCCTCATAGTTTCATATTTACCGCAACATAATCAAAGATTCTGTTAATTATGAAAAACCAATTATATGTTTTCTACACACACACACACACACACACACACATATATATATATATATATATATATATATATACAAAATTAAGTATATAATAACTTTGAATGCGAAAATGAGACCTGCAGAATTATGTTAAGAAAATTTTGTTCCCACAGTTCCCACACTTCATCAAATTCTTGAATAATTCATCCTTTTTCTCAGTTCTATGAGATATATAAAACTGACCTCGATTGAAACAACGAAACATTTAAATCCACGTCAATGCTATAGAAAAGGTTCGAAAATCATTTGCATATTGGATCTAACGTCGTTGGGGAGGCAGAACGAAGGCTAGAAAAACGTTGATGCTTTATACTTGAATGAATTTGGTTATCTCCAGTACAGGAGGTACTCTGGAATATTATTATTTACCGAAGATATTTTTTAAGATGAGAAGTAATTTAACATAAGTTTAATGAAGATTCTTTTCCTGTTCGTAGATCCGTTCAATTAATTTCATTTGAATTAAAAATCAATATCTGCTTTTATATATATATATATATATATATATATATATATATATATATATATATATATATATATATATATATATATATATATATATATATATATATATATATATATATATATATATATATACGTGTACTCTGATTGTGTTTTTGCGGAGGCCATGCAAGAGGTGGATTACGGCATCAGGGTTAGTGGACATGTTATCAACAATTTGAGGTATGCAGATGACACCGTTGTTATTGCGGACAGCCCGGAAGCACTACAGCGGTTGCTGGATAAATTGACCAGAACGGGTGAAGCTTTAGGCCTTCACATAAATATTGGCAAGACCAAAGTGATGATAATAGGTAAAGCTCGCCAACCTGCACCAAATATTAAAATAAATGGTAAAATCATTGCTGTCGTTGAAAACTTTCAATACCTTGGAACGTGGATAAATAATAACTTAGACCCAGAAATAGAAATAAGAGCTAGGATTGAAAAAGCGAGATCTACTACTTCGAGTTGCGATATCGCTTCGTGAAATGCTACATATACTCTGTGCTGCTTAATGGGTGAGAGGTGTGGACACTCAAAGCGAGTACAATGAATAAAATTGAAGCCTTCGAAATGTGGCTCCTCCGCAGACTTTTTAGGGTACTATGGACAGCACATGTTACTAATTGTAAAGTATTGAGAAGGGCACAGAGAGAAAGGAAACTGTTAACGATCGTGAAGAGGAGAAAAACCGCCTATCTAGGTCATGTGATGCGGAGTAACAGATGCACCCTCCTTAAACTGATAATGGAGGGTAAAATACTCCTGGCTGAAGAATATCCGCGATTAGACTGGTCTGAACGAGTGCTCCCTATTCCAGATTGCTAAGGACCGAGACAGATTTGCTTAGATTGTGTCCAACCTTCATTGAATGGAGATGGCACATTGAGAAGAAGATATACATATATATACGGCTGTCCCAAATTCGAGAGTGACCATTGGGATCTCGGAAATTATAAGAGATACGAAGTCGGTTAAATTATGGCAAAGTTGCGCAATTTTATGACCAATAAAATGCCGTTTTCAAATTTGAAAAATTCCGAATACTTCCGAAGATATTCGGAAAAAACCGAAATTTTGTAAAATGGGTTTTATTTTGTCCTCGCCTTATTTGAATAGATATTTTAAAATAAATACCACTTTGTTATTGTCACCTTTCTTCCTTCATAATATAGTGCTATCAAATTTCAAATCCGACGTTTCGTTTCCGAGATACCATCAACTTTATTTTTTTAAATACGGACCTGGATTTTTTATTACGTTTTTTGGTAGTTTATTACCACCTCAAAGTAATGACGTATCACAAAAATTAATAAATTAAAAAAATATATGAAAAATATCTAATGTACTAAATTTAATTTACGCTAGCAAGCTTTAAAATTATTAAAACAAAACAGCAATAACCAAAACAACAATAAATTATATAACAAATATTATAAAAGATATTTAAACTGAAGACCTTCTGCTTCAATGCATTTTGCACTCAGCCTTCTTAATCTTGAAATCGACCGCTGAATGACTCTAGCAGGAATTGATCGTATTTCTCGATATAAATTAAGACGCAATTGATTAATATCATCTGGTATTTCACGGTACAAACGATTTTTTAAGTATCCCCAGAGAAAAATAATCCAGAGGATTCAGGTCCGTCCCGACTTCTGGCAGGCCAATGCACAGGTCCCTGATTACCCATCCATTGATTCAAAAACGTTGTATTTAATAAATCCGTAACTATTCGACCATTATGAGGGGGAGCACCATCTTGATGCTACCACAGTTGCCTTAAAATGTTTAAAGGCTCATCTTCTAATTGCTCCAGAATAGGGTTTAGTATTAATTCAATGTACCTTTCTGAGGTTAAACTACCTTCGAATATTACATGGCCGAGAATTTTGTTTCGCCACATTCCTACCCACACATTGAAAGATCTTCGCCCTTGTGGTCTTACTTCCGCATTCTGCCTTGGATTTTCTATTGACCAATAATGTTCGTTATTCCTGTTAAATATACCGTCTGTTGAAAAACTACATTCATCGGTCCATATTACTTTAAACAAAAAGTTATCATCTTCTGTCTTGTTAGCAAGCCAATTACAAAAATTCATTCTTCTTACATTATCTCCCGGTAAAAGTGTTTGGCTTATATGAATTTTGTAGGGCCGATAATTATTTGAACGCAAGGTTCTCCATATTCGCATGCGAGGCATTTGAGGTTCATTTTGAAATTCCCTAATAGAACCTCTGGGAGCATTATTGACCTTTAAAAAAATCTCAATATCAACTCCAGCTTACCAAATTTAAAATATTTTCCTCTTGCTCTAGATTTACACGACGGCCATATTGATTTCTGGGCTTACCAAAACCTCCAAATTCCACCAAATTTTTATCAAGTTTGGCAAAAAAGTTTTCATGCGGCTGCAATCGCTCGGGATATGCTTGAAGATATCGTTCACTGGAAATTCTGGAATTTCTACCGGAAGCGTAATATATCCGTAGCATATCACGTTTCTCTAGGTTTGAAAACATTTTTAGCAGGTGAAAATAAATGATAGAAGCTGAAAATATGACAGGTGTATGAAATAAATAAAACATTATGACATTTCCAGGTAAGTTCTGGTTCTTTTGTTTCACAGACATCTTTGATTTAATGTAAATTAGATATTTTCATAGATGCTAATAATTTTTCAATTTTTATGATACGTCATTGCTTTAAGGTGGCAATAAGCTACCAAAAAACGTAATAAAAAATTCAGGTCCGTATTCAAAAAAATAAAGTTGATGATGGTATCTCGGAAACGAAACGTCGGATTTGAAATTTAATAGCACTATATTATAAAGAAAGAAAGGTGACAATGACAAAGTGGTATTTATTTTGAAATATCTCTTCAAATAAGGCGAGGACAAAATAAAACCCATTTTATAAAATTTCGGTTTTTTCCGAATATCTTCGGAAGTATTCGGAATTTTCCAAATTTGAAAACGGCATTTTATTGGTCATAAAATTGCGCAACTTTGTCATAATTTAATCGACTTCGTATCTCTTATAGTTTCCGAGATCCCAATGGTCACCCTCGAATTTGGGACACCCCGTATATATATATATATATATATATATATAGGTATATATATATATATATATATATATATATATATATATATATATATATATATATATATATATATATATATATATATATATACCTATATATATTTATACATATATAATATATATATATATATATATATATATATATCTTCTTCTTCCGGTGCCGTAACCGCTTTCAGGCGTAGGTGACCTCTCTACAACTATTCGTGTTGTGCGTTATACACAAATAGAAGGGATCTACAGTTTTACGATGGTTCCGACCGTCTTTATAGAGAGGCTGTACTAGGCAGAATACTTCTCGGTAGTTTGCTATTGCCATCCGAGATAGCTCCGCATTAATTCATTGGTTCGGCCTTCTGTTTAGTAGTCCAACGCACTAACTACTGAGCTACGGAGCCACATATAAATAAATATATATATATATATATATATATTTTTTTTTTTGAAATTTTTTTTTCATGCTTTCATTGTTATTATCATGGGCAGTTCATTTTATTCTTGTTGCAAAACAGCCATTCATTGTGGAAAAGTGAAGAATAATCTGAGAGAATCAAAATTGAATTTTCTTTTCAATTAACAAATATTGATAGTTGTTGATTTTATTCAAAGTGAAATTTACCTGTGCAACAACAGAAAGAGGATTAAGGAAACAATCTATTCCTAATCTTGAATGCTGTTACCGTAGTACAAATTCTTATACTTTATAATGCATAATGACTCTTCTCGCGAAATGAAGTATTCCCCTATTTACTTGACAAATTGCCAGACAAAAGACATTTATTCTGGAAGAAATTAATTTTACCTTCATTCCAAATGAAAAATTATTACTAGGCAGAGATTTAGTCAGTTTATGATTTAATTTTCAGGATAATAATCAGAATAAGATTGATGGCTCAAATTAATTAATTGAATAACCGATTAATCTATTCCACGAGAACTTCTATGTCAGTCTTTATTACAGAGGAATCTTGTTATATTTGGCTGTTTGATTTTTAAAAATTGAATATCAACTCAAACATTTATTTTAATATCAAAACAATGATTTATAAAAACAATTTTCATATTTATTAAATAAGATACGCATGACGCACGTTTCGGTGAAACTTCTACTTCTTCAGATGCTAAATTCAAACTAAATATATTTCTCCCTTATATCGAATACAAGAAATAAATTTACTACGAATTGTGTAGAAAGGGTAAACAGAACTATGGTTACAAATAATTAGTAAAATAGGATACAAGGAAAAGTGATCCTTCCTTCTATTTACCATCCTTTTATCAGTGACCATCCTTCAAATTATCCTTTCTTTAAAATTTGTCTCCTATTTATTTCTTGTATTCCATATAATGGATAAGTATATTTAGTTTGCATTTAGTATCTGAAGAAGGTGAAGTTTCACTAAAACTTACGTCATGCGAATTTCATTTAATAAATGTGTGAATTGTTTTCATAAACTATTGTTTATTAATTTACTTCATGTACAGGCTGTCCCATTTTCGATGTCCTTACGGGGTAACCCGCTTATTTTTAAAGATAGAGATTTGCGGTTATCGCGAACGTTGGCTACTTTTTTGTGAATCTCACGATACCGTAAACAAAATTTTCATAGCTTGCTTCGTTTTTGAGATACAGGGCGAAGTTGAAAATATTGCATTTTGGCCCCCGCCTTGTATCACAGCTATCTTTCAACTTATAGGAAAAGTAAAAACTGTGTTTTATACACTTTTTTACGTAGAATCCAGTAGCGTAGTGAGACTTTTGAAATGAGCTGTCATTGTTCAGATATAACCCAAAGTTATATTTTTTTAAATGATACACTCTGTATATTTTTCCATATTAAAATCATAAATGCTTTGAGCTTTTCAAAAATATATAATACTTATATAATATTTCAAGTATTAGCCCTGTATTTAGATAAATTTCATTTTTGTTATAGCAAGTCAAGACAAATTTAATATCAATTTAGTAGAACGTTTAGAGCAATAAACAAATATCACTCTCATTTATATATGGTAGCATGGAGAGTATTCATTAAAAAATATTATATAATATAAGTTACTAAACAAAGATTAATTTAAAAATTATTATAACAGAAATTAAAACTTATATGAAACATTGCTACAAAACAAAGCTCTATTATTTTTCGGTTGAAAATATTTTATAAATATTGTTCAAATTGCTGTACATTCTGTTGAAGACACAACCGACATTTTCTGAGGATAGCGTCAATCGACCGCAGTAAGAACAAAGGTCTTATGCGTAAGAATTCGAAAGATTCTCTCGTGGCATTCATGAGAGCATCTCGATTTTCTTGCCACGTGTGGTTTATTTTATTTTTCATAAAGCCCCATATGAAAAAATCTAATATCGATAAGTCAGGGAACCTTGGTGGCCAGTTAATGGGACCATTATTACTAATCCACTGGTTTTGGAATCTTTCATTAAGAAAAGCCCTAGCGGGACCTGCGTTATGACAAGATGCGCCATCTTGTTGGAAATAACTATGTCCGTATTGAGCCAACGGAATTTCGTCAAGTAGTTCTCAGAGACAATCATCCAAAATTTCCAAATATCTTCGGTGATTCAAGTTACCGTCGAAAATGCGGTATGCCAATCTTCCTCCAAAAACGAAACAAGATACCTTAAAGCCGAATCTGCCTTGCTGTTTACGAGCCACCGTAACGTGCTCATTTTCATTTGACCAATACCTAACGATGATTATTTCGATTAAAAATACCAGCGCTACTTATATAGCTTTCATCGGACCATACCACTAAATGCCCAAAATTCATATTTTCTCCCGTCTTTAGTATATATCTCCTACAAAACTCAATGCGCTTCTCAGCATCACCTGGGTGCAGATGATGTATAGTTTGAGGTATGTAGGGGGTATATTTATGCTTTTTCAATATCTTCGAAACTCTTCTCTTTTGAATGCCAATGAATGAAATCTTCAATTTCTGCGCAAGAAGTATTTTTGTTCTGTTCTACCTTTGCGAGGACACTAATTTCAGTATCTTCAGCATTTTCTTTCCTATAACTTTTTGGTCTAGGCTTTTCAAAAGATCCAAAATTTTCCAAATTTTTTTTACTCTGCCAAATACTCGGTTGTCTCCTTTCAGGAAACCTAAAATTCCTTTCTTATCATCTGACACCCAGTATGGGTAATAGTAAATACCTTTCAAAATAGAGGTCCATCGCTTGATTTGGATTGAAACCAACTTGGTAATATATCCCAACCATATCTAATTTTTCGTAATTTTGATATCTTGGATTATCATTCGCCATTGTAACAAAAATTTGTTAACTTTGACAGGTAGGTGACAAGACCTATATACATTCTGCACTTGCTCTTTTTCCATAGCTACCTACTAATTAGGTCCACAGCGTTTATAGTCGATAAAGAGTGTTTCATAAGAGTTTAAATTTATTGTTTTGTCAAATTATTTAGTAACTCATACTGAATATTTTTTTAATGAATACTTTCCATGCTACCATATATAAATGAGAGTGATATTTGTTTATTGCGCTAAACGTTCTACTAAAGTGATATTTGTCTTGACTTGCTATAACAAAAATGAAATTTATCTAAATACAGGGCTAATACTTGAAATATTATATAAGTACTATATATTTTTGAAAAGCTCAAAGCATTCATTATTTTAATATGGAAAAATATACAGAGTGTATCATTTAAAAAAATATAACTTTGGGTTATATCTGAACAATGACAGCTCATTTCAAAAGTCACACTACGCCACTGGATCCTACGTGAAAAAGTGTATAAAACACAGTTTTTACTTTTCCTATAAGTTGAAAGATAGCTGTGATACAAGGCGGGGGCCAAAGTGCAATATTTTCCTCTTCGCCCTGTATCTCAAAAACGAAGCAAGCTATGAAAATTTTGTTTATGGTATCGTGAGATTCACAAGAAAGTAGCCAACGTTGGTGAAAACCGCAAATCTCTATCTTTAAAAATATGCGAGTTACCCCGTAAGGACATCGAAAATGGTACAGCCTGTACATCATGTATCGGCTCAATCAATCCACAATTATTTTAAGATCATTTGGTGATTTTTTTCTAATTTTCGAATGAATTTTTGTAACAATTATGCAGGATTCAAGGGTACTGTATACAGCTTGAATGTTTATCTTCACATTTGGATGTTACTTTCATGACATAATTCTTTTAAAGGTATTGATACATTACAAGTTTACTTGAATATAATTCAGGGAAAAAGCTCTAAAAAGATTAGTACTAAATTACAATTCAGTTTCACTGAAGTCACCGACACGATAGTGATATATTTACGATATGTAGGTACATGTAGTTCACACCATAAAAAGTGTAGTAAAATATTAAAAAATTAAATAATAAGAAAACAACTTGTCTAAAAACCACAAAATGAAAATAACTTTTTATTCGACTAGTTTCGCCTGTTACAGCATTATCAAGACTGAATACATAATTGCAAAGACATCGCTTGAAAATATATAAGTATTTCGGTTCGGTACCTGGGGGTGGTAAAATGTAATCGATGGGTCCAAGTTATCAGAGATTTAACAGTGGGGAGTGGTTTAAGTCTAACTGGTCATTAAGAAGAATGTAATTATGCGATTTTTGGATCTTGTTTATTTCCATGGCTTCCAGGAAGTTCATTATCATACCTTTATCAGAGTAATGAAGAATTTTTGGTTTGAAAGAGGATGAGATGTTATGTTTTTTTGACTCTAGATGTTCCCTAAATGCTGATTGTCCATTTTTTAGATGTTCTTTTAGCCTGGTTTCAAAACATCTCCCGGTCTGACCTATATATGTTGAATTACATTCTTCACAGTCCATTCTATAAATTCCTGTTCTCTTTATTGGATCGACTTTTGACATTTTGTTATTAAAAATCATTCTATCTAATCTGCTGTGACTCGAAAAAGCAGTATTCAAATTATTATTTTTTAAAGAATTGAATGATCTTTGAAGAGGGGATGTGCGTATAAGGGATGCTCACAAACTTTTGTACATTTTTGTTATTGCAGTATGGTCCATATAATTTCAAATATAAAATGTTTCTCTTTTTTCGAAATTAAACTATTTATTATTTTTAGTGGAAAATCATTGTTAATACCTATCGCGCGAATCACGTCAATTTCTACCATAAGGTCTTGTTTTGATAAAGGAACCGAAAAAGCCCTGTGAATCATTGAGTTAAGAGCCGCGAGTCGATGGCTAATTGGATTGAAAGAATTATAACTTATGATGGCGTCTGAGAAAGTAGGTTTCCTGAATATTCTATATGAAAATTTATCCTGTTGTTTCGATATTGTTAGGTCGAGAAAATTTAACGAATTATTTTGTTCTGTTTCTACTGTGAACTTGATCTTATCATGTATTGAATTTAGATATGTTAGGTTTAATTTAATATGTCGGTCTGTCCCATTGAATCCAACCAAGATATCATCCACATAGCGGTACCAAAAAATAATATGTTTTTTAGATAGATCTGATTCTAATATTGTGGTTTCCATGTTGTCCATGAATATGTCTGCTAATAACGGGCTGAGGGGAGAACCCATAGGAAGACCTGAATTCTGTAAATATATTTTGTTTTTGAATCTAAAGAAGTTCTGTCTCAAAACAACATTAAATAATGTTGAGAATTCTGTTTTTGTTGCTGGAAGAGTTTTTTGTTTTTCTAAGATGTTTTCAATTAGAGGTATACACTCTTCCGTAGGTATGTTAGGAAACATGTTGGAGACGTCGAAGGACACTAATTTAAAATTTTTATCAAAATCGATTTTTTCTAATTTTTGTATGAGTTCTAATGAGTTTTTCACACTATATTTTGGAGAGAAATGAGTATGTTCTTTGAAGGCTGTGTTAAGAAATTTTGAAAGTTTACAAGAAGGAGCTTTCGAAAACGAGGCAACTGGTCTAATGGGTAGGCCGTCTTTGTGTACTTTAACAAGACCGAGCGATGTCTTTGCAATTATGTATTCAGTCTTGATAATGCTGTAACAGGCGAAACTAGTCGAATAAAAAGTTATTTTCATTTTGTGGTTTTTAGACAAGTTGTTTTCTTATTATTTAATTTTTTAATATAAATATGAACTACCACAGAGTTGATTCATCGTCCATCGAATTTTGTAGTAAAATAAATATGTTAGTACGGCCAAAAAATTACTTATTCATCAAAAGGTTTAGGCAATGGATGAACAATGAAATACTGAGGGAAATGAACGGCGAAGATATAGTGAAACGAATAAGGAAGCGAAGGATAGAATGGCTCGGCCATGTATGGAGAAGAGGAGAGGATGCAATGGTCTGCTCAGTGCTGCAGTGGGAACTAGGAGGTCGGAGAAGGCGAGGAAGACCCAGATCTAAGTGGCTGAAGGAAGTGGAGGAGGATTTGAATCGGTGAGAATAAGAACAGTACAAGTCCAAAATTTGACATTTCGACCTGTCATAGCCATTTTGTTTTTAATACAAGGCTGCATCAATTGAGTGTAAAAACAGTAGAAATATCACTATGTTAAGGCGTATGGCAATGCTTATCGTAAAGCATTGAGCTTAAGAACAGTACAAGTCCGGACTAGTACGGTTCTTATTCTCAGCGGAGAGATTTGTTGACATGAAATCGTAATCACAGACAGAGACAAATGGTTTAGTTTGTTTTCGCTGCTACTCGACTGTGTTTGTTGTTTATGTGTTTAGTTATTTTAGTAAAATATCCTCTAAAATATATTGATAAAACAAAATAAAACGACAATGAAATCATGAAAAACATACTAGTCGACCATGGTCAATTTCATACATTACATAAAGTGAACAAGGAAAATTCTTTAATAATTTAAAAAATTATCAAACAACTTTCCAAGGAAGCTGGTTATACGTATTCAGCAACGCAAAATCTGCATTCACAATCGAACGGTGAATTATAGAAATTGTCAAGTCACCCCGACTCAAAATCTGCATACAGCTGTTTCGATCTTATTAGATCTCATCAGTGCAGCTTATTTGACTCGGAGTGAATTAACAAATTTCTAATTGTTCTCCAATACAAATCGTGGTCAGTAACACTGGCTGGATAGCAATCCAGAGCGCCATCCCACCAAAGATATTGGGAAACAACAATTCACCGCTTAGACTGAAAATGCAGAAATTCGACGCTTAAACACGTACCTCCTGATATGAAGATATCTACTCTACAACAGTGGTGTATATGATTCCAAGGCACACTAACATAGTGATTTTATTGACGGAGCTTTATCCTATACTTTTAAGCTACTTAAACAAAATCAGAATCCAGAGATTCCATCTAATAGAGCCTACTCTGGGCCACTGCCAATCAACGCTAAAAAGATGAACGATATAAGGCAGATCATGAAATATGTAGAGGGAGAGCAGCTGGAGTTTTATTACCATTTCATCATGGTCAACAACAAACAAAGACGATGATAATCGTGCTGATGATTAAAATTCATTATTCTGTGTTTTGATCTTATAATAAAAGTGTGTTTTGACATGTTGTTTTTATTTGATAAAAAAATTATGCAATTATTTTAACAATAACGCAGATTGAGATTAAGAACAGTACAAGTCCAAGTTAGTTATCTGTGTATAAGTGAAAAAATCATAAACCTACAAATTTTATTTTCAGTTCAAACGACGTATAAAATGATATACTAAAATTATTATATGCACACGAAATTCGTAACATTAATAACTAACTTGTCAGAGAGTTTTTTTCGTTTTCCCAAAACTGTAACATATGGACTTGTACTGTTCTTATTCTCACCGATTCATTTAAGAACGATAGTTGTCGCTGGATGGGAGGAAGAAGCTAAGGACAGGGCTCTATGGAGGAAAATAAGCGAGAAATTATAGGAATGATGGGGATCGATCCACCCCAGAAAGCGGATCTAGAAAGCATTTATGCGGCGCAACCCCACATGGGGTGTTTAGTGATTGCTTATTATTAAAGGTTTATATTCATCTATCCTTGATAATTATTATTAATTAGATTGAATTTTTTATATACTAGAGATGCAATTCACGAACACCTTCTAAATATAGCATTAGCTTATTTATATTCGGGATTGCTCCGCGTAGAAATGAGGCGTGAGCAGCAGAACTCCATCACTCAGGTCGTATTTTCAGCGCGAAATGCATCGCGTCGAGATTCTAATGGATTGAATTACATTCTGAAAAATCATGCTTAAATAGCAAAGTGAATTGAAAAATAGAAGATTATGTAAGAAAGTTGAAACCAACGAAGGAACATACATCAATATCAACATAATCCACGTACTAAATTTCAACCCTCTATCGTTAAAAAAAAATTCGCGAAATGCAGCACGGTTGAGAAAAAGAGTTGAAACGAAAAAAGGACTTTAAGGTCAACATAAATTCAATGTTTGTACGAAATATCAACCCTCTAACTCAATCTGCAGAAGCTGTAGAGTTCGGCAATTTTTCAAAAACCACGAATAAAGGAAAATGGTGGTTGGAAAAATTTAACCAAATCTTGATAGTTTTGTTCTGCAAGGAGAATAATCCCAGGTACCAAATGTCAGCTCATTTGACTCAATGATAGCCGCTGGAGATGCCAATATGTACCGGGAAATATATATATATATATATATATATATATATATATATATATATATATAGGCTTCATATTTTTGGTGAGTGAAACCAGGACACATTAATATGGGATGGCCTTACCGGAGGGGGTATACCCCCAGTAGAGCGAGGTCCTCCCCTGGAAATTTTCCAAATCATTAGCAAAATCGTGAGTCTTAGACTTTTTTTAATCCTCGCAAGTGACGGGAGGGGGAATCCTGAAACCTAAATTCTTAGTTCTACACAACTTTTTAAAATGAAAAAGGAATTTTTGCTACTTAAAAATATATATTTTTCCCTTTTAATGATAATTTTTTCTGATCTATCTAGAAAGAAGCGTTAATAAAATTAAATTCAAAATACTTCATAAAATTGTTCAACAATTACTAAGTCTTATTAAGTTTATTTTTTCATTAAACTAAAACTGTTTGTCTAACTACAAAAGCAAAAAAATTCATAAAAACATTTTTGGCAAACTAAAAAAAAATTAATTGATAAGTCGACAATGTTAATCTGTGCTTTCAGAACAAAGCGCTCCCGAAACATTGCTCGATAATGTGATAGTGTGCACCTTTCCTTTAGGTATCACTCACCTCCTCATAGGCCTGTTGTTATAATTAAACTACTTATAGCCATTATTCATTACTTTTCACATCTAACACCCGTTTTCCGGGACATCGATCAAACCGGGCGGGACAACGGGACAAGAGCAAAATACCGGGACTGTCCCGGGCAAACCGGTACGTATGACAAGCCTATATATATATATATATATATATATATATATATATTTAATTGACCAGAATACCTTCATATTATGATAATATGATAAGGTGATAAGGGTTCGGAACGGATAAAAAAGGCCTTTTTAATGAGTGTACTTCATTTATTCCTGTCGACGTTTCGACTACAATTTCGCAATCTTCATCGGGACACAAATAGTTGACGTTAATAAGTAAGTAACATGGCAAGGAACAGAATCATAGTTATAACTGTTTAAAAACTTGTCAAACATTTACGAAATTTGTAAAACATGGAACACAAACTGAGTGGACAACACCACGACAATAATTTTTACTTTAACAGCAAGAATCAAGAATTTTTATCACTCACAATTTTCTTATACCAAGTATCAGCCAACATTAAAAAGTTTGGTTAGAGTTCGCAGTCATTGGCACTTTTTTAGTTGTCAAAGTGCCAATGACTGCGAACTCTAACCAAACTTTTCAATGTTGGCTGATACTTGGTATGAGAAAATTGTTAGTGATAAAAATTGTTGATTCTTGCTGTTAAAGTAGAAATTATTGTCGTGGTGTTGTCCACTCAGTTTGTGTTCAATGTTTTACAAATTACGTAAATGTTTGACAAGTTTTTAAAAAGTTATAACTATGATTCTGTTCCTTGCCATGTTACTTACTTATTAACCTCAACTATTTGTGTCCCGATGAATATTGCGAAATTTTAGTCGAAACGTCGACAGGAATAAATGAAGTACATTTATTAAAAAGGCCTTTTTTATCCGTTCCGAACCCTTATCATCTTATATATATATATATATATATATATATATAAATATATATATATATATATATATATATATATAAAATATATATATATATATATATATATATATATATATATATATATATAATATATATATATATATATATATATATATATATATATATATATATATTATATATATATATATATATATATATATATATATATATATTATAAATATATATATATAAATATATATATATATATATATATATATATATATATATATATATCAGACATGAAGAATTTGTTGAAAATCGTGGTCTATGAGGTCTGAAACTGATGAAAAAAATACTCCCGTACCTGACTGCTTTCCTTCGATACACGGCAATAGTATGTATTTTAAGGGATAAAATACCATTAGAAACGATCCTATGGAAAAGTTTTTCTTAGATTGCGCGTGCTTTCCAATTTTATCGTGTTATTGTTACGAATTCGCTTCTTACTCTCTTCCATCGATAAGAAGTTGCGAAGTCTTTGTTAACAAACAGTCTTTGCCAAGTTTTCGTCGTTCGAGGGCGCCTTTCAAGCAAAATAATCGTTGCTGCGGCTCAGCTTCCTGAGAGAAAAGTGTTCCGTAAGTTAGAATGAAGCCCCGAGGAAGATCCTGAAGTGCCTCGAGTTCCCTAACGATGCACGGTGGAGACGCAGAGAGCTTCTTCCTCCTATACGGTACCGGATTAAAATTCATGCACTGACATGACGCCAGCTGTCCGCATTCCGGATCGGCGTTGACTCAGACTAAGGAGCCGGAAGATTTGAACAGATGATGCTTTGGCGCATAGCGACAGCTCCGAAATAATTAGACGGATCCACCTTGTCAGACATTATGCAATGGAAGGGGGAACTGTAGAGCTTAGTGGGTTTTTCTCATGCGAAATTATTCTGAGACTCGATACTTTCAATTATACTGAACTTTAGCGTTCAACAAAGATAGAAATGTAGTATTCAATGATCAGTACGAGACAATATTGACTGAATTTAAGTATACCTATCCTATCCCTTTTATCTTAACTGTCTTATTACTCATACCAGCGTTTCTCAAATTATCAGGATTCGTGGTCCAATTTTCCATTATAATTTGTATCCGCCCCTGCATACAATAAAATGAGAATATAATTAACGTATTTTGAGTCTTTCGGCTTTAAACCTGGAGTACGACCCCAAAAGAATGTATTTCGTTTTTTATATATGTGTGTAGTTTTCTTTCAGCCATTTAATTAATTTTTTTTATATATGATAATTTCTCTCGGATATGCTACGAACTGAAAACAATAAAAATTACTTTTTTTTTCAATTTTAATGAATAATAGAGGTATAATCCTGTACTGAGTGGCAACTCCATCCCCCTACACAGTACTAAATCAGCGATTCTCAAAATCGCTGATTAATACTTTTGAAGTCATGTTCTACATTTTCGATTAGACTGTAATAGCGTAAGCAGGAATTTTCAAGAAATCCAAAATTCTGTCCAATTTCTATAGTAGGCCCTAGAAAATATTAAGAAATAATCATTATCCACAATATTTTTGGACAGTAGAATAACATTTATTTTAAATAAATGTGAGCGTGAGCAATAATTTTTTTTATACAACTGTCAAAAAAACTTGACATTTCTGCATCTCTATTGATGCGTAAATGTTTAGTTGTTTACTACACAGCGAAAAAAAGTATTTTTTTCACTGCCGACGTAATTCACAAAATAAACATGAAATATTACATTTTGAATGATTTTTTTTCAACAAAGTCAATTATTAATTGATTGTTCACCATGGAACAATTTTTTATATTGGAATAAAAATTGATAGTAAAGTTTGAACAATTACTTCGAAAATAAACAAACCGTTTCTATAGTAGACAAAGAAAGACCACTGGATGCTGTGAGATTGTATTGGAAGTATTTATCACATTAGGGATAACATGTATGGAAAAGAGAAGTATTATTCAGTTATTTTGGACTTATTTTCTTCAAACAGGAGAAATTTTTGAATACGATTTCATTGAAAACATTATATTTTCGAAACAACAGTCGTTTAAAAGCGATAACTTATCGGGACAAAAAACCACGTCAAGATGTATTGGAAGTATTTATTTGTTTTATATTTCAGACGATGTAAATTCACCTTCATTGTTGTACAAAAAATGTTCTTTGCATTTCGTGTACAAAATTCGTGTTTTCATGGCACATTCGAGAATATTAACACTCTTATGTGCCATTGAAAAAATACTCATTTTACGCACAATACAAAATATTCCTATTTCCTTTCTATTGATTATTCAAAGATTATACATATAAATCAGAAAAGTGAGTCATTAAATTATTTGAAATCGCTGGATATTTACAGAGCCTTTCATAATGAAGATTTAATATGATGAACTAAAACAAAACATGAATTTACTATCGAAAAATATTACACTGCGATTGCAATTTCGGGCAGATTGAGTTAAGAACTGAATACATAATTATAGATTTGCGCTTACGGGTGGGAAATAATTATTGCAGGTATCTAAATACACAAATAGAACACATTTCAAGAAGGGCTAATCGAAGTAGATTTTCCAAATTGGTACAATAAAATGTTCTTAGAAAAATCATTATTGTTTGAATACACTAAATATAGGAGAATATATCAAGTTAATCTGGTCGTTCTGCATTATGATTGAGTAATAGTATATTCTGTAACAAGGTTAGAATGAAAATGCGAGCATCACGAATTTTCATTCTAACCGAGTAGCAGACTATACTTTCTCCACGATCAAAAATTTTAAATATATATTCTTAAATGGAAACGAACAAAAGATAATTTATATTACAGAAATCAATCACAATTATATTAGGTAAACACTCAATAATTCAAGAAACATTCTATTTTGTATTGATTATTATATTTGTACAGTTCTCGAAATTAAAGACTGGTGCATTATTGGAAGAATTTTCAACAATTGCGTGGTTTGTAGAAGATGAACTAACAGTCACATAATTTGAAGTGGAAGGCATGATTAGCGGTGTATTAGATCCAATAATTGATGAGACTAACTTATTTGCTATATTTATTCGATTTTGCACCGAATTTTCTATGTATCCTTCTGCCACTTGAGAAGACTTCCACCCCCCATGCCTTTTTATTGTTTCCATATCTGCTCCTGCGTCCACTGACACAGTAGCCGACGTCCTCCGATAACAATGACCAGTGTATTCTTGAGGCTTCTCGAGATTTAAAAAAGTGGCAATTTGTTTGGGCATGTTTCCAATTTTATTGATACCAATTACCTGTTTCGTGCACTTTCATTTTTGGAAATTGACAAAAAAATTATCAGAAAGGATGTCTCGTGGTCTCAAATGGCAATATTTTTTCACAATGTTGTAGAATTCTCCTGTTACCGTAAATTCTTTTGGTTTTTTCGATTTCGTATTTGGAATGGAAATTAAAAATGCCGTCCCCAGATCTTTTAAATTTGAAACCTTAGGCTGCGGTTATAGTGGATGCGTTTTCTGACGACCAACTAGTCGCACGTTTACGTCAGATCTAGCAGGAATGAATCAAATACATAATAATGTATCACTATGGTTATAGTGCTTGCGAATCGGTCGTCAGATGACGTTAGAAGTCGTTCAAACGCTTTGATATTTCATGCGACTTTGTGCGAACGTCAAAATTGATATTGAAAAATTGATATCATTAGTTTTCGACATATTCACTTTTTCCCGACAGTAATAAAACTTTTAGTAGCGGACTTTCTACATACTTACTGATAATATTGTTCAAAATTATTATTGTTGATATCCATGTCAATATGTAAATTACGATACAGTCTAGGTGCGAACACAGAACAAAGTACGCATTGACTATAACCACCGTTGTCTGACGAACAGTTCTGACGTGTACGTCCGACTAGTTGGTCGTCAGAAAACGCATTCACTATAACCGCAGCCTTAAGGTTGTAAAGCTCATTTTTGCGACATGCTCCTATGACACCAATGACAAGAACGACCTATAAAAAAGATTTTATAAAATAATTATACTAGGTATAACAAAAGTTATATCGTAACACATACTATTTTTAATATTTTCTGTCCACACGAAATAATAACAGTTTAAAGACACTTTTTATCAGAAAGGACTAATCCTGGACTAACCAGAACTATTTTTTTTATCGTAAAGATGCATTAAAAATAAACGATAAATTAAAAAAAATTGCCTTGTCGGTGGCTTGAACCCACAACCTCTCGCCTACCATGCCAAAGCTATACCACCTGAGCCATGCCGCCTCTTATTGAAATATGTTTGATAAACATTATATCAACATGATTTTCTTCCACGTAAACTATGAGTCTCAATTATTCGGGTAGATGAAAATTAAACATGGTTCACGCTAGCGTTAATTTAAAACTTACTTTTGTTGCTAAATATATATTGTCTGGAGCATTCTGTAAAAACTGCTGAACATTTTCAGCTGTGAAGACCTTCGATTGTTTGGCTGAGTATGTATCAGAACAACGTTTTAAGAATGCCTTAAGTTTTTTATATCTTCTATTCATTCTTTGATTTTTCTGGTAGTGAACTCTCCAGTATATTATTAGCACTCTCTGTAATTTCAGGTGGTGTATTTTCACACTCTGATTCTGAATGACTGAATAAATTCCTGCTACTTAGGCCGGCCGCACATTTCCTACAATCGGTTCCGATTGTCTGAAACGATTGTCGGATCAGGGCATCTGACGCTCAAATTTCTATATTTTTACATGATCATATCGCACACCTACGATCCGACTCGGATGCACGAGCAGTGCGTCCTACCAATCGGACCGATAAAAAGTCTGATCCGACTACCGGAAGGCAAGTCGTGCATTGTTTTTGCATAGTCTACCGCAAACATACGATCATTTCTGTCAGTTTTTGACAGGGAGTATAGAAAAAGGAATTGTCAAACCATGTGCGATACTGAAAATTTGATTACCACGGTCGAAAAATATCCCTGCTTGTGACATTCAAATAAAATCGGACGTATTTTGTCGGCAGTGTGCGCTTGTGGTCCGATTTGAAATCGTTTCAGACAATCGGATCCGATTGTAGTAAATGTGCGGCCGGCCTTATTATATTATCGAATGAAAACGTGACAGCAATAATTTTGACACTTGAATTTGCCACTACGATGACAGTCAACTGCGTCAAGGCTAATGTTATTATTGCTAGCCAGTGTGAGAATATTATTCTATAACAAGGGAGAGAATGTAAATACATTTAAATTGCATGGGGGCAGAGGTGTTGCAGAATATTTCTTCAATCTCAAGAGATAGAATTCCAGCATTCTGTAATCAAATTTGATATCAGAATTGGCGAATTCTGTGATGATCGTGGAGAAAAAAATTTCTAAGTAAGTCAGTTTAGTTCCTTTCGGTAATTTGTGCATAATTTGGAAGTTATATATTTGTGGAAACGGGTGGTAGTTTTCACGGCAATGGTTTGAACACGTTGAATCCGTTTTATTTTCAAAAAAGATTGTTGGTGTTCTTTAAATCTTGTCTTGAACTTTATATATATTAATAATTCAAATAGCCAGATCAATCTATGTAGTCTCATAATTTTTGATGCGTTCAAAAAATAAAATACTATTATATAAGTTATGTTAGTCGACTCGGTTACAATTTTAGTCCTATCTTTCATTTGAAAACGTACGATAAGTACCTTCGTTCCAAATATTAACTGTGATAAGAGAAGAATCTGGATCGTAATACAGGTGTACAGTTTCGTGAATCATAAACTATACAACCCCCTCTTATCAGCGTAAGTAGATGTATAACAAGAAATCAATTTCCGGTTCGCCTGAAATGTTTCACTAACCCTCATCTCTGTTGCCAAATCCTCAACGATTTATAAGCGTACAAATTTCGCGAGAGTGTGATTAAACTCGATAGAAAGTTAAATATCGCGGTTTTCCCCTTAGTGTTGCGTTAGGCTCTTCAATTTCCCAAGCAAGAAATATGGAACTATTTTTACACAGACTATAAAACTACAGTTCCACCAGAGTAACAATGAGGAACACGGTGGAACATTTTTGTTGATGTTTCCAAACATGTTCCAAAATAATCCTAAATTTTCCTTAAAATTTTTTTATGGTTCGGCAACAAATTTTGACTGTTTCTACTTGTTATCCTACAAGCTACGATTCCACCGGAGGAACATTTTTGTTGCTGTTGCCTGTTTCCGTAAATGTTCCTTAATGTTTCTTCAAATTTATTTATTTTTCGGCAACAAATGTTGACTGTTCCTACTTGTCGCCGGTTTCCATTTTGAGCGGTTAACTTCAAAAGAAAATAGGAAACGTGTAGAGAAATCCGTGTTGCTATCGCAGTGGGAACGTATCGAGAACGCAACTAGTAAACATTCGTGTCGCAGATTTTAAGTGTGCGGTGAAGTTCGAAAACGAATAAATATATAGCTACGGTTCCACCGGAGAAATATTAAGGAACATTTTTGGTGCTGTTGTTGTTTCAGTAAATGTTCCTAAATGTTCAAATAGGTATCAGAAAACAAAAATCAAGGGTAAATGCTCAGAGGAGCTTCCGACTAAATATGGGGTTCCACAGGGTAGTGTTTTGGGACCACTATTGTTTATACTATATATTAATGACCTGTATCAATACTTGCAGGATTCTTTCGTCAGTCTCCTCGCAGACGATACTTTGATTTATGTATCTGGTAAAGATTATCTAGATCTAGTTAACATTATGAACAACAAATTAGATATTTTGAATGAGTGGTTGATGGGGAATAAATTGAAATTAAATTCACAAAAAACAAAATGCATGATACTGGGTAGCAAACAAAATTGTTCTAATTTCAGACAGGGTAACTGGGTCATTAAAATTGATAATAGTATAATTGAATACGTTGATGAAATAAAATATTTAGGAGTTATATTTGATCCTCAGCTCAGATTTCAGAAACATATTGATTTTTTGTGTAAGAAAATAGGAAAAAAAGTAGGATATTTGTCGAGAGTCAGTAAAAATCTTTCACTGTGGTGCAGAAAATTAGTGTAGAATGCTACTATCTATCCACATTTCAACTACTGTCTATCTCTTTTGATGTCTTGTTCCAATGAAGATATCTGTAGACTACAGGTTTATCAGAATAAGGCAATGAGAATATTATTGCGATGTAACAGATATACCTCAATTGACAGTATGTTGAAGTCATTAAATTTTTTAAATATATCACAGCTTATACGTGTGGCGGGTTTACTATTGATTTATAAAATTTCCAACAATCAAGCTCCATTATATTTTAACAAATGTTTGAATAAAAGATCTTGGAAGATGGATTACAATCTAAGGACTAAGGATTATTATCAGATTGAGAGATTTCATTCAACAGCAACGGAGAAGTCATTGTTTGTTGAAGGCTTAAGGTTATACAATAGCTTACCTTTGAGTATCAAGGCTTCTCCTACTGTGGAACACTTCAAGTCAAGGTTAAGAAAAATGTAGTTTTTAAGTTAGCATTTATTTTCTGTTTCAGTTAATATTTGTACTTGTCTTTTTTCGAAGATTTGTAATGTAATTTGAATCTATTTGTTATGCAATAGCTTGTTCTGCTAAATAAAGTTGTATTATTATTTTATTATTATTATTTCCTTCAAATTTCTTAATTTTTCGGCATCAAATGTTGACTGTTCCTACTTGTCGCCGGTTTCCATTTTCAGCGGTAAACTCAAAAAAAAAATAGGAAACATGGGTAAACAAATCCGTGTTGCTATCGCAGTGGAAACGTATCAAGAACACAACTAGTAAACATTCGTGTCGCAGATTTTCAGTGTGCAGTGAAGTACGAAAAAGAATAAAATATATAGCTACGGTTCCACAGGAGGAACATTTTTGGTGCTGTTGCTTGTTTCCGTAAATGTTCCTTAAAATGTCTTCATGTTCCGGCAACAAATGTTGATTGTTTCTACTAAATAATGTGCAACAATTGACAATTTTAGTTGCTTCAGTGGAAACAAGAAATTTACGTATGTTGCCATGAGTTTCTACTTTTTAAACCAGTCGGTGAAAAATTGAGACTTTTTTCGAAACAATCATTAATTTAAACGAAGTTTTTGCTGAAAAGAAAATTATTTTCATTTGAATAATGAAAAATAAATATATTAAAATATCAGAAGGCAATACGAAGCAATGGTGAATGTAACAATTAATTATGTTTTTGAATTTTATCTCGATTAATTAGAAGATTTGATTGAATCAACATATTTGGCCATTTTTGCAATCCACATTCATGTGATTAAATTTTTTTGTCCACGACTGTACTATAAATCATTCATTATACGTGTGCTTCCTGAAGTACAATTATACCTATTATTCATTAGTGTGTATAATGATTTATTATACACTGCATGACGTCACACTCAAAACGTATGTCCAAACTTGAGACTATCATTCACATTGTTAGGATAGTATTGTTATTAGATTTTTAGGTTTTATGTAACTGAGATAACTTTTAGGCCAATTATTAAACTAATATTTAATATAATGCCCAACTTATTGAATATTTATTCTAATAAATTATCTATTTCATTTTTATCAGAGTGAAAGAAAGGAATGGAATCGATGTCAAGTGAAATAGTTGACGTTTACGTGATTATGCAGTTTTTAGTGAACACAGAAAATGTTATGTCAACGCTTTTGATAACTATTTTTATTGTTGAAAATGCAGATTATTACTAATTTTTTCGAGGAAGTCGTGGACAAAGTATAGTATTCTACTCGCAAAAAATTACAATTTTTGACTCGGGTGAATTGCGACACTCGCTAGCAGCTCGTGTCGCAAACTTCACCTTCGTGAAAAATGTTGTGCTCGTTAAATAATATACTATTTTACTTTATTCATTAGATTTTATTCACTGAAAGTTTTGGGGAAAGAACTGTTAATATTAGATTGAAGCATCTGAATGAGTAAGGAGTTTTAAATTATGAGAAATATTTATTCTGATTTAGAGAGTTAGGGTGTACTGACGCCATTGTTTCAATGTTCTATATATATATCTTGCTAGGGAAGCCCTTGGGATATATGTTCCTATATTATATCCCTTTGTTCTCCTGAATATTTAATAAATATTTCATAAAACGTATAGCACAGTTTATATTTTGGAGGTTTTTTTTTCTGACGAGCTTGTGTATAATACTTCCAGAATGGTTTTGATATGAATGGGCATTGCAATTAATTAATGCTTTCTCCTTTCACAATGAATTTCTAATTATGATTTATCTCGCATACAACAATGCAGTTTATCATATTTGCGCACGAACAATTCAATGAGTGAACACATCAAAAAATTTCGGCTATTATGTTTCTCTCTGGCAAAAATCCATTTTTATATATGAAAAAAAAAATTCTGTTTCAGAATATATACATATATATTTATATATATATATATATATATATATATATATATATATATATATATATATATATATATATATATATATATATATAAATATATATATATATATAAATATATATATATATATATATATATATATATATATAAATATATATATATATATATATATATATATATATAAGTAAGAATTCCTCGTGTTAACGAAATACGTACCGTGGTTATTAAGTGAAACTAGGACATTCATTTGAAACTAATCAAACAGACCTCCTAGCGGAGCTGGTTATAAGAGTTCACGGAAGCATCGAAATATCTACATCTACCTTAGACGGTACTTGTTAGAAATGTTAATTTGTTTATCACAATCGATGGAAATTGGTAGACAGACTGTTTCGCCCTTATTGGGGCTCATCATATCCATCGAAAGTGATAACCAAACCAACATTTCAAACGGTCTTATATTTTCCTTCTAGTAACTCAATGGCATATAAATATGACAGCGCCACCACGGTACGTACACAGCGCCACCACGGTACGTGTTTCGTTAACACGAGGAATCTTTACAGTCATTTGCGATTGCGTTAATATTCGGAGCGATTGCTACTTGCGGTGTGTAAATGTTGAATCACATCGATTTGATGTGTCAACTTTACCCTAGCAGATATAGTAGCCACCTTCGGGTGTCAGGACGTACGAATTCTCGTTGCCGAAATGTTTCGTCTATCTAAAAGATGTGGTTCAATTGTCTCCGACTGGTGGCGCTGCGTCATATTTATATGCCATTGAGTTACTAGAAGAAAAATATAAGACAGTTTGAAATGTTGGTTTGGTTATCACTTTCGATGGATGCATGATACTGATGAGCCCAAATAAGGGCGAAACAGTCTGTCTATCAATTTCCATCGATTGTGATAAACAAATTAACATTTCTAACAATTACCGTCTAAGGTAGATGTAGAGATTTCGATGCTCTCGTGAACTCTTATAACCAGCTCCGCTAGGAAGTTTGTTTGATTAGTTTCAAATGAATGTCCTTGTTTCACATAAATATATATATATATATATATATATATATATATATATATATATATATATATATATATATATATATATATATATATATATATATATATATGTGGCGGCTCGTGAGGTGTTGGTTTAAGGAGGCTACAAGAGGTGTTAAAAAATACACCATAGGCGAAAATTTTCAGGATTTCAAGGTCAACCGCCTTATAATTTAAAGAAAATCGAAGTAAAACAAGCACCTTAAAATATTAAATAGGTACCTATTCGAGGAATTAATCAATTGTTGCCCAGCAAGAACCAACGGGGAGGTGAGACTTTTTTCTTGCCAGAAATAAAATAGGCCCCTCCCAAAAATAGATTAAAATGAAATTCTTGTCGTAAAAGTCAAACAAAACTTAATGAAATAACAACAAAATAAAATAATAAAATATACATTTAAACCTAAACAAAAAAATTTAAATAAATTGTTTGGTATAGACATCTATTTTTTTATAGATATAATAAAAACATTGTCTTTTTGATAATAAAATTCATCTATTTCATGAATTTTATACTTTTATGAACTAGGAGGTTAGGTTAGGTTAGTAAGGTTAGAAAAGTCAGGTCAGCTCAAGTTTTTGAAAAAAAAAGATGACCCAGCGACAAAATATTCGGCTTTTTCAGGCCAAAATAAGCTATAATCCGAAATTTCATGAAAATCCGGGCAGTCTGTTGTATAATCGATAATTACCATAATTCCTGCATAGATGCCAGTGCCAAACAGAGACATTTTCCCTAGTAAAAAGTAAACACTGCCAACAAAATAATTTATTTTTTACCTGTGATCCGGTAAGCCAAGGATGTCTCATAATTTCTGATATTAAAACCGCGATTCTGCTACGCTGCACCAAATTGATTAATTCCGGGGTAGGTCGCAATGTTTTTATTAAAACTTTATCGTTTTAACTTAGTGCACTAAAGTTATGGGATAACAAATATTCCACTAAGTCAACATTGAAATTTTTAAGATTAACTTCAGTAACCGAACTCATTTTAAAAACAATACGCCAAATTAAAACCAAAACAAACTAAGTCACAACGGTCCATGTCCAACGAATTCACTCGATTTTACCCGAAAACCTATAGTTGTGATTGGTCGACATTGTGTGAGACTTAGGTGCAATCGGTGTAGCATTTTACATGTGTTTTCCTTTTCTATTGCAATGAAGTATTCATTCGCAGTATTCGCACCTTTGTTTGCTTTTCTGTGGCAGGCATAATGGACGTTGAAAATATACCTTTTTAAGCCTCTGCAGCGTTGCCACAAATCTTGAAATGAGTGAAATGCAGTAAATGTAAACACCTTCTATCGTAATTAATGAATTATATTAGATAATGTAGATTGAAAGGAAGGTAGGTGCATAAAATAATATGATTTTGATTAATATGAATATGCTGAATGCTGACTATTCAATATAATATATTAGTGATACACGGAATATTATTGAGGAGGAGGCTTAGCCTCCTTAGCCGCCTTGGAATAGCCGCCCCTGATATATATATATATATATATATATATATATATATATATATATATATTTATTCGAATTGTTGTTGCCTGTGATCTATTTTTAATCTTTTGATAATTATTAGCAATAACAGGCTGGTTGAATCTCCCATACCGGAGAGTTCAAACAATAAACCACAAATAAGTGATTTTCTTCCATAACAGAGGATTTTATTTATTAAACTATTTTCATCTCCAAATTTTCAATCCAATACTTAGCTACGCCGTTCTGATGAGGACCAAAGAGTCCGAAACACGTGTCAACGGCTGCTTCCATATAAGCGTACTATTCCGATAATTCTACTCCACTTCTTTAATGTTTTCCCATAACTAATTTCTTTGTTGTTAGATAAATAGTACCCTATTATTATTATTTTCAAACATTACGTAGGTAAAGGTTTCTTTGGTTTCCCTTACGATCTAATGATAAGAATTTTGAATATTAATATTAGACTGAATAGCATATACAAAGCAGCCCTGTTTTATTCAATTTTTTCAAATCAATAAATGTCAAAGAAATTTCAATTGCGAATGTCATGGTGAGGCGTCAACTTTTTGATAAAATCGAGTTTTTTAAGATTCAACCAGCCTGTTATTGCTAATAATTATCAAAAGATTATATATATATATATATATATATATATATATATATATATATATATATATATATATATATATATATATATATATATATATATATATATATATATACATATATTTGTATTCAGAAGGTAAGGGAATCGACTAGAAGTTGAAAATTACTCTCTTTATTCCATGCCAATATATATATATATATATATATATATATATATATATATATATATATATATATATATATATATATAGCATCCAGTTCGAAATGAGGTGAATTTTTCTTATTTGGTTATTTGAATATAAATACAAAATAAGTAGTAAAACATGAATGACATCGATTATTATCAAAGTATTTTATATTTTTTATATTTTTAGTGAAATTTTTAGAAATGTTTTGTCTTTATATTCAATTAATAACTTTTCATTCTATTTTCTTACAGGTGAGTTTCAACTTATCCGTGAAAATTTCAAGATGTGACAGAGTATGTGAGTAAACGTATAACATTTTTTCATCGATAACATTAAATTATGTGATATACGCAAATTAAACACGGTTAACTAATATATATTGTTTATCTACATATATACGAGAGTTGAATATTTGTTATTTTATTTTGGGATGTACTGTAAATAATAACTTTATTACGATTATAAATCAATACTTGTTTTCACTAAAATTGTTATATTTACTACACATATATGTGTTGAGCTAATAACCCGTTATCAAGAGTTTTCTAACTGTTTTCAAAATTTACTAATCTATCCATTTGTGTTACTGTTTCAATGAGTGGGAATAACCTAAGGACTATCTGGTCATTAGTAATGGGTAAGTTCCTGGAGCTGACCGACGTAATCTCAAGAGCCTCTAAAAGGTTCATCCTCTTTCCTTTGTTCAGTAAATGTTACATCTCTGGATTATCTGAATCTATAAAATGGTTATTCCTTATGCAATGTTTTGAAATTCCAGTAACGTTCTTAATTTGGATCATTTTCATCCAATCTGGTGATCCTATATCAAATGCATCACAATAAATACATTTTTTCTCCAACCATCAAAAAATGTTGACATTTTTGTACTATTTTCAGGTGCAAAAGCCATCAATTCCCTTACCGTACAAAAATTTGCTCGTTGCTTAGCAACACTTTTAATCCTAGGATTAAAAACGCTACTTTTAATCCTAGGACCAAAAGTAATTGCATTTGAGCTCTCTAATTATTGAAATAACATTGTCTCTTACAAACTTAGTAAAACAAACTAATTGGGCAACTATATATAGGTATTTATTTTTTATTTATATTGATATTGAATGTACAATTGGAACAATTATTGCCAAAACTCAAAGCACCACTGAAATTATCACTAACAATTTTCGAACAATTCAAAAGATTTTCATTAATGTCACAACGCATAGCACCTCCAATTCCTAATACTAGAACAACCTTTATCATCAAATATACATTATCAGGTGCCATATCCAGGAACCGATCCACTTCCTTCTTCTTAAAAACCCTAGCCTTTTTAGGTATATATCCATCACTTTGCCTTTTTAACAATGCTCGTAATTTTGAATATTTACTAATATCCACACCATTTTTGATATCCAGTGTGGATCGCAACATTGAATACTGTGACCAAAGAGTGGATGGCTTGACGGTCTTCGTTAAATTTGAGAAATACACCATAAGAAAACTCTCCGCACAGTTTTGCACATTTTTTCTTTACACCAATCCATGAATCGCTGATTTGCAAGTTCATAAACTTGGCGAGATTTGGGTGGCAAAAGATTTAGATATACTGCTTCGGCACTTTCCAATATATCTGCAGGTATATTTTCAGCGTGTTCAGCGTAAAAACTACTACAAAAATTATATGATTAGTACGTCTACTGACGTCTACTCGACAATCAATATTTACCAACAATACCAGATATCCATGACTACCGACTTGCTATCGCTGTTATAATTAATAGGTGTTCAAATTTATTACCAAATTATTAACGATTTTTGAATAAAGCTAATATTATTTCAATTTTGACTTGGTTGGAGAAAAAATAGTATATATCATACGGACTAAAAGTGCCTATTTTTACTCGCAATTTTGCATTCGCTCGGCTGCGCTGCGCTCCGCCTCGCAACTGCAAATATTGCTCGTAAAAAAAATATGCACTTTTAATCCTTATAATATAATATACTATTATTTACAACCAAGCAGGTAATAATGACATTTCACCTATCTTTGAAAGGTGGAAAGTTGACGTTTTTTGACTTCTACTTTCCACCCGGTTGGAAAGTATAATTGTTTTTTGTAATTTTATTGAATATTGATATTTCAAAATGGTATAGTGACACATCAAAATAAGCGTTCTAATACGTTCACACTGATTACAGAAAAACGACGATAATTTTTTTAAATTGAATTTTGAAGGCATTATATATTTATATAAAAAACAATAAACTTACTTATATTTTACTTATCTAAATTAATTATTACATTAGCATTATTGTACGTAGCCACTGATATGTTCAAACCTTGCTGAAGTTCTTTTTTTGAAAGGTTTATTTCATGATTATTTGAAGTAAAAGTAGAGTTTGAACTTGTCTTTTAACTCAATTTTGCAGTATTAACACTTTCACTGCTCACCGTTAGGGGGCATCATTAGCCGGATGCTCACCATGTTATTTTCTGAAAATGTATCTCGGAAATGTCATTTCTGATTGAGTGAAGTAATTGGAAGAGATATTCGCACATTTCATACTTTTTTTTGTTAAACGCGGATCCGCGTCATGAGCACTGTGGTAGTAATTTCATCCCTGCATGCGGAATCACGCAGATCCGCGTTTTTCGATTTTGCTGAGTTTCACAAGAAAAAAAAAAGATATATAAACGCAAACTCTTTTATTGATAAAATACCATAAACAAGAATCAAACTATAAATGAAATAAACACAAAATATCAAAAAATGTAAAGGTCATTAAAACTAGAAACTATGAATGATATGCTGCAAAACATTCACCTGGGCACAAACCAGGTTTATCCGAACAGGTCATCTTTCTTCCAGAAAATCTTTGAAACAAATAATACGAGTTCAGTAGCATAACCTGAAAAATGTGTATCGCTACCTTCTTGTACCATCGGATTGTTTTCCGTTCGCAGGGGTAATATGAGAGCATTTGATTCTTATGATCAACACCGCACATATTTTTATTATACTCTAAAATTGGTAATGGTTTGTTCAGTTTTTGCCCTCTTCTGTTCTCAATTTCTGTCATGTTATTTTCAAACTCTGAGGATAAATATAACACCTCTCTTTTGTCTTTCCACTTTCCCACTAAGATGCCCTCGCGATACTTTGATACAATCTCACCTTTTTTCAAATTTGCTCCTTTCACTTCCACAGGAATACCTTTTCGCTTTACATTTAATGTTCCCGTGCAATAAGTATTATATCCTAATAGTTCCTCAGCTAGTTCAATACTTGTATAGAAGTTGTCAATATATAGTGATCGGCCACATCCAAAGTGGTTCTTCATCAGGCTCATAACAACCTTTTTCGAGGAGTCACCTTTTCCGCCTAAAAAGTCGAGAGCACCAGTATAAACCATCATATCTAATATATTCCAGTTCAGCCTCCGTAAGCCTTTCTGGATTTTTTTACAATCAATTTTTGCCGTTTAGGGCGTGAACAACTTGGCTGATTATCCTCCATCCAACTTCAAAATCAACAAAAAAATGCGAACTAAAAACTGCACTCGTATTTATATTCTACTAAGGTTTACCAAAGTGCTCCTCGTAGTTCAAACGCTTCGCTCCAGTGCTGAATGAATACTAAACCATCAAAGCGAACGATGTTCAAAACGCGGAGCCGCGGCGCGCGCACTCGGCAAAACCGTACAGTAAACGCGGATCCGCGTCATGAGCACTGAAAGTGTTAACTTGGCTAGCGGCAGAACTATCTATGTATCCCTCAGCTACTGTGCTAGATTTCCAGCCCCCTAACCGTTTAATTTGCATGAGGTCGCCACCATTGTCTGCGAGCAAAGTAGTCGCTGTTCTTCTGAAACAGTGGCCAGTAAAATTTTGAATATTGGGCAGCTTCAGAAAAGCTGCAATTTTTTTTGGAAACTGACTTAAAGTGTTGTGCCCAATACATTGTTTAGTAATTTCTCCATATCTTATTTGCATGAAAAGCTTTCCATCCTCTATATTTTTCCGAAGAGTCATGTACTTCCTAAGTGGTGCAATCCATTTCTTATCAGTTATCATAAATGATCGTGGCTGGTAAGTTTTGCTATTCTGTATTTCAATCGCGACCTTTTCTTTTAAAAAATGAACTTCTGTTATTTTCATATTGTATAATTCATCCGATCGGCAGGCGCCTGAGACACCAATAAGCAACGCAACCTACAAATGTAAAAATAATAAATTAATATAGAAATGGTCAACCATTTGGCCTAAAATACCTTTTGAACAAGAAATTCCAAAAAAGTGTCAATATTTTCCTTAGACAGTGTGTTCGATTTTTTAGGCTTGTATCCTTTATTTTTCCTCTTGAAAAATGCCAATAACTTTGCGTGTTTGAATATGTCTACTTTTTCTCTAATTGATAGAGTTGTCCTTAGCATGGAGTGTACTGACCAAAGCGTTGATATCTTCTTTGTCTTGGCACATTCGCTAAAATAAGCCAGTAACGCCGATTCAGAGCCAGAATTTTGAACTTTGTTTTCCTTACAACATTCTTCAAAAGTATCATATGCCTTGTCGTATCTCGGGCGGCTTTTGGTTGGTAGAAGATCTTCTTCCACTATTTTCGCAGCTTCTCGAATTTCTGGTGAAGTAGCAGCAAACTCAAATTCCTCATCTGATAACATTCTTTTCTTGGATTTGCGAAAATTTTGACAGCACATACGTTTTCAATAATAGTATATTCTGTAGCAAGGTTAGAATGAAAATTCGATGCGAGTGGAAAAGTTCCGAGCGCGAGCCGAAGGCGAGCGTGAGGAACCACGAGCAACACGAATTTTCATTCTAACCGAGTAGCAGACTATACTTTCTCTACGATGGAAAATTTTAAATATATATTTTTATATGAAAACGAACAAAAGATAATTTATATTACAGAACTCAATCACAATTATATTAGGTAAACACTCAATAATTCAAGAAACATTCTACTTTGTATTAATTGTTATATTTGTATAGTTCTCGAAATGAAAACTGGTGCATTATTGGAAGAATTTTCAACAATTGCGTGGTTTGTAGAAGATGAACTAACAGTCACATAATTTGAAGTGGAAGGCATGATTAGTGGTGTATTGGATCCAGTTATTGATGAGACTAACTTATTTGCTTTATTTATTCGATTTTGCACCGAATTTTTCATGTATCCTTCTGTCACTTGAGAAGACTTCCATCTCCCATGCCTTTTTAGTGTTTCCATATCTGCTCCTGTGTACACTAACACAGTAGCCGACGTCCTCCAATAACAATGACCAGTGTAGTGGTGTATTTTCACACTCTGATTCTGAACCCCTGCATAAATTCATAATACTTATTATATTTTCGAATGAAAACGTGACAGCAATAATTTTGACACTTACTCAAATTTGTCACTACGATGACAATCAACTGCGTCAAGGCTAATGTCATTATTGCTAGCCAGTGTGAGAATATTATTCTATCACAAGGGAGAGAAAGCAAATACATTTAAATTGCATGGGGGCAGAGGTGTTGCAGAATATTTCTTCAATCTCAAGAGAGAGAATTCCATCATTCTGTAATCAAATTTGATATCAGAATTGACGAATTCTGTGATGATCGTGGAGAAATAATTTTATTGTTTAGTGACATGGAAACCATACTCAAAAAAATGATATTTGTCATCTTGATGTGCATTATTACCTACGTTATTTTACCACCTGAAATGCGTTCATAAACTAAATATCGCAGTAATAGGAAGTGGATAAAGTGGTTGTAAATGAAATAGTATACAAACCTCGGTGGAAAGTTTCATTTATGTCTCGACAGTAATGAAACACTTTCCACCTGGGTATGTAATATACTATTAATTCGTCGAGTTTTAAAATTTTGGTTGATTTGTAATTTCGAACAATATTCCATGTGTTAATCGAAAAGCTGAAGAAGGTATTGGAATATATTCATAAAATGCAATATTCATATCATTTACCTTTATAATTGTTGTATGAGAAATTTCTTGATAAAAAGATCAATTTGTAATTTGACTACAACATTGATGATTTCTGCGTGGAAATACCATACTTTCAGAAATGTATGTATTTCGGAATAGGGCGGCGAATGTTTTGGCCCCATATTGGGTCAGGTACCTGATAGAAATTATAGGTCAAGTAATCTTACAAGAAATGTCGGCCCTAGACGTTGCAGGTAAGGTCATTATAATTTAAGTACCTAACTGGGGTATTTCTCCACTCGGTACTTTAGGTATGATTAAGGGATGATGTTGATATAGTTAAATTGTTATAACAATAACATGAAGGATATTTGTTCATGTTAAGAGACGGATTATAATCATTCCTGTTCATTCTTCAAGTGTAATCTATTAAAAGTGAGTTTAATAAAAAGTTCCTGTAACGGAGATTTACCGAGAATTTAGAATAAAAAGAATACCTATTTTTATGGAAAAATTAAAAGTATTCCAAATAGAGGCTTATATAAAAATGAAAAGCATTCACATAACGGTAAAAATTAAAGACAAAAATGTAAAAAATAAGTTGGCATTTTGAAGAAAAGGTACAGAACTTTCAATTGGGGATTATTCTCTAGATAAGATTTTGTAAAAACTGTAGCATATTATTCCTGTTGTAGCAATAAGTAAATTTCAGATTTCATATAAAGTATGCTATAATATTTAAATATATTTTTCTTCAAACGTCCTATAAGTGATAACTTTTGTGACGTTCCTCAATGACATTAAGTGTGATTTATATGACTAGGAGTATAAGTACTTATACTAGCGTATAAACACATTATAGTATTATGAATTTATTCACAATGGTATTTATTATTTATTCGTAATATTTATAGTAAAAGTACAATTATGAAGATTTGCATCATTTAAGAATCCTCCACTTCTTGCAATATCAGTACTATTCATAACAACTTTTCCAGAGTGAACGGCATTTACAAATCCATTACTTGTATCGGGTTCATTAAATGAAGATTGTTCGAGATTTTCCGCGGAGCTAGGTTGAAGAATTCTCTTAGCAATTTTGGTTTTACTTTGCACAGAGTCTTTCGATGTACCATTCGGCAACTGCATCAGATTTCCAATCCCATGCCTTTTCAGCGTATTGATATCCACCCACTATCAACAAGCATTTTGGCTGCGGAAGTTCGTTTTAAGCAATGCCCGGTATATTCTTTCCAATCTGGAATCTTCAGATACAATGCACGTCTTTTGCTACATTACCAATTTAATGGATACCCATAACAACTTTATAACATTTTCCATTTTGAAATTTCAAAAAAAAACGTCGTTCCCTAAAATCGGCTGGGCGCAAATTAACATACTTTCTATATTTGCTTTGATATTCATCACTCGGGACGTTGAAGGTTCTACTATTGTCCGTTTTAGTGTTGGAAATGTTTATTAGCAGCAAAGAACCCATATCTTCAAGATCATGAACTGTCATATTCACTAGTTCATCTCACGATATTCCAAATATCAAAATTACCTAAAAAATTAAATGTTGGTTAGCACTATGTGAAACAAAGAAAATGTAATTTTATTACCTTCATCGCCAAATACTTTTCATTTGGGGCTTCAGACAAAAATTTGCTGAACTGTTCCCTTGACAAGACTCTCGATTTCTTTGGCTTATAACCTTCTCCTTGCTTTTTTAACAATGCACGCAAATTGTTGTATTTTTCAATGTTCACATTATTCGGTAAAATATGCCAACAAAACGTTCTCAGAGTATTGCATTACTTTTTTTCCATTGCACCATTTGTTGAACTTAACAAACGCAGCTTTATATACTGCAGCAGATTTCGTCGGCAGCAAGTTTTGTATAGCTATTCTAGCTGCCTCTACCACCTCGGGAGGATCATTACACATTTCTGAACTCATTTTCTTCACCGAATTTGAAATATTTGTTTTAATGGATGTCAAACAAGTACGTATCCATGACAACGATACGAAAAAGGCAATATACAGTGAAATAAGTTAAAGATTCAACCTTGTTATCTTTATTAAAAAATTCGTTTCCTTTTATTGTTCTATTTCGAATGAAATTATGCACGTTTGAAGAAAAAATAGTATATGATATTCGGAGAATAAGATACTTTATGTGCTTCGCATGGATTGTCTGACTCACTACGTTCGTCAGACAAACTTTCCACGCTCAGCACATAAAGTATCACTTATTCTCCTAATATCATAATATACTATTTTTATGTACGTTAGTGATTAAATTTAATTTGGAAAAAAACCGAAATATACAAATTACAACTTGCATTTACATTTCATAAATGATTCAAAACACAGGTCATAATAGTTATTTATGTACCAAGTGCGTTATATAGATCCTAACGCCCGGAGGGAAACATTCGGCCCGAGGGCCTTGGGCGTTAGGATCTAGTAACGCACGTGGTGCATACAAGATTTTATTTTTCACGAAAAAATTATTTTATTATAATGAAAAATCGATTTTAAAATCGGTTCATTGCTCCTATACTTTCCATTTTCCTTCTCATAGTAGGCATGCCATTTGTTGATATTTTGACGTTTGTGAATATTTTTGTCATCATATTTAGTGAATGTCATTGCTGCTTTCTTTGTGTAGTCTTATAGAAATAATGGAAATGAAAATGAATTTACCCAAGAATATCATAGAAAATGCAGCCAAAGCTGCGAATAATTCATTGCCGCAGAAATTCAGAGTCGTATGCGACAAGGATTATGAAGTATTCAATCAATGGAAGTTGCTTCATTTCTCTTCGTACAATGAGCGGGCGTTATGATCCATTTTGCCCTAGGGCATAATACGTGTGTTTATAGCAACCGTATCCAAGATGTAATTAACATATAATATACAAGTGAAAAATAAAAAATTTTAAATGTAATAATTATATAATGTTCATGAAATTCAATAACTGACAAAGAGTTTTTCACTGAATAGGTACTTCACGTTTAAATTGTTCAATTGAAAACACCTCTTTATTTTTCACTGATGATAGAAAATTCTGAACATTTTTTTTCTATAGATATTTACGTATTAATAAATATTACGATGTGAACGTGTTTCATGAAACAATATGTGGATTACTATGGAAAATATCGACTGACACTAATTTAGCCCAGTCGCAAAAATGGAGTTTCTACATTGAAACAAGTAGATTATTATTTCCTTTGAAACTTTACTCATGCGAAAGAGAATGAAGTTTATTTAAGACGTCGAGAAGTTTCCTCTACTGAAGACTATTTGGGCGGAGTAATTTCTTTTCGGAAACACTACCGAGGCTTTCGGAACTCTTTTCCCAAGCAACAATATTGAAAACATGGAAGATATTTGATCGAGGGGAGAATAAAAACAATAAAGAAATGGTTAGATACCGATCTTTCCTTTCTAAGGCATTTCTGTTTTCTGTCAACATGACTTGATATGAAAGATATTCTATTTTTCCGAAAGCGGTCTACGCTTTGGAGACTGAATTTCGTATGTGTTCAGTTTATTCAAAGACGAGGAGCAGTCGGATATTGACATCAGAAAAACATTCAATCAGATGTTTTCGTCAGATCAGATCGAGTGTGAAAACACTGCGAATAATAATATTACCTACCTAAAATTGCCCTGGTGAAAATGAATAGACAGGAGACTGTTCATCCACTATATAAAACTCATATGAGTATATTTGTATATATATATATATATATATATATATATATATATATATATATATATATATATATATATATATACCGTGTGTCCACGGAAGGTGGCTCGCCCCTATATATTTTTTTTTTTCAGAGATAATGAAATTAAATTTACAGGATCTGTTTAATGCATAAAACTGCGTTTTTTGACAAGTAACTCAACTTCATGCAACTTCCGGTTTGACCGGAAGTGACATAAACTTTCGATTTTTAAATGGGACACCTGGTATATTTTCAGTTTTTTTGTCTCCATATGACATTAAGAATACAACCATGTATCATTTGCTACTTTTTGTAATAGTTGTTCAATTTTTTTTTGAAATAAGTTTTTATTGTAGAGGGCTATAGATGCGTTCAAATGAATAATTTCGGTCCTAAAATGGCCCTGTTTGCCGTCCAGGGACGTATATTTGTGGGCGTGGCTTTGTTTCAGTTGTGTTGGTCACAGGCTACTCGATGATTTCAAATGTTATTTTAATCTCAATAAGATTCTTCATTTAAAGAAAGTTCTAAGGTAATGGGATTTCAGGTATTTATCGAAAGTTTTCTTTTAACCTAATACCTAGAGTGCGGTATCAAATTAATTCTAATAAAATTATCTTTTTTTTTAACCCGACGAGCCACCATGTTGCCATTTGAAAAAAAATAGTAATAAAAGTTTTAAAATTAAACTTCACATAGATGGAACATTTTGATCGAAAACAGTGAAGTTGTATTTTAACATACATTTTAGGACCGAAATTAGTTATTTGAACGCATACATAGCACGCTAGATTAATAATTTATATCGAAAAAAAAAAGGTAAAAACGGTTATAAAAAGTAACAAATGATACATGGTTGAATATTCCAAATGTCATATGGAGACATAAAAACTGAAAATATACCCGGTGTTCTATTTGAAAATCGAAAGTTTTATGTCACTTCCGGTGAAACCGGAAGTTTGCATGAAGTTTGAGTTACTTGTCGAAAAATGCAGTTTTATGGCATCAAACAGATCCTCTAAATTTATTTCATTATCTTTGAAAACAAAAAAGTTATAGGGGCGAGCCACCTTCCGCGGACACCCGGTATATATATATATATATATATATATATATATATATATATATATATATATATATATATATATATATATATATATATATATATTATATATATATATATATATATATATATATACAGGGTGTCCCACCGGGAAAGAACGCGATCTGTATATGGAAAACTACACATAGGAAACTTTTGAAAATTTGACAGTATACTAATGTTGATAGGGGCAACTCGAATAAAATATTTTCAAGATGGTGACACTTCCGGTTATACCGGAAGTAGATACCAACTTGCTTATTTCAAATTGGATACCCTATATATTAATACATTTTTAGATTCTACGCAAGATTCTAGACAGATTTCTTGTATTATGTCCTATACCTAAGTCTAAGCGTTTTTGACATATTTAGGTTTTTATGTCAAAAATGACGATTGCAAGCCCTAATATAATTATAAATTGTTCCTATAAGGACTCCCGTTTTACTTACTTTGGGGTGAATTCCTTATTGAAAAAAAAATACTTGCTTCAATAGATTTTGTATAGTATTTGGATAACTAATCATACAGGGTGTTCGAAAAAAAAAGATCTAAAATGAGATTGAGAAAACTGACAAAAATCAATTTTTTCAAATGGCAACCTCCATTTTTCTTATTTTGTAGTATTTAGCATTTAAAAAGAAGGTAACTTTGTATAAAGTTATCTATACCTAAAATTTGAAGTTTTCGAAATATTGCCAATTTAATATTTTTATATGGCGATTTTGCATTTAATCGTTAAACAATTAGATCTAGGATAACCACGATCGTATTTGACATTTCAAATCATCGTAATGGCACCCCGGTTAAATTATACAAACGAAGATTATTTAAACTTATTTATTATTTATGGACAATGTGATAAATTATTTCAAGGACATGTGATACATGTGCGACCCGTTATCTTCATAAACAAAAACCATCACCAAATACTGTTAAACGAATTATAGAAAACTTCAAGAATTTTGGATCCGTAAAGGCATAAGTGTACAAAAAGAAACCAGTTGTTAACAATGAAAATATTGAAATAGCAATTTTGGGATATTTTGAGGCATATCCAACAAAATCTTCAAGGCAGATAGCATTAGAATCAGGCTTATCTAAATCGTCAGTTCTAAGAATTTTACGGAAACACAAATATCATCCCTATGCTATCCATATTTTCATTAGTGCAGCATTTAAATGAAAATGATTTAGATAAGCCTTAAAAGTTTAAATTATTTTCGTTTGTATAATTTAACTGGGGTGCCATTACGATGATTTGAAATGTCAAATACGATCGTGGCTATACTAGATCTAATTGTTTAACGATTAAATGCAAAATCACCATATCAAAATATTAAGTTGGCAATATTTCGAAAACTTCAAATTTAAGGTATAGATAACTTTATACAAAGTTACCTTCTTTTTGAATACTAAATACTACAAAATAAGAAAAATGGGAGGTTTCCATTTGAAAAAATTGATTTTTGTAATTTTTCTCAATCTCATTTTAGATCTTTCTTTTCGAACACCCTGTATGATTAGTTATCCAAATACTATACAAAATCTATTGAAGCAAGTATTTTTCAATAAGGAATCCACCCCAAAGTAAGTAATACGGGAATCCTTATAGGAACAATTGATAATTATATTAGGGCTTGCAATCGTCATTTTTGACAAAAAAACCTAAATATGTCAAAGACGCTTAGACTTAGGTATAGGACATAATACATGAAATCTGCCTAGAATCTTGCGTAGAATCTAAAAATGTATTAATATATATGGTATCCAATTTAAAATAAGCAAGTTGGTATCTACTTCCGGTATAACCGGAAGTGCCACAATCTTGAAAATATTTTAGTCGAGTTGCCCCTATCAACATTAGTATACTGTCAAATTTTCGAAAGTTTCCTATGTGTATTTTTCCATATACAGATCGCGTTCTTTTCCGGTGGGACACCCTGTATATATATATATATATATATATATATATATATATATATATATATATATATATATATATATATATATATATATATATACGAATATTCATTTATATCAGAATATCAATTATATTACACAATATTATCAAACAGCTTTCCAAGGCAGCTGGTTATATGTATTCCGTTAGAAAAATTCTATATTCAGAATCCAACGGTAAATTATAGAAAACGTCAAATCACTCCATCTCACAATCTGCGTACAGCATATGTGATTCCAAAGATCGCTAACATAGCGTTCTTAAAAACTCTGGACATACACACAAGAGTGCGCTCCGTAAAAACTTCTTGTGATTTTTGCAATATTCAAAATCAAATCATGAAAAATATACAAGTTGACCATGGTTAATTTAATATATTACATAAAATGAACAGAGAAAATTCTTCAATAATTAAAAAAATTATCAAACAGCTTTCCAAGGAAGTTGGTTTGATCTAAGTGGTGATCAAGTATATATATATATATATATATATATATATATATATATATATATATATATATATATATATATATATATATATATATATATACAGGGTCACTCACGGTGGATGGTAGGTTAGACGTTTACGGAGAACGGGACATGAGATTATTCTGAAAATTTGGTTTCATGGGTAATTGATTTTGCTCTATCGATCTAATATGATAGTGACGCTGCGGCGTTGCCGCTTATACTAAAAAGTAGCAGCAACTATGAAATTTCAAATGAGACGCCCTATATATTATTTCATTTTTTGCTTCTCTACCATTTTCCAATTGTTTTTGTATGATACTTCCCTATACCTATCTCCAAAGGTTTTCGAGAAATTAAATGGTTTCCTTATTTTTTTGTGCAAAACATAGCTTCAATTAAATGTTCAGTACTAAGGTATTCAGATTCGTAGGATGCTGAAATTTTAGATGTAGTTTACCAAGTTCCGACGTATTAGGAATTTTCTAAGGACTTTGTTCTCCATTATACAGGGTATCGCTTAAGGGTCAATACTGAAAGCGAAACGAAATTTACTAAACTAATAAAAATCAATTTGCGTTACGTAAAATAACATAACATAAGTGAT